>CAMXCT020002979.1:272500-497500 GCA_947184155.2 Cladocopium goreaui
GACTTTCTACCTTTTCGCGCACCTGGATCTGCTTTCTTCAGATTCTCTGATCTTCTTTCTTCTTCCTTTCCCTCCTGACTCTCTCACCTCTGCTTTTCTTTCCATATATCCCCAATATGGTCGGAAGTTTGACGTTAAACTTCCTCCGAACAGTTCCGGAATGTCAAAAATCGATGTGCGATTCAAAATGCTACAAAGCTGCGACGTCCGGAGCACGGATGTAAAAAGCGCACGGAACTATAGGGAGGGCCCTAGGCGCCGGGATCACTTTTGGAAGATGAGGTCGGAAAAAAGCGCACAGGACAGTAGCGAGAGCCCGATTTGCGGTTCGGAATGTTGAAAAACTAAGGGGATAGAGATGATAGGAGCACTTGTGCCAGAAGTAGCTGCATGAGAGAAGAAGTCCCTCAGCGAAGAGTCCATTCAAGTATCCATCTATCCATCCATCCATCCATCCATCCATTTTTTCACGGGTTCATTTGTTCATTCGTTTATTCAATCATTTGTTCATTCGTTCATTCATTCATTCATTCATTCACTCAATCATTCATTCATTCATTCATTCATTCATTCATTCACTCACTCACTCACTCACTCACTCACTCATCCATTCATTCATTCATACATACATACATACATACATTCATTAATACAGTCATGCAATGTCATTCATGCATTCAGTCAGTTAGTCAGTCAGTCAGTCAGTGATTTTTTGATTCATGAAATCATTGATCCACTGCTTCTTTGATTCACCCATTCATTGATTCACTGCTTCATTGGCTCATCGATTAATTGGTTCAGCGAGTTTTTGATTCAGTGATACACTGATTCATTGGTTCATCTGATTGGTGGTTTGGAACATTTTTCCATATATTGGGAATAATCATCCCAACTGACTAATATTCTTTGGAGGGGTTGAAACCACCAACCAGTTCATTGTTGGTTCATCGGTTCATGGTTTCAATTGACGGTTCATTCAGTCAGTCGTGCGTGGATTCTTTCATGTCATTTCATTGGCATCTCAACAACGCTTTGCTCATGCGCTGATGCACCTCACAGTTTCAACACTTCATTGCTTCTGCAGCAAAAGAACTTTCTTATTATAGGCCAGATTCTTATAGCCAGCGTTTTGTTTTCGAAACTTCCACCCCGGCGCAGCCGGGCACTATCTGGTATATTCAAGAGTCTACTTTCGAGGTAATTGGGATCAGATGTTCCCATATCACGCCAATTATCATCCTATGTTTTTGTCATTTTTTTTTCCGAACATCATTTGGTAAATTGAAAAGTCTAATTTCGAGGTACTTGGGATCAGATTTTCCCATATCACGCCCTCATTTTTTTCTGAACAGACATCACCACGCAGATCCTTACTTGCTGCCAGAACTGGCTAAACAACCCCACTGTGAGTGTCTTGCCAAGGATAACCGTGAACAACTTGGTCCTGGAGATCCAGAACTTGTTGCCGCTCTTAAGCGTTGAAGATGTGAAATTTCCAGTCGCTCGGCTGTTGCTCAGGTGCGCAGTGCTGCATGGAAGAGGAGGGACGAAACATGACATGGTACTTGGACATGATGCGGCTACTTATCTAGATGAAATATTATTTCCGCACCGGGACGTCACTGGATGATGGTGAGTATAGAAGGTTTTGCAGCCGATAAGGGGCCTTTGGAATTTGATTCTAGGGTCCTTGGTGATGTAGTTCTACCTCTGATTGTGTGATAATAGATATTTTCCAATATTTATTTCTTTATCTATCTTATTTATCAAGGTAGGTGGCCTTGGTATATACTAGTGAAATTTATCCCAAAGGAAAAATCGTATTGGCTTCGTGTCCCTTGGATGTTTCAATATTAATATCAATTTTTATCCGTCATTCGGTAGTCATGCCAAGAAGGGGATTGATAATTAGCCTCTCCATCCATTTACCCTTCTACTCGTGGAAGTACCAGTCAGAACAAACGATCACCATTCGATCGTAGTTATTCGTAGTTCACATATGTTGTTTTTGGTTGAGCACTTAGAAAAAATAAAATGACATATTGTTATGCGACGGATTTGCGGGGGCGATGGATTTGGGGTCCCCCGAGCCAAAAAATCGGCAAAAAAAAACTAAATCTCAAATGAAGGACCCCGAATCCATTGCGGGAAAAATCATGGTAGAACATAATAGTAAGGCTGTTTCCTATGTCCACATATAAATTTCTG
Organism: Cladocopium goreaui; assembly: GCA_947184155.2. Taxonomy (NCBI): domain Eukaryota; class Dinophyceae; order Suessiales; family Symbiodiniaceae; genus Cladocopium; species Cladocopium goreaui. The sequence goes on from CAMXCT020002979.1 coordinate 274,709, forward strand.
CACCCTGACATGGGCAAAACAGACAGTTTTTTTTTCCTAAATCCCAGGGTGCAACCTCCGTATTGCCCAAGTCTAGGTGCAGAAACCTGCACCTTAACTTAGGCAATACCCCACCAAGCACCTAGGATATCGGCAAAAAGCATATTTTTTTTGCCTAAGTCAAGGTGCAGATTTCTGCACCCTGAGTTCGGCAAAATTATAATTGGATATTGCATTTACTGTAAAGGTTATAGATATAGACGTAGAAAAATTGGGAAATTTAGTACTTGAAAAAAAGTGATCATCAGGGATAGTATTGGTGTCTTTATGCCAAAGATATATGGGGGCAACACCCTAGAAGAAACATGAGCGTGGTTGATACAAGTACCTATATTCCATTTTAATCCAGCAATTGGTCGGGTACCCTTCTAGGGAAACGGTAATGGACCCCGGAAAATCAAAAGAATATGATAGACAAATCATCGTAATCGATACTGTCGATACTGGGATGATACCAATTTAATCAACAAATTGGTTGCCTAAAATGAAAATAAAGATGCACATATGAGTATTCATGAACATGGTAGAAAACAAGTAGATACATTAAATATCATTAAATAATCAACGGTAAGATGATACCCATTTAATCAACTAATTGGTTACCTCATAGGGGAAATAACAAACTACCTATCATACACTTCAATTCCACCATATACATTTTTTTGGAAAGACACAAGAATCCATTTCCAGAGACCCCACATCAATTACAAAACCTTATAGCCGATTTTTTCAAGTATTAGTGAATTATGTGTAATTTACCTAGACTTATCAAGACTTATCTATGATTATCAAACTCGCCAGACTTTAGGCCTCACCCAGCAAAGCAGCTGGGTGCTGGCTGTTGTTCCCAGCTGCGGCCATGAGGATAGCTTTCCATGGTCGGCCGTTATTTACTCCATCATTGGTTTCGTTATTTGCTCTTGCTGATGCTTGGCAGAGATGGAAATCCCAAGGGCCAGAGGAATTCATAGCATGGGATGGCGGGTCAAGAATGTGGGGGAACCCCCTCAAAGTTTACAGCGATATTTGGCTGGTGTTGGACCTGTTCAGGGGTCTCAAGTTATCTCTGTCCATTTTTGTTGGTTTCACCCTCATTTTGTAGAGTATATACATTGAGTGAATATGTGTGTGCGTGGGTGCATGGGAAATTATATTATATATATAATATATTTGTATAGAGATGCCAGATTGTATTTCTTCAGAATGGCAGGTGACATGTCGGAACTAAAATTAGACATGATGCCAGATAGAAAGATGGAATATATCACCGAAAATTTTTCCCATACAATGACTCGACAGGTCAATTGTCAGACCGAGTGTCTGGATTTCTCTAGATATAATAAGCTAGCTTAATAAATTTGAAAACATGCCAGAAAAATACGTTAGATTTAAAATGTCAGAATATTTGTCAGAATGTGTGTGTGCGTGTGTCTGTGTCTGTGTCTGTTTGTGTCTGAGTCTTTGTGTGTTGTGCGCGCGGGAGGAATATACGGCGGATAGAATGCCAGAGATAAGTGTAAAAATTCTGTCAGGTAGAATTCAGAATGCCAGATAAAATTGCAAAGAAGAATTCGTTGAATGTCAGAATAATGGCTAATTAATAGAATGCCAAAACCCAGGTGAGCTGGTACCTTGTTGATGATCAAATGCCCATTGTCTCAGGTTGCTTCATCATTTGCGTGCCCTGGTGCCTGCGCCAGAGCAAGCGCCGGGATGCCGCAAAGACTGTGGAGCGCTCCGAACGCGCCGCGGTAGCGGACAGTGTGTGAGGCGCACTTGCGTTGATTTCATCAAAAAAAATGAAGGTCCTTAGGGGGTTGGAGGTAAATGCTTGACACAAGGGATGGAAATGGTTGCAATCTGGGGTGTTGATCCCAGCTAAGGATACTGGATCCATGTTTGGGAAAACCCCATATTTTGGGGAATATTCAAGATTAATATTGAAAAACCCTGGATTTGGGGTTGAACATGAACCCCGGTTTTTCACATCCGTCACGTTTACTGGATAAACGATTACTTTGGAATACTTTGGAGAACCTTGGTTGAGTAGTAGAGTAGGTTAGTTTTTGATAAATTTGTTTGTTTTGCCGCCACTGGGAGATATAGTAGACAGATAAAGAAAACTGAAAGTTGTTTGTGTTTCTGCGACAGGGGTATGGTAAGGTTCGCACTGTTGGAAGGTTGGGTAGTGGTTACATGCATGACCGCCATCTAAGCCGCCCAACTTCAAAGATCGCCGCTGCCAGGGCCACCCTTTTCTTTTCCTAGATGCACACCCAAAATGTGCCAAGATTTTAAATCTACCACGCATGGAATGAGTTTAACCGCTGTGGGTTCAAAACAGCCGGCACTAGCTCAGTCGCTGGTTCAGTCACTACCTCAAGCGTTTCATGTCAGTACGCAGGTGGCGAAGATTCTTTCGGTTTGTGACTGGGAAAACATAGTGATTAGTGTTTTACACTGACAAAGCTGTAATTATACAGCGTTGTGAGGTGATTTGTTACGCTCATTTTACTGTAGTATTGGTGATGATTTTCTTATGATGGTTGTCCGCATGATGCAAACCTGAAAGTTGCAATTTCCAAATAGAAAATAAACTCATACCCTGCACTTTGGGATTCCCAGGGGGTGACATCAACTCTGGGGCCTAACGCCCCTGCGCGTGGTGGACAGGCGAAAGTCTGACGTTTGCTCGCTGGCCAGGGGTGTCCCGGCTCGGTGTGCAATGTATTGGCCTTCGGAGTTGACTGCAATTTCAAACCTGGAATCCTGAAGAATCAAAAATCTGGGGTTCTCTGCACTGTGGAGATCCCCTTTCCGCATCAGAAATGGTTGGAAATTAGCTTTCTGGTTCTTGGATTTCCGGGATTGCATGCTTTCTTTCCTATGGATTGAGGGGGTTGGAAGATCTGACGCATCAGTGTGGGATTCACCGGGCCAACGTCAGCCCCAATCAATTTGGATCTCGGGATTGAACACCTGGGAAAACTGAAGGTCTTGAAAGCACACTGGCGTGTCGTGCAATCTTACTTGATCATTTTCGCAAATTTAAGCGTTTTCAAGCTGCGAGCAGAACCTTAGACTCTCCAAAGGACGAGTTTCATTTTACAAGGGGTTGCTTATTCTGCATGGTGGCTGCTTCGAAGTTCAGGCTTTCTCGTGGGCCCATGGGCCCGTGGGAGCGCAATGATTGTTGAGAAAGACGACATGGACATCTAAAAAGAATACGCCCCTGTAGCCGTATTCACCAGCTGGCCACAGTTTGCCGATTTCAAGAAGAGATGTTTGGTTAGCTGTACTAGCTTGGACCATAGCCCCAGGGTCAAACAGGTTCCACCAGTTGTATGATGTGAGCTACTACTTCGTGTTCAATGTTCAGGTATGGTGTCAACCCTGTCAAAAATTATAACATATGATTGTTGCGCGGATCGCATTCAATTAAAATCATTTGCAGGCCCCAACTATCAAACCTGAAAACTTGTCACAAAACCGGCCCACCGTACTAATCAGGATGCTACATTATATATATATATAATTAAATTTTCATTTGACATGTTAGTTTCATGGTTCAAAAAGAACATTATCAACCTTTGCGCCGGGTGTCCAGATCCACTCTTCAGAGCAGGTCCCACCCATGCACGGTTGTGGCACGCAAAAGGGCCGTCGCGTGAACCTGCCACGTGGCAAGGGTTGACAAGATGGGTGTCTTCCAAGCCTGCCCAAATTGCCACTAGAACCGGGATTGTGCAGATTTTTCAACTGGCTGATTCCTGCTTGAGCTCAATCGGGCTCGCAGTTGAGCTAGCTCCTGCCGCTCTGCAAATGCGATCCCCAAGAAAGCACTTCACAATCCTGAGCTTGAAAAGAAATATATATCATGTTGCTTCGTGTGGCTCCCTCCGCAGAAATAAACATTCTGACATCTGACAAAAATGCTGACAAACATATGCCAGCAAATGCGATTTTCAATTGAAACAGTGAAACAGCGATTCCTAATAGTCTGTTTCTTCACGTTTCTTGGGCCCTTTGTAGCTCTTATAATATATATATATATATATATGTGTGTGTGTGGTGTGTGTGATCAAATTTGTACTGGGCCATCTAGCTGTCACGGCCTTTGGCTTAGAGCGTGCCCCTCACGTTTGGGCGCTGCCTTTCAAACCTCTTTGAAGAATCACCTGTCTTCTGCGGGTATCACAAAATTGGTGTAGGATTTCCATGGTTTCCATGCTTTTGGTACGTTTTGCCCCTGTACCCTGCTTCAACGTGTTTCCACAATGAAGCGCCACTATTGGATTTTGACTGGCTCTGGCTTGGCTTTTTTGAAGGATATTTATCAAAGGCTTCTGGAATCTTGAACTGACTTGGTTAGAAGAAGCTGGGTTTAGCATAGTTTTGCGATTTGCTGGTTTATTCACGCTAATTTCGAAACTGAAGGGGAACTACAATTTTCATCAATTTTCATTGTAGGGAATCTATAGGGCGGAGGTGGGAAAAATCCTTGAACACCCTTATCGACACTGTTAGAACCGTTGCGCTGGAATTTTCACTGCCGTCTGCAGCGTGGGAAAAATTAAAGCAACATGTTTGCCCCACCTGCCAGGTGAAGGCCTCTTGATTTGAACAGAACTTCCCGCGCACACGCCCGCGCACACACACACACACCCATACCCTCCCCCACACCCGCAGGCACACCCGCCAGATCTCGCCAGCATGTCTTTGCCAACTTGTGTGCCAGCCACCCCGGGCTGCACAGCAATATAGAGCGAGGTCGCCAGCTTACCTTACGGCAAGCTTGTCAGCACTCTGGGCCCCCCCGCGCCCGAGCCGTCATAATATATGCCAGATGGCATCCTAGATAGCATGCCAGATAGAAAAATGGATAGAATGTATCAAAATGTCAAAAGGTATGTCAGGTAGAATGTCAAATAGAATGCCATATAGAATGTGAGATATATATAATGCCAGATAGAATGCCCGGATAGAATGTCGGACAACATGTCAGATAACATGTCAGATCGAATGCTATATAAACTGTCAGATACAATATTAGATAGGATGCCGGATATATAGCGAGTCAGAGAATATGCCAGATACAATGCCAGATAGAACGTCAAAATATGTGTACACACACACCTTTATATATATATAACGACCCCTACCTTAAGAATTAGTCACAATTAGTCCAGGTGGACCGTTGGTTATCCATTTTTTCAATTAATTTCGATTTGGGTGTTTTTTTTTCGAGAACTCTATTTTTCGAGGATTAATTTAAGTTATAGGCGTACCCAAAATAATTTAGTCTGAATGCTTGAGAATGAGAGTGGGGCCACCTCCAATTAATTTGACAATGTTTCGTCAAACTAATTCAAACCATGGGGTCCCAAACCAGTACACCCACCTTCAAATTAACTTTACGCGTGGCCACGCGAGCTGGGAAATGGGAAAAAGGAAACACATTGTTGGCGCAAAAAGCAATAGATTGGGTGTTGATTTATTCGTGCGGCTTTTCAATGGGTGGTCATTTCTCATTGTACACAATCAAATCTGTTCCAAACGCATCTTATTATTTGTAAATTTAAATGCCACCCGGTTAGGTTTAGTGTCATTATAATCATTGGGTCCTGTACTAGTACCCACCCGCAAATTAATTTTACGCGTGTCCACGCAAGCGGGGAGGAAGAAAACAGTGGTTGGCGATATGAAAAATAAATTGCATGTTTCTTTGTTCCACACCCCAATTAATTAGAAGAAGTTATTTGGGGTCCCCTAACCCAAGACAAAATAGTAGTTCTCCCACTCTTGAATAATTTTGCCTGAAATTAATTTCGGTGGTGGGAAGAGAACCATTTATTACATCTAGGTGGGGGGGAGGTGCCGTCGAGCAAATTAATAGAGGCACCTTGAAGAAGCAAGGACCCTTGGATTAATAAATACTTTTATTAATGTAGGTGGGGGACCACTCTGGAGACCCTTTGGGAGGATATGGCAGGTAAATTGCCAGAATACATATATGTACACATGCATATATGTCAGGATATATGCCACTGATTGGATCACACAAAGCAAAGTCATCGACCAAGCGGCTATTTTGGGCGAGCCAGTTTTTTCTGCTTTAAGCTTAGAGGCCAATCGATAATCCAACACGTACTGTACTTTTTCTGGTTTCGGTCTAGCAAGCTTAAACACCAGCAGTGCTCCGACAGCTTGATTGCGAGTGCTTTCAAAGCTGCTGGTTTTTCAACGTCAACGTGTTCTGTTGGAAGAAACTACAACAATTGCCAGGTGGATCGCATGACTCTTGCCAATAACTGTGTGGTAGCATTTGTGTACATGCATTGTTGTTCCATTGTCCCTTCAGTCTTTCTGGTTTTAAGAAAATGTTTAGTGAAGGAGAAGGGAAAACAAAAACCAAACTGTTGGACTTTTGGAGGGTGATGCTTGTTTAAGTTAAATAAACAAATTGGTTTTGTATGGTTTTGTTGGTTTTCCTCGCATCCTTGTCGATGCTTTTGTTTTTTCTCCAAGTCGCGTTTGTTTCGCAAAGTCCACCCATGCACGCAAATATGCACCCTTGCTATCTGCTATAGGAGGAAGAAGAGGACGAGGAGGAGGAGGAGGTGCTGGCACAGGCACAAAATCTAGAGACCCTCACCTGAGAGGTGGGAGAAACATGTGCTGTGGTGTACCAATATATAGGTGCATGGAGTCGTACTGCCCTGTGTTTGCGCTGGGATGGGAAGCGTTTGCGGAAGCGGCATCACCATTCCCGCATCCTGCCTCTTCCTGCCCCCTCCTGTCGCTTGGAACGGAAGGCAAAATAAGGCATATTTGCTTTTGAAGTCACAGCATGTGAGACACTGGCACTGACAATATTGTCATCGGCTATTGGTGATTCACAACGTCTCGAACTATTTGCGCATAAAAAAGGCCATAAAGCAAAAACACAATTAAATACAATTGTAAAGAAATGAGGCATTGGAAATTCACAAGCAAAAGTAGCGGCATTGGGAAAGATTGGGGCTTCACCGTGTTTTGGGTTGTTGACCTGTACCAGGGACTGTTACCCATTGTTTGAAGGGGATAAAGGATCATAACCCGACCCGAAATTAACATTATAACCGCCGTTACAAAGAGTCCCAATGAGGAGTCCATTCCCACTAATCAACGCCTTCATTTAGGCAATAACAAAGGTAAGGCTGTCAGTGGCTCATGTCACAACTGCTTCTTTGCCCATCGCACGTGCCCATGCCACGTCTTTCAAGAGCTCCCGGGAGTGGCTGATTGCCAGCAAAGATTGTCCTGGTTCAGTTCAAGAAGACTAAACTGGCTAGAAGCACCAACAAAAGCAGATTTCAACACTAGAATATAACTTCTTATTATTCCCGAGAGCGCGTTAGCGTAGGGTTCTTCCAACAAAAATGATGCTGAGATAATACTACGGTTTCATTATATTTTCACATCTTACATCCTACATCTCTTCTCTTCTCTTCTCTGCTCTCTTCTCTTCTCTTCTCTTCTCTTCTCTTTTCTTCTCTTCTCTTCTCTTCTCTTCTCTTCTCTCGTCTCTTCTCTTCTCTCTTCTCTTCTCTTCTCTCTTCTCTTCTCTTCTCTTCTCTTCTCTTCTCTCTTCTCTCTTCTCTCTTCTCTCTTCTCTCTTCTCTCTTCTCTCTTCTCTCTTCTCTTCTCTTCTCTTCTCTTCTCCTCTCCTCTCTTCTCTCTTCTCTTTTCTCTTTTCTCTTCTCTCTTCTTTTCTCTCTTCTCTTCTCTTCTCTTCTCTTCTCTTCTCTTCTCTTCTCTTCTCTTCTCTTCTCTTCTCTTCTCTTCTCTTCTCTTCTCTTCTCTTCTCTCTTCTCTTCTCTTCTCTTCTCTTCTCTTCTCTTCTCTTCTCTTCTCTCTTCTCTTCTCTTCTATCTTCTCTCTTCTCTCTTCTCTATTTTCTTCTTTCTTTTCTTTTCTTTTCTCTCTTCTCTCTTCTCTTCTCTTCTCTTCTCTTCTCTTCTCTCCTCTCTCTTCTCTCTTCTCTCTTCTCTCTTCTCTCTTCTCTCGTCTCTCTTCTCTTCTCTTCTCTCTTCTCTTCTCTTCTCTCTTCTCTCTTCTCTCTCTTCTCTCTCTTCTCTCTCTTCTCTCTTCTCTCGTCTCTCTTCTCTCTTCTCTCTTCTCTCTTCTCTCTTCTCTCTTCTCTCTTCTCTCTTCTCTCTTCTCTCTTCTCTCTTCTCTCGTCTCTCTTCTCTCTTCTCTCTTCTCTCTTCTCTCTTCTCTCTTCTCTCTTCTCTCTTCTCTCTTCTCTCTTCTCTCTCCTCTCCTCTCCTCTCCTCTCCTCTCTTCTCTTCTCTTCTCCTCTCTCTCTCTCTCTCTTTCTCTTCTCGTGTCTGCTAATTTCTCTTCTCTCTCAAGGCGGCGGCGGTGGCCATGAAGGATCAGGAAACGCAACCTTGTCGCACAAAATGAGGGTTGATCGTCAAAAACTGAGGTAAAATTATGTAAAATTGCAATTTTGAGGGTTCCGCGCAACCCTTTCGCACGAAATTATGGTTGATGGTCCAAAACTAAGGCAAAACTACGATTTTGACGGTTCCCGCGAAACCATTTCGCGCGAAATGAGGGTTGATGGTCCAAAACTGAGGGAAAATTACGATTGAGTGTGTGTAAAAGCGTGTGTGTGTGTGTGTAAAAGCGTCTGTTCGTAAAAGGGTTAGTGTGTAAAAGTGTTGGTGTGTAAAAGCGTCGGTGTGTAAGTAAAAGGGTTAGTGTGTAAAAGTGTTGGTGTGTAAAAGCGTCGGTGTGTAAAAGTGTCCGTGTGTAAAAGCGTCCGTGTGTAACAGTGTCTGTGTGTAAAAGCGTCTGTGTGCGTAAAAGTGTCCGTGTGTATACAAGCGTCTGTGTGTGTAAAAGCGTCTGTGTGTAAAAGCGCCTGTGTGTAAAAGGGTTGGTGTGTAACAGCTTCTGTGTGTAAAAGTGTCTGTGTGGGTCGGTGTATAAAAGCGTCTGTGTGTCGTGTAAAAGCGTCCGTGTGTGTAAAAGCGTTTGTGTGTGTAGGCGTCTGTGTGTCAAAGCGTATGTGTGTAAAGGTGTTGGTGTGTAAAAGCGTCTGTGTGTCAAAGCGTTTGCGTGTAAAAGCTCCTGTGTGTAAAAAGGTTGGTGTGTAAAAGCGTCTGTGTGTAAGTGTGTGTGTGTGTGTAAAATTGGTGGTGTGTAAAAGCGTCTGTGTGTAAAAGCAGATGTGTGTAAAATGATGTCTGTAAAAGCGTTTGTGTGTAAAAGCGTCCATGTGTAAAAGGGCTGGCGTGTAAAAGCGCCCGTGTGTAAAAGCGTCTGCGTGTAAAAGCGTTGGTGTGTAAAAGCGTTTGTGTGTAAAAGTTTTTGTGTAGAAGCGTCTGTGTGGAAAAGCATCTGTGTGTAAAAGCGTTTGTAAAAGCGTCTGTGTGTAAAAGTGTTGGTGTGTAAAGCGTCTGTGTGTAAAAGCGTTGGTGTGTAAAAGTGTCTGTGTGGAAAAGCCTTTTTGCGTGAAAAGGATTTACACTAGCTGCGTGTAAAGGTGTCTGATGTTGAACTCTTTATTTACATTTGCTTCGATTTCCTCTGAAATCTCCTTTTCTTGACATTTTTCCATCTTCTATTTGTTGTCTTATAATATGTTCTCTTGATACTATTCTTCTCGTCTGCCTTTAATGCCTCTTTAATATCTTGCTTTGTTATATATTGTCTCGATATTTAACACTAGAAGAAATTGCTCCTCTACGCTCTCGGGCCATCCGTCGTCTAGTATATGTAATTATTTATCTGTGTGTAGCTATGGATAATTATGTATTTGTCGAACGAAATTTAGGAGTCAAATTTCCGATTTATGGACAGATGCAGCAACAGTAGTGAGAGAGCAGTCTGAGAAGAGAAAGGCGCAGAAGAGAAACAGTCACAAGAGAAAGAGTCAGTAGAAAGAAGATCAATGTGCGCGAAAAGGTTGAAAAGTCGCGAAACACTGTGTTTTGGCAATGTTTTGCGGCCCCGGAGGGTCAGAAAAGTGGGTTCGCTAAAACGGCGGGAGCGGAGCCATCTGGCGGGATGAGAGATCAAAACCCCGATGTGGCGCGAAACACATTTCGAAGTCAAAATGTTCAAAACACTGCAGCTTCGGACCGCTTTTGGAAGTTGTGCGGTTGGCTGTGGCGCAAAGCGCTTTTGGAACTTGACAGGTTGAAAAAGTGAACGTGGCGTTGGCGCGAAGCGCATTTTGAAGTCAAAATCTTATAACACCTCAGTGTCGGAGCACTTTTGGAAGTTGCGTCGCTGAAAAAGTGCACGGGGGGTGGGCGAAGCACCGGAAGCCAAAATGGAAAAGCATACATATTCGGAGCGCTTTTGGAAGTTGAGCTGTTGAAAAACTACGCCGCTGTGGCGCGAAGCACATCTCGCCACATGTTCGAGCCACTTTTGGATGTTTCAAGCGTGATTGTTCGTGGCCCGCACAATGGATTTTGCACCTTCAGAAAAGTGAGCCAAACGTGTGGCTTCTGCAGCCATTGCAAAAACAATGGCACGCGTCGGATTTTTTGAAGAGGATATGCCAAGATGCATGTGTCGCGTGGCAAGCGCAGTAGAAGAGACATTGTTCATCAGACATGTTAGGAGGTCAGGGAGTTGATTTCCTGAGATGGGCTGCATTTTGGAGCATCAGATCTTCAGGTTTCCTAAGATGATTTTGCGTGACAGGTGCAGCACTTCGTATGACCTGGCCTCATTTTTCGTGGCAGGCGCAATACTTTAGAGAGATGGGCTGGAAAAATCGCAAAACGCATTGGCACGTGGCTCTACTTTTCATTTTCGAAGGATGTCTCGCAGAATTGCTTTGTCTCGCAGAATTTCGTTGTTTTAGAGCTGTGAAGCGTCATTTTTGACAGATAATTAGTCAGAAAGAAAGATAGATAGAGGGATGATAGGTAGGTAGATAAACAGTTAGAGAGGCAGACAGATAGACAGATACACAGACAGACAGAGAGACAGATACACAGATAGACATATAGACAGGTAGAGGGGAGAGAGGGAGAGTTTGGGAGACAGACAGATAGACAGATAGGTAGATAGGTAGATAGGTAGACAGACAAACAGACAGATAGACAGACAGACAGATAGATGCATAGACAGATAGAGAGATGCTTAGTCAGATGGATAGATAGATAGACAGATAGACAGACAGACAGACAGACAGAAAGACAGATAGATAGACAGACAGGCAGGTAGACAGACAGACGGACAGATAGGTAGATAGAGAGACAGGTAGCCAGATAGACAGGTTGATGGACAGATGGCCAGTCAGATGGTCAGTCAGATGGATGGATGGATAGTTAGGTAGGTAGGTAGGTAGGTAGATAGATAGGTGGATAGGTAGATAGGTAGATAGGTAGATAGGTAGATAGGTGGATATGTAAATAGCAATAGATAGAAAGAGAGAGAGAGAGATATATATATATATACACAATTATTTACATATAGAGATGGAGATAGAGAGACACAGAGAAGGAGAGAGAGAGAGAGAGAGACTCAGAGCCTCAACCACCTTTCGGTCCATCAGTTCGCCTTGCCATCTATGAGTCACAACAACTAACCTTTCCTATAGGCTTCCTACCTTTGAATCTTACCGCCTGGCGCAGTACTACTGGTATGAGATATCTATATCTATCTATCTGTCTATATATATATATATACATATGCATCAAACTCATTCTGTTGGGCCTTTTTGCATACGTACGTATATTTGTCATTGTGACACGAAGAACTTTTGGTCGGAATGCCCATGAAGATGATTCCGCACTGGAGCCACTGGCCGATCACCACTGGGGGCCACAATGGCAAGAGGAGGGCCCAGAGGAATTGATAACAAAAAATCTTTCTGCTGGACATCGTGGAACATGATGTGACGTTTGTGGCACCAATTGACGGCGCTGGTCTTGTGGAGAAAACACCGCGGATAGTGGAGGCTTCGGTCTCCTTGTTTGCTGGATGCTGGTGTCAACTCTCTAAAGGAATAAAACGAACACAGATACCCTCAACGGTATTTTCACCCAGGCCGCGTAACTTACATCATAAAGTACTATGGGGATGGGGATGGTTCTTGATTGCAAGTGTGCTGCTTTGTATGAAGAAGACTACATGAATAGATGGAAACAAAAAAACGGTTAGCAGTCCATTTCATCAAATCTCGTGAGCAAGCAGATAAAAGAACATCTTTTTGTACAGGTGAGCTCGTTGCAAACACACTGCGCACATGAGACAGGCTACATACAGTTTATTTACGTACACATCTAACATGTATGCGCTGTATGTACATATCGTTTCGTAGCTCTTTGTAACACATGTGTAATGAATGTAATGTCATTAATGAATGCATGTAATGTATGTATTGTATATAATGTATGTAATCTATGTAATGTAAAAATGTGTGTATGTATTGTATTGTATTGTATTGCAATGTAATGTAATGCAACGCAATGAAATGAAATGAAATGTATGTATGTATGTAATGTAATGTGTAATGTAATGCAACGCAATGCAATGAAATGAAATGAAATGAAATGTATGTATGTATGCATGTATGTATGTATGTATGTAATGTATGTATGTAATATAATACTGTAATATAATGTAATGCAATGTAATGCAATATAATATAATGTAATGCAATGTAATGCAATGTAATGAAATGAAATGAAATGTATGTATGCATGTATGTATGTATGTGTGTATGTGTTTATGTATGTATGTAATGTAATGTAATGCAATGTACTGTACTGCAATGTAATGTAATGTACTGTAATGTAATGTATTGTATTGTATTGTATTGTGCTGTATTGTACTGTATTGTACTGTATCGTATTGTATTGTATTGATTGTATGTATGTATGTAAGTAATGAAAGTAATGTAAGTAATGTAATGTAATGCAATGTAATGCACTGTAATGTAATGTAATGTAATGCAATGTAATGTACTGTAATGTAATGTAATGGATGTATGTATGTATGTATGTATGTAATGTATGTAATGTATGTATGTAATATAATACTGTAATGTAATGCAATGTAATGCAATGTAATGTAGAGTAATGCAATGTAATGCAATGTAATGTAGTGTAATGCAATGTAATGCAACGTAATTTAATGTAATGAAATGAAATGAAATGAAGTGACATGTATGTATGCATGTATGTATGTCTCCAGGTCTATTTTTGTCAGCACCTTATGATTTGCTAACATGACAATATGTATGTATGTATGTATGTATGTGTCTCTGTTTGTCTGTTTGTTTGTTTGTTTGTCTGTCTGTATGTATGTATGTATGTAATGTATGTAATGTATGTAAGTAAGTAATGTAAGTAATGTATGTAAGTAATGTATGTATGTAAGTAATGTATGTATGTATGTATGTATGTATGTATGTATGTATGTATGCAATGTATATAATGTATGTATGCAATGTATATAATGTATGTATGCAATGTATATAATGTATGTATGTATGTATGTATTGTATTGTATTGTATTGTATTGTATTGTATTGTATTGTATTGTATGTATGTATGTATGTATGCATGCATGTGTGTATGTATGTATGTATGTATGTATGTATGTGTGTGTATGTATGTATGTAAGTAAGTAAGAAATGTAATGTATGTATGTAAGTAATGTATGTATGTAAGTAATGTATGTATGTATGTATGTAAGTAAGTAATGTAATGTATGTATGTAAGTAATGTATGTATGTAAGTAATGTATGTATGTAAGTAATGTATGTATGTATGTATGTATGCATGCATGTATGTATGGATGTATGGTATGTATGGTATGTACGGTATGTACGGTATGTACGGTATGTATGGTATGTATGGTATGTATGGTATGTATGGTATGTATGGTATGTATGGTATGTATGGTATGTATGGTATGTATGGTATGTACGGTATGTACGGTATGTACGGTATGTACGGTATGTACGGTATGTACGGTATGTACGGTATGTACGGTATGTACGGTATGTATGGTATGTATGGTATGTATGGTATGTATGGTATGTATGGTATGTATGGTATGTATGGTATGTATGGTATGTATGGTATGTATGGTATGTATGGTATGTATGGTATGTATGGTATGTATGGTATGCATGGTATGTATGGTGTGTATGGTATGTATGGTAGTATGGTATGTATGGTATGTATGGTACGTATGGTACGTATGGTATGCATGGTATGCCTGGTATGTATGGTATGTATGGTATGTATGGTATGTATGGTATGTGATGAATGTATGTGTGTATGTATGCAGGTATGTCTGTAATGAATGTATGAATGAATGTATGTATGTATGTATGTAATGTAAGTATGTAGTGTATGTATGTATGTATGTATATATATATATGTATGTATGTATGCATGTATGTATGTATGTATGTATGTATGTATGTATGGTATTGTATGGTATTGTATGGTATTGTATGGTATTGTATGGTATTGTATGGTATTGCATTGTATTGTATGTATGTATGTATGTTTGTATGTTTGTATGTATGTATGTATGTAATGTATTTATTTAATGTAATGTAATGCAATGTAATGTAATGTATTGTAATGCAAGGTAATGTAAAGTCTGCATGTATGTATGTATGTATGTATGTATGCATGTATGATGTATGTATGTAATGTATGTTTTTATGTATGTATGTATGTATGTATGTATGTATGTATGTATGTATGTATGTATATGGTATGTATGTGTGTATGTAATGTGTGTATGTAATGTGTGTTTGTAATGTATGTATGTATGTATGCATGTATGTAATGTAGAGTAATGCAATGTAATGCAATGTAATGTAATGTATGTATGGTCTGGTTTGGTTTGGTTTGGTTTGGTTTGCTATGGTATAGTATGGGATGGCATGGTATGGTATGGTATGTATGTATGGTATGTACGTATGTATGGTATGGTATAGTATGGTATAGTATGGTATGGTATGGTACGGTATGGGGTTTTATTGTATGTATGTATGTATGTTTGATATGTATGTTTGTTTTGCAAGTGTGTATGTTTGCATGTATGTATGTATATAATGTATGTAATGTATGTAATGTATGTAATGTATGTAATGTATGTAATGTATGTAATGTATGTAATGTATGTAATGTAATGTATGTAATGCAATGTAATGGAATGTAGTGTAACGTAATGTAGTGTAATGTAATGTATGTATGTATGTATGCATGTATGTATGTGTGTTTGTATGTTTGCAATGTATGTGATTGATGTTTGCATGTTTGCATTGTATGTGATTAATGTATGTAATGTATGTGTGTAATCTAATGTAATGTAATGTAATGTAATGTATGTATGTATGTGTGTATGTAATGTGTGTATGTAATGTGTGTATCCAATGTATGTATGTATGTATGTATGTATGTATGGTATGTATGGTATGTATGGTATGTATGGTATGTATGGTATGTATGGTATGTATGGTATGTATGGTATGTATGGTATGTATGGTATGTACGGTATGTACGGTATGTACGGTATGTATGGTATGTATGGTATGTATGGTATGTATGGTATGTATGGTATGTATGGTATGTATGGTATGTATGGTATGTATACTATGTATACTATGTATGTGTGTATGTAATGTGTGTAATGTGTGTATGTAATGTGTGCTTGTACTGTATGTACGTATGTGTGAATGTATGTATGTAATGTAATTTTTTATGTAATGTAATGTAATATAATGTAATGTAATGTAATGTATGTATGTATTTATGATATACAATGTCATGTAATGTAATGTAATGTTATGTTATGTATGTATGTGTGTAATCTAATGTAATGTAATGTAATGTAATGCAACGTAATGTAATGTACTGTAATGTAATGTATGTATGTGTGTATGTAATGTGTGTATGCAATGTGTGTATCCAATGTATGTATGTATGTATGTATGTATGTATGTATGTATGTATGTATGTATGTATGTATGTATGTGTGTATGTATGTATGTATGTATGTATGTAATGTATGTATGTAATGTATGTATGTAATGTAACGCAATGCAATGTAATGTAACGTAATGTAATGTAATGTAATGTATGTATGTATGTGTGGTATTTTTCCCCTAATGATGGATGAATATACCAATCAATTCAGCTTTTGTACCCTTTAGGACGTCCAAGTTTGATCGGTTTGATCGCCTTTTTCTCAGTCGAGTCTTTGATGTGCCTCCCAGGCCTCGCAAGTTATTGTAGAACCTATGGTCGGCCACTATAACCAATGTCAATCGCTGCTAACCGGGCGGTTCAACTTAAACAAACCTGGGTCAGTTTGTTGTTTCATCGTGGAAAGGCCCCCGGCGCAATACTATGCTTATTAGTCACCAAAAACTTGGACACATGTTTCAAGGCAGCGAAGGGCCACAGCCAAAGAAGAACATTTCCTGCAGTGGGGAGCCAAAGAAGTTCACCGGCTCGCAGCCGCTTGGCTGTCGCATCCTTGCGCTGGGACGGGGAAAATTGAGGAACGGATATTGATAAATCGAACCCGCAAAAAGGATAGATAGAAAATACTTTAGTTCGAGTGATCCACACTTTGACAATTTATTTTGTCATAGCTTCTGACATCTCATCTGGAAGTATGTATGGCATGCATTTCTGATATTCGATTCTGACATTCTTTTCTGCCATTCTATCTGGCATTCTTTCTGCTATTGTTTCTGGCATCTATTCTCGCATGCTTTCTGGCATTTTTTTCTGTTATTACCTGACATTCTTTTCTGGCATTCTATCTGGCATCTATTCTGACATTCTTTCTGGCATCTATTCTGGCATTCCATCTGGCATTCTAGATCTGATGATCTGACATTCTATTCAGGCATTCTGTCTGGCATCATCTGGCATCTATTCTGACTTTCTATTCTGCCAATCTATCTGGCATTCTTTCTGGGATCCATTCTGGCACTCATTCTGGCATTCTTTCTGGCATTTTTTCTGGCATTCTATCTCGCATATATTCTGACATTCTCTCTGACATGAGCACTGCCGGACCCCAACCGCGAGCGCCAGATCTCAGAGGGCACTGCCGCTGAGGTTGAGGTCCCACTGAGATCTGGAGCTCGCAGTTGAGGTCCGGCAATGCCCGCTGAGATCTGACGCTCGCGGTTGATGCGCGGTTGAGTTCCGGGAGCGCCCACTGAGATCTGCTGCTCGTAGTTGATGTCCGGCACTGAGATCTGATGGCGGTTGAGGTCCGGCAGTGCCGACTGAGATCTGGAGCTCGCAGGACGAGGAGGAGGGGAGGAGGAGTGGAGGAGGAGTGGAGGAGGAGAAGGAGGAGGAGGGGAGGCGGAGGGTGAGGAGGAGGAGGGAGGAGGAGAAGAGAAGGAAAATAAAAGTAACCTCTGATAAATCCTAAGAGACCCTCACCGCCTGGCAAGTAGGGAACCAAAACATATATGGGACAACCGTTCGTTCGTAGAAGAATTGTTGAGGGGGAGTTGGGGGGAGAAAGAGGCGCGAGGGACGACCGACGGTAGAGAGAGATGAGAGAGGGAGATCCATTGTGCTTGGGCGAATGAGGCGGAGCGAGACGGAAGAATGAGGCGGATCGGAAGACAGAGGGAGAGGGGGGGAGACCGGGAGGAGCCGACCGGCGGGGAAGAGGGCGGGAGGCACGAGGCGTGGAGCCGGGACGAGGGGGAGAGGCGGACTGAGAGCTGAAGAGCGAGGGAGAGGGAGAGGGAGTGGGGCAGGGACAGAGGGGCGAGACGAGAGAGGGGGGTCGACGAGAGGAGAAAAAAACGATGGAAGAGAGGGAGAGAGGGAGAGAGGGAGAGAGGGAGAGGGGAGAGGAGAGAGGGAGAGGGAGAGGGAGAGTGAGAGTGAGAGTGGGAGAGAGAGTGAGAGAGAGAGAGAGAGAGAGAGAGAAATGATGAGAAATGATGAGAATGAAAGTGAGAATGCAGGTGAGAATGAAAGTGAGAATGAAAGTGAGAATGAAAGTGAGAATGAAAGTGAGAATGAAAGTGAGATTGAAAGTGAGAATGAAAGTGAGAATTAGAATGAGGATGGGAATGAGAGTATGGTCATGAATGGTCATGAATCGGCAAGAAGTTCGAAGAGTCATCATAGTGATGATGCAGAGCAACTGTGCATGTTCATGTTTATGATATGATCACGAAGACTTGTGTCAAGCGCAGACAGTTTTTCAACAAAATTTGGGAAGGGAAGGTGGTCCCAGCCACTTTGGCTGAGGAAGTGGATCTCAGAAGAGGCTTGGAACCCAATCTTGAGCACGAAATGGAAGATCCAATGTGAATACGTTGGCCTGTGGGCGCCATAAAAATGGGAATCCAATGCCCGTTCGACGATGTTTGGATGTTGTTTGAGGAAAAACAACAGTTGCAAGCCCCCATGTGCCCTCTTTGGAATTATACGAGGGATAAAGACGGACCATGTCCACCTGCAAGTTTCCATGGCCTATTGTCACTGGCCCATGCATGGTAGCGCTTTCAGTTTGATTGAGGAATATTGATACCCAACACTGGTTTTTCCGGCGTCCCTACTACTTGGTAAAATGTGCTATGGATCTTGGAAATTTGAACAAATTAGGATCCCTGAGTATCGCAGGCAGGGTTTAAAATATCGCAAACATCAACTATTTCGAACTATAAACGGCAGGTTATTTCGAATATTTCATTGGTTCAGGCCGCTTATCATGGGGATACCACCGCGCCCGGAAAGCTGACACGTGGTTGTTGGTGGTGAATAAACCAAAAACGTAACTTAACTCGTATTATTGTGAAGGTGGGGTTTAGGAAACACAATATTATATGATATTTTGCCAATGGCACACCCACCATTCAGGGAATCTATATAGTTTGTTTGTTTAATTGGAGGGGGCGGCTTATGGAAATCCAAGGTGAGCTGGATGGATGTTGGGAAAATATGGGAAAATGGTAATTGATCCCCCATGATCAAACGGCCTCCCAACTGTTTTTGGTCAAGGTCAAGGTCGCTGCTTGGTCCGTGGCGTCACAAAGGCGAGCGCCATTCTGGGCCTTGAGCCTGGAGACGAGGTGCCGATGCGAGGTGGGTCTATAAATGTGTGTTCCCTTTCCTTGGCGATGATTTGTTTTTCGTCCTCCGAGCTCTGAAAACGAACATGATGAATAACCCCGACCAAGGCGTACGTCAATTGAAAAAAAAAGTTTATACCTTGCAAATTTGGGGACTGATTGGCTCACCAACCATTTCCGGTGCAAATTTTTTAAATATGCCCATAGTATCCTATAGTTACCAAAACTATTGATGATGCCCTCCAGTAATCAAACGTGGCAATTGAAAATTAAAAAACCATCATGTATGATTATTTGAGACCTCGATTATATAATGGGATTTTCCATAGCCACGTTTGATTACCGGAAGGTCTTCACATTTTTGTGGCAAAAAAAATGGAAAACGAGACACATCCACAGGTCACGCACGTGAACGAATTGGACTTCATTAGTTGGTTGCAGGCCTTGGGGACTCCGGGTAGAAGGTTGACGAGTTCTTTGGGTCACCATGGCGGAAAATTGAAGATGCTTAGCAAAAACACCTCTCGGGGATGGGATTTCTTATTCAAACATATTAAGACTCTACGGAACAAAATATGGATAGGTTCTTTAAGTTTTTTGATCCAGTTGTGCAAGGACTTAAAACAGTGTGCTGTACCATGGCTATCTTGAATCCAGAATTAAAATCAGCCTTCTTCCCTATTGCCCAACTGGTAGGGCCAACGTCATCTCCAAAACGACTGCAGGTGAAAGACTTTGTCCCAGACTTCCGCGAGAATCTCCTGGTGCGTGTGCTGCGACCAATCCAAGAGGTGGCGCCGCACAATGGCCATGGGAGATCCGTTTGGAGTTTGGTGATTGTTTGAGATTAGACCCAAATATATATATATATATATTATATACATATATATATACACAGAATATTATATATATATAATTGGACCCAACTAATTTGCAGATTGTTAATATGAAACTCAAGTAAAATTAAGGATTTGGGGATTGTTTTTAAAGATGATTGGGTCCCAGTTTCTTTTTTGGGTTGATTTTGGAGATGTTTTGGGATAAGACATGAAAAACAATGAAACCTGCTGATGTTGTGTGAAGTTTATGGGCTGCGTTTTTTCTCCAGATTTTGGTCATGAAACTAGCTGATTCTTTGTTTAAAGAACTTGGAATATGTCATTTCTCGATATCCTCCAGTTGCTTGTGGTCAACACGCAGAAACGGGTTTGTCCGGGGACCTTCTGACCTGTTCAGATTTTAAAAAGAAATACACCTGGTTCAAAGTGGTCCAACAACGTTTAAGAAAAAATGCGCTGTATTAGATGGGAATTATCCAGTACTTTCATTCCATGTTACAATGTGCAGTACATTAATTTATCGTTTAATGTTGACGCCAATGCCGTAAACCATTCCCGCAACTCTTTGGGAATTGTATCGCGTCCTTCGAGTTAAAGGGGCATACCGGCATACCCGCATACCCGATTTCAGAATCTATTTTTTGGGGAAAACTTATCCTATAATAACTATTAATTATATATATAAATATGTATCCCATAGTTATCCCAAAGCCGGTTTACCTAATATCATAATTACATCCCATGGAGCCACCATTTTTCCATGGCTCCGAGGCTGAAGAACCGGAGCCTCCAGTTGTTCGACCTCGCCATGTGTTGAGGTCTCCCAACGCATGAAAAAAAACCGCATGGAGGGACCCTGGGTTAACAAACCATGTAGTAAACCCATTTGGCATCCCCCTGTGTTTGCAACAAACCATACTGTTTACAGTATATCCTATGGTGGATCCTGATTTCCGATTTCAATAGTAAGATTGCAATATATTTTTTTTGCTCCGGGGTGGATGGATCAGAACCTATAACCTATTTTGCCATATTTTGGGGGTGCTGTATTAAGATCCATTTGCGGGGAGACAGGACAATGTCTACCATCCGGTGTTCTGAAACAGGGCTGGCAGTCCCCA
This sequence comes from Cladocopium goreaui, assembly GCA_947184155.2. NCBI lineage: Eukaryota > Dinophyceae > Suessiales > Symbiodiniaceae > Cladocopium > Cladocopium goreaui. The sequence goes on from CAMXCT020002979.1 coordinate 295,813, forward strand.
TAGTCATCTTGAAGTAGCTTAGAATATACTGTAGCAATTTTCAAGAATCATCTCACTTTAGTGAAGATTTTTGACAATTCAATATTCTATCTACTCCAGACTCCAGAGGCTATGATCTCTGAGTGGGGGGTCCATTGCCATGTTTGATTGCCGGTAGTTCTAGCACCATTGGGCTGGGCCATTTGCCAAGATTTGCCAAGGAACCAGTTGCGAGTGTGGATGACCGGTCGTCAACATCAGGAGACACTAGAGATGGAAGTGAGGCATTTACAATAGAGGATTGCAAGGGGTGACATGACAAGTTGTTGGGGCATACGTTGGTGTGTTAAGATGGATCTTAGATGGCAACTACTCACCATCCAAGGGTGGTCAGGGTCTATGACTGTGCCTGATATGATCATAAGGTCGCAAGGCTCGATCAGCTGTGGCTCAACATGATGAATTACAGCATTCATATATATATATATATATACATAGACCATATATGTACACAATTTTAAATATGGATTCTGTACATTTATAGTCGTTCCGAAGCACATCGTACGATATCGTACGGTTGCTTGTTTCTCTTTGCTTGGTAATTTCTAATCCATGGGTCATACATACACCATAAACACGCTTATGTACATGTGGATTGTGGTGCAAATATTGTTGCCTAGACATATACATATACATATACATATACACATATATATATATATATACGCATATGATCATATTGTATGGCCCATGCGCCATTTCTCCCAATGACCTCCCATTACACATCAACCGGATGTCACGGCCAGTGAAACATCGATCGCAGGATAAGCTGCTGGTGGGCGCTCCGCTTCGGCTGGGCGATGCCTTGATCTACGACTCCAGGAAGGGGGTCTGTGACAGGTGCACCACGAAAGTTGGATAGAACTGATAGAACCTACTTGGGTGTGTCTGATTTTGTTTTTCTCCCCAAAATTTCATGCTGATAGTTTTTTTTTATTCCCCACCTGCCAGGTGAGGGTTGTTAGATTTTATGTCAGTTGCCTCCTCCTCCTCCTCCTTCTCCTCCTTCTCCTCCTCCTTCTCCTCCTCCTCCGCCTCCTCCTGCCTCGTCCTCCTCCTCCTCGTCCTCCTTGTCATCCTTGTCGTCCTTGTCGTCCTCGTCGTCCTCGTCGTCCTCGTCGTCCTCGTCGTCCTCGTCCAACTGCGACCCGCGATCCACAGTGTTCTCTGCCGGACCTCAACCACGACCATCCACGCCCAGTGTTCCCTGCCGGACCTCAACCACGACCATCCACGCCCAATGTTCCCTGCCGGACCTCAACCACGACCATCCTCGCCCAGTGTTCCCTGCCGGACCTCAAACACGACCATCCACGCCCAGTGTTCCCTGCCGGACCTCAACCGCGAGTATCCACGCCAAGTGTTCCCTGCCGGACCTCATGTAGGAAGATATGGGACAAAGAATGTGCAGAAGAAGGTTAGAAAGAATGTCAGAAAGAATGTCAGAAGATATGCCAGAAGATATGCCAGATAGAATGCCAGATAATATGCCAGAAGATATGCCAGATAGAATGCCAGATAGAATGCCAAAAGATTTGCCAGATAGAATGCCAGAAAATATGCCAGAAGATATGCCAGATAGATATGTCAGAAGATATGCCAGAAGATATGCCAGAAGATATGCCAGAAGATATGTCAGAATATATGCCAGAAGATATGTCAGATAGAATGCCAGAAGATATGTCAGAATATATGCCAGAAGATATGCCAGATAGAATGCCAGAAGATATGTCAGATAGAGTGCCAGAAGATATGCCAGATAGAATGCCAGAAGATTTGCCAGATAGAATGCCAGATAGAATGCCAGAAAGATATGCCAGAAGATATGCCAGAAGATATGTCATAGATGCCAGAAGATATGCCAGATAAATGCAAATAGAATGTCAGAAGATATGTCAGATAGAATGCCAGAAGATTTGCCAGTAAGAAAATGTATAAATGTCATGGTGGGGATCACACGAAGTAAAGTAATTTTTTGTATTAATATTAAATTAATACCTTGTTTCCATACTTGCACTGGAAAATGAATGAACATGATAATGAACCATGGGATTTTGGGTAGCCTATTTTCAGACAAAGCCAGATACCAAGTGGGATGAGCCACCAAGGAGTGAAATCGCAGGTGGTACAAGGTGGGGCCCTTTACTGTAGATAGCTAAGTTGGTTGATAGCATTACTATGGTTTATGGTCGATATATCGAGCCAGCTAATGGTGGTTACAAACAACGAAACATGACTGGGGGCACCACTTTGTATTAGATACACCCCAACAACAGGTCTTTAAGAAACCCCCAGTAGTTTTTTTCCGCCCCTTAAACTGAAACCTAAAGTCTTTTGGTTCTTACTTAAAGCGCACAAAGGTGCGACCAGTTTTTTGTGGTAGCATTTGGCCCACCAAACTTGCCTACAATGCTATCCCCATCAGATATCGATGACTCTTAAGATCGTAAATAGTCGGGCCCCACCTGCAGGACAGTGCACTGGGGTATGGCAAATCGTGACCGGCAAAGCCGCTATGTGCTCTACTTGAACTTCAAGAGGTGGACCATCCAGCAGTTTCCAGCCAAATTTCAAGCCTTTTCAGGCAGTAACATGCCCCTCATCCCCTGTGGTGATCCCCTGAACAGATCCATCCGTGTAACATCATGACAACCATGGCCTGTTAAGGAGGAATTCAATAGATATCCTACAAAAATTCACCGCGCCAGGGGCGATTTCCAGGGCACCTCACCAGACGCCCGGGCGCTCAACAGCGCGGAGCGGCGCTGCCGATTCGCACGTTTGCGCTTTCGGGAGAAGACGCTCGGTGCCGCACCAGCTGTGGACCTGTAGGCTTTAAAAAAATGGGTTGGCAATATATATATATATATGACTATATATATATATACTACTATAGATATTCCAGATATACATGGTAATTTCATTTAATACTAGTCCTTGATTCTATAATTCTAGATGCTAATCTACCTTGGGCTATAGAGATGAACGATGTAATCATAAATACCAGTTATAGTAATTATAGTAAACAATGGTATAGTAAACATAAAATTGTGTGCCGGCAACTATCCAGAATTCCATGTTTTTTTGAGTTTGAAATTAACGTGGCAAGCACCGCATCATTTGGTGCTTTTTGGAAGGTGAACATTGGGGCCCAAATTGGTTAACATATACCATGATTTTGGATGCCCACCAGGGGTCAATTCTATGTTATTTTGACCTGTCAGCCGCTGTCAGCCTGCTTAAATGTCTGGATGCCATGGTACGTTTACTTGTTTAGGATTTGGGGTCCATATTTGGGACCCAGGAGCCACCAGGCATGGAAGTGACTTGGAACTCACAACCTGGCAAAGAGTCCAGGTTGCAACGGAACAAATAGGCACTTTTATACTTGGCCAAATCTTGAGCCTGATTCTATTAAATTTCACGAGCTCCTGGGATTTTGTGATTTTTAGGGAATATTGGATATCAAGGTCAAGATGCAATATTTGGTGCGGTGTACGCGCACAAGGGTGGCACCAAAAAACTTAAGCGTCATGGTTTGCACGGGTTTGCACTGGATCAGCCTTCCATAAATGGAATTGGTCCAATTAATCGTTCAGAAAAAATGAAACGGTCGGAAACGGTCGGAATCGGTCGGAAACATGATCAGGCCAAAACTTGTCCAACCCGCCTTTTTTTTTAATAAGCATTTCCGCGCAACGCCGTTTTTTTTTTGAAGGTCCAAAGGTGTCCAAGGGGAAACGGTTGGAAACAGTCGGAGATCGCACCTTTGCTCGGCAAAAAAGACATGTTTTTGCACAATTTTCAAACATTTTTGATGAACATATGCTACAAAACAATACCTTTTTGCCGATCGAAGGTGCAATCTCCGACTGTTTCCAACCGTTTCCCCTCGGACACCTTTGGACCTTCAAAAAAAAAAACGGCGTTGCGCGGAAATGCTTATTAAAAAAAAGGCGGGTTGGACAAGTTTTGGCCTGATCATGGTTCCGACTGTTTCCGACCGTTTCCGACCGTTTCATTTTTTCTGAACGATTAATTGGACCAATTCCATTTATGGAAGGCTGATCCAGTGCAAACCCGTGCAAACCATGACGCTTGGGTTTTTTGGTGCCACCCTTGTGCGCGTACACTGCAACAAATATTGCATCTTGACCTTGATATCCAATATTCCCTAAAAATCACAAAATCCCAGGAGCTCGTGAAATTTAATACCTGATTCAGGGGCAAGCAACTGCTTTGTGTGGTTTGTCGTGAATTCGTCGTGCGTTACTCAAAAATCCCAAGCTTTCTCTTAGTGATTCGTTTGGGGTTGGCTCATTCCTCACGTCAGATGCTCGCACCCAGGCTGGTTCGTGAGTTGCACTACCTGGAAGAGATGTGATGCAAGATTGATTGCAATCCCATCCCCCGATACCCCCAAACAGTATATAAAGACTTTTCTTAAGAGCTTGTGCCACCAACAATGACTAGCTGGGCGAATCTTACCCAGCTACCCTTGGGGATCATCTTTTGAAGTTGCCAATACAGTGAGAAAAAAAGTTCCTGGGAGGCCACGCTCCGAAAGGTGGATTGGTTGTGTCAAGGGCTCTCCTGACAGCTTCACCAAATGGCAGGTTCCAAAGACATAAAGCTGGTCTTTTGACCCCAATTGCACGCAACACATGCCAAGTCAAGTGTCATGATACTTCTGATTGCCCACGATTTTTCCACAGAGTTAAAACCACTGACACGCTGATTGACAAATCAGTGGCAGTGCAGGGTCAGGTTGGAAAGGAAGCCGCGGTATGCCGAAGTGCTGCATGCCAATCTTCAGTTGTTGATCAATGGCCCAGTATTGTCCGTGTACCACGATAAGGGGGCAAAATACTGTCCATCAAAAAATTTGAGACATCATTCAAGGCTCAGAAGACCGAACGACATTCAAGGACTTGTGTGGCAACTGGCAATGCGTAGGCCCAGCTGAAATTTATTGTTAAGTCAGACACATCCATTTATCAATGGTGAGTAGCGGCTGGCAGTTACACATCACATCCATCCTGCGCAGAAAAAAGATCACATCAAGGCATTGATGAGATAGATTCATATCAATTCATATTATAAATTCCATTAACAGTTAACATATGTCAGCATCATCCATGAACAACAGATAGATTCATATAAATTCCACAAATTTGGAAGAATCTGTGTGTTTGCCCAGGTTCAGTCGTGCCATTGGGACCCATTGCGCCCGTCCGCAGCCTCGGCCAGTCTTGGCGGCATGGGATACCACCAAGTTGCACCATCCAAGTTGAGTGGTGCCCAATCTGCGCGGTACCCCATTTTTACGGGGATTTTTTTTCTTCCTCCCCGGGGAATTTTTTTCCCGGCTAAGTTCCCGCAGACTGGTGTGCCAGGGAAGCAAGGCAGCAAGCAAGCAAGCAAGCAAGCCGGCCAGCAAGCAAGCAAGCAAGCAAAGAAGGGAGCCAGCGAGCAAGCAAGCAAGCCAGCCAGCAAGCCAGCAAGCAAGGGAGCCAGCGAGCAAACCAAGCAAGCAAGCAAGCAAGCAAGCCAGCCAGCCAGCCAGCCAGCCAGCAAGCAAGGGGGCAAGCAAGGGAGCCAGCGAGCAAGCAAGCAAGCAAGCAAGCAAGCAAGGAAGGAAGGAAGGAAGGAAGGAAGCAAGGCAGCAAGGCAGCAAGCCAGCCAGCCAGCAAGCCAGCAAGCCAGCAAGCAAGCAAGCAAGGGAGCCAGCGAGCAAACCAAGGAAGCAAGCAAGCCAGCCAGCAAGCAAGCAAGCCAGCCAGGCAGCCAGCAACTGTACCACTGTACCACTGAAAATATTGCTGCCGTGGCGGGTCGGTGGTGATGGTTGGTGCTAGGATACCCAGAATGGGAAAGTGATATGTCTAGATGGCAGTGGTCATAATAGATGTTATACCATGGCAAAAGAAACAAAGTGATGTGAAATTCAAAGTTGCAAAGAAACCTGCAACTTTGGCGACCCAGGTATGTATATATACATATGTACAGGTTGTCATTTAGATACATATTTTGTGGCTATTTATTTGCGCATATCCAACAACAACAACAACAACAACAACAGCAACAACAACCATAACAACAATAAACACAATAACAACAACGATCACAAGAGCAAGCATAACAACAACAACAACAACAACAACAACAACAACCACAACCACAACCACAACCACAACAACAACCATAGCAACAGCAAACATCACAAGAACAAACATCGCAACAACAAACATAACAAAGAAACAACAACAAACATTACAACAACAGACAGCACAACAACAAACATAACAGCAACAAACGTAACAACAAATACAACAACATAGAAGGTTCCAGCTCCCAAATTCTACGAATAGCACGCAAACTGAAAGGTCCCTGCCCCCTGCGCGCAAATGCGGCAAACAGCATGATAAATAGAAGGTTCCTGCGCCCAAATGCGGCAAATAGCATGCAAAATAAAAAGTTCCAGCGCCATAATGCTGCAAATAGCATGCAGCATGGAAGGTTCAGCTCCAAAATGCTGCAAATAACACGCAAAATGAAAGGTTCCAGCTCCAAAATGCTGCAAATAGCATGCAGCATGGAAGGGAAGTGGCAGGATAGATGCAGGGGACGGAAAACAGAACAGATCAGGAAAAAAATTCCCCGGGGCAGGAGAAAAAAATTCCCCGGCGAGATTCGGCACCCGCCCAGACCTATTTGACATAAGAAACATGAACATCCAATTGTATATATCCTACTTATATAATGTATATAGGGTGTATAAATTATATTGGTACATATATATATATACACAGTATATAGATAATATATATATATATACATGGAAAAATTGAATACAGCATATACATAATATATATATATTTATTTATACATATTATATAATTATTCAAATATACAGTATATACATTATGTATAGAGTATGCATATATATATATACATTATATGCATAACATACATACATATATATATATATACAATATTTACATAATATACATACAGATATTTACATATTATATATATGGTACGCATATATATATACATATCACATAAATTGAAGTGTATATATTTATATACAATACATATATATGTACAAACTATATATATATATATATACTGTATATACATATTTGTATATTGGATGTTCATGTTTCTTACATATATATATATTTATTTAACTATTTTTTGGAAACGACAACTCATCCATGAATTCAAGTTGCCTCAATCTACTCAGCAGTCGATTTTCATTGACTTTCGGGTCTAATCCTGACCCGCACCCCGGAGCCTGGCCCAAGTCAGGTAGGTGAAACTGCTGTGCCTTCAATTTGAAGTGAATCAGACAGATTACCAGTGAAAATCATGTCTTTCAATGAGACTGGTAATGTGATGCCAACAGATGAAACTGGTAATTTTTGTGATTTACCGCAGATTGGCATGAATTTGAGTCAGACATGGGGAATCATCAAAGGTAAAATTGGTGACCTTTAAAAATCATCAAGAATCTCTTGTGCTATGACGCCACGCTCAAAGCTTGGAGTATTTCTATGCTGCCTGGCACCTCTGAGTTTCGCAGATGCGACCAAGGAGCTTCATTCCCAACATCCCTAATGCCTTGACCCCATCTAACTCCCGGGGACCTGTAGCTTACATGTGTAAGGTCCCCCAGAGTCCAAGGGTGCAGGGATTTCCTAACTATTTTCAGTGACATGGTGCCACACACAACCTGGAGCCCCTGGAGCTTCCATTCTTAGTGCTGCCTGGCACTGCCTGGAAGAAAGGGCCTCAAAAACCCATTGGATTTCAAACCCCCATCCCCGATCCCAGGACCCGGCCTGGCTCCAAGACATCGCCGACGTCGCCAACGTCGCCGACTTCGCCTCCTGCCGCGGCACCAGCAACGAAGCACCGCGCCTGGCGGGGCTGGGGCCCAAGGTGCAGGAGGCCTGGAAATTCACGGCGGCTTCGACTTGCCATGGTTTTGGAATGGTGATTATTGGTGGTTAATGGTGGTTAATGGTTATAATATTAATGATTATTAACGGTTCAGATTTGGAATTTGTATGATTTTGTATCACTAATGCCATGCAATGTGCTAAACCGACACACCATGACCGGGGGTCATGATAGACATCATCCAATTGCCGTATTGCGATAGTTTATTACTATGCTTACCACATTGCTTACCCTCTGGTAAACTAACATAGCTACGGAAAATCACTGGTTTTAATGGGAAAACTCACTATAAATGGCCATTTTCAATAGCTATGTTAAATTACCAGAGGGTAGAATTACTGAACATGATTTCTTCCAATAAATACGGTTTTTGGAAATCTATGCGGTGTTTTTTCTCCTCTTTGTGTATCATTGAGGCGATGGATGGTACCGTTGTTTCTTGGGGCGGATGGTAGTCATTGTTGAAATGAGATGGATATGGGGCTACACATGATCTTGGCAATAGATGATGGTTTGGATTTTGGGAGGATCATCCAAACATGTAACCCGCTTGTCATGCTTGGGAACTCCTAACATTTTCCCAAACAATATCAGTTATTGAAAATTCAATCAATAGTAAACTGGATAATCACCACAAAACAAAAAAACGGAACATATTTAGATTAGACTGTATCCTGGATGCTTGATCCTTTAATGGTTCTCCTGTGCCCACTCGATTCCGAATGGGATGCAATGAACAAGCACCGAGACGGCTTGCTAAAGTTGTTGGTGGTTCTTGCCTTTTTCGTTAATTACAAGGCAGTTCTATGTTTTGTTGGTGTTCATCCTCCAGTTGTTTGGGCAAGCGATTGTGACCTACACGCCGAAAGTGTCTAACGAGGACTGGGATGAAGTGTTGGCACTAAGTAGTCCTTGATCTTGGGTGAGCCAAGGGGCAAAATTCGAAGCCCCAACAGAAAACCCGGAGCCCGCATTCAGATCATCACCTTACACTAGGTTTGTTGAAGGGCTTCTAGCATTTTGATGCAAGATCCTGCGCTTGGAGCGCAGGGCTTTGAGGGCTGGGTGTCATTGATGGTGCTGGACTACAAGCTGGTGACACTTGTTGCGAACCGCCGCTGACAAGCTATTTTCCAAGAGCTCTGTGGAATTATGTCAAAGCTGCATATAACTGCGCTCCCCTCAAAAATCCTAAACATGTCCGAGATGGACGGTTTTACCTCAATTCATCCGCATTGTTTCAAACTTTCTGAGATGATTTTGAAGGACTTGAGTCCTCCACTCAGAGCGGCTAGCAAGTTGCCAGGGCCAAGGGCCATACATTGCACTATATGTAAAACACATCTAAATGAGCGGAGCGCGCTATTATATGCTACTGAACTTCTGCTTTGTAGGTGCCAGATGATGTGCCATTCCACAGAGGCTTTCATCCAATTCTGGAAAGAGTTTTCCTTTTTCTCAGAGCTGCATAAGAAACGGTCCCTTGACTCATGGATATGTACCCCCCAACGGGTGACTGCCCCAATGATAGCTGGTTGAAGTTCAAATTAATCCTGAGTAAAACCAACTATTTTTGGGCTGGTCACGTTTGGATGGTTATCCCAATGTACATCCCCATTCGGGTGGCTTTTATGATTCAATCACCATGTATAGATGCAAAGCTTGGTGGGTTTGGTGGGTCATCCCCATCCCCGTCTGACACCATGACACCAAGGAACCGCTCATTCTACATCCAAGTGCCCACAGGCCTAAACGATCGCCCCGCGCCGCTGCTGATTGCACTGCATGCCCAAGGTTTTGAGGCGGATAGCCCGGGACCCAGCAAGCCGGGTGTGAAATCAGAATAGTGTTGGGTAAACCATGGTGAAGAAGAGTTAGTTTACGAAGTTAACTACCTCATGTTTGTTATCAGATATTTAAATTCAGTTATCATGAATTTTACGGCTGAAGGGTAGTGTACTACTTCACTTGTTTGCTATACAAGGGGCAATATATTGATCACTCCATATCACATCACCATCTGAGGTTACGCAAAGGCACATGACTTCGGAACCTTCGGGCAATCCTTGGGCTGCTGGGATCTGCTGGGTGCTGATGGCCCGTCAGGGAGAACATCAAGTTAACCATAATGCTAAAATATCCCATGTTTACCACGTTTTCAGCTCATACGAAGAAGGCGGGCCAACAGGCGCGGGCAAGACGAGGTGTTTGGCCGTATAGTTACAATCCTATCCCCCAAATCAAGCCTAGTAAAAAATACTATAGTTACAATCCTATCCCCCAAATCAAGCCTTGTCAAAATTAATGTAGTTACAATCCTATCCCCCAAATCAAGCCTAGTAAAAATTACTGTAGATACAATCCTATACCCAAATCAAGCCTAGTAAAAATTACTGTAGATACAATCCTATACCCAAATCAAACCTTGTCAAAATTACTGTAGTTACAATCCTATCCCTCAAATCAAACCTTGTCAAAATTACTGTAGTTACAATCCTATCCCCCAAATCAAACCTGGTAAAAGTTACTATAGTTACAATCCTATCCCCCAAATCAAGCCTAGTAAAATTTACGATAGTTACAATCCTATCCCCCAAATCAAGCCTAGTAAAAAAATACTATAGTTACAATCCTATCCCCCAAATCAAGCCAAGTAAAAATTACTGTAGTTACACTCCTATCCCCCAAATCAAGCCTAGTAAAAAAATACTATAGTTTCATTCCTATCCCTCAAATCAAACCTTGTCAAAATTACTGTAGTTACAATCCTATCCCCCAAATCAAGCCTAGTAAAAATTACTGTATAGTTACAATCCAAACCTAGTAAAAAAGCACTGTAGTTACAATCCTTTCCCCCAAATCAAACCTAGTAAAAAATCACTGTAGTTACAATCCTATCCCCCAAATCAAACCTAGTAAAAGTTACTATAGTTGCAATCCTATCCCCCAAATCAAGCCTAGTAAAAATTACTATAGTTACAATCCTATCCCCCAAATCAAGCCTAGTAAAAATTACTATAGTTACAATCCTATCCCCCAAATCAAGCCTAGTAAAATTGGATACCAACTTAGCTAGCGAAACTGCTGCCCCCAAAGCGGAAACCGAGGCTTCGTCAGCATCTATCCCCAGGGCTTGGACGATGCCCTGCCTGGGGGCGCGGATTTGGGCACCGGATGGAACGTGGGCACTGCAGGCAACGTGTAACGAAGAGTGGGTGGAGTCATCCGGGGGTTTAACTATGAAAACTTGATAAACATTGGGACTAAATGAAATTAAATGAATGATTGTACACTATTCGACCTATTTCAGGGGCTTGGGTGTGGAACAATTCCAAACCCAATTCAGTGTATATTGCTATATATGCGGGGATGATTTTATTGGCATGTAATATGAAAGGACCAGCTTTTATGGAGGATGCAAGTGGATATTCCCTAAAAGGTAACAGAACACGGGATGCATCAATTGGGTGAATAATCCGATTTCACCACGACCTACCATAGTACCATGGGTGTAGCAAGGGTAATCACCCTTAACAGCTATTTTTGGTAAATAACAACATATTATTACTACAATTCAACCAAAGAACTTGAGAAATTCTATATAGACATTTTTGGGACGTGATACCCACCAAACAAAAACACGTGAGGGAATGTGTTGAACATGTTCCCCAGAGAATTCAGTTTACTATAATAATCAGATAGGGAACAGTACAGCATTCGGGTCACCGGTGGGTTCTGGAGGCGACAACCAGACCTGCATTGGCGATGAAGTGATGGCCGATTGTTGCTGACGCGTGCTTTCAGTTTGTTTTTGTTCCCATCCCTAACATGGAAAACTACAATCTTTAAAGGGTACATCACCCACACACGGGTCTATTATACCACAGCTATGTTAGACTACCAGAAGGTAACTAACCTAACCCCGATTCCCGTTCTTTGACCCTTTTTGTCAACTAGTTTTAGACCCGCCAAGGAAATCCAAGGAATGAGCAGCCCACCTTGAATTGGAAACTTTTGGAGCTTGGAGGTTTCACTCCTCAACAAGGGATCCAAGTTGTCATTCATGTGCTGGGCTTCAGTGTGCAGCCACCAGGTTACGAGTCGTGCTGGGAACAGAACCGGTGCGGCCGCTGCAACTGGTCGGGCTGCTACGATGAGCGCCTCTTTATTTTCTCCGTCATCGAGGTGCGAAATATGATCAGAACTTATGAGTTCTCCCTTGGGCGAGAGACATAAGTTGCACTCGTACGTACACAACAACATGGGTTTCAAAGATATATGGCAGCACATTGAAACTGAAACACAATAGCCAGAACACAACTATATTTTTATAACTTATCACTTAAAACCTTATATACATAGAGGTTTCCTAAAATGTTCTAAAATGGGTGTACCCCCACATCATCCAAAACTGTACAGTTTAGTATTGAAACCCATGGTGACTTGGGGATCCCGATCCCTCATTGTAAGAAACCTCCACATAGCATACAGTACGGTCCCCTACATGTTCTTTGCACAGTGTCTGTTTGTTTCGAGGCCGTCAGTGCAGTTCTTTGCATCGATCACTCACGTGTCTACGTCACGGGCGAAAGCAATGGTGGAATGTTGGCGCATTACTTGGTGCAATCCCTACCAGGTGGTCGTTGTGGGTATGGGATGGGTATGAGTCCTGGATCAACTGAGGTGTCTCAGAAATGTGCTTTCGCTCAGCACGCAAGGAGCCCTGGCCTAGTGTTCTATCATGTTCTATATATTCATGCGTATACACACACATATATATATATATACATAAAATTATACTTTATATGTTATATATATGTGTTATATATATACATGTTTTTGTTGCATATGTGGGTGTTTCTCAAAATGGGGATTCCCAAATGGCTACTCCGCAGGCACCTTCGCGGCTGTGGCTCCGTGGTTTGGCTTGCCGTTGTTGGGCTATGGCTTGGGCGCCCAGTTCGAGCTGGTGAGATATACCAAGGACGGTGCAACCGTTGTGGGACCGGGAAGCTGGTGCTGCAGTAGTGGAGATGGAGGATGAATCGAACATTGCCCACGTAGTTAGATGATTTACTGTATATACCTGTATACCTGTCAGCAGATGGTAGATTATTGTTTGAATAGATCTGGAAAAATCCATCAATGACCTTCCTTCACTATCCTTGCAAGTTTAGTTATAAATCCACATAAATCCGATAGATCCACTTATTCTGATGGAACAAGTACTTGTGAACTTCCTGCCCTTCGCTGGGGATCGATCTTTCATGTGGCAGGACTCGAGGCAAACCGCCATGCTTCAACTCCATGGACGGGACGATGATGTCATGCCCATCGCAGGCACCAAGATGTGGATGGCACCGGTGGTTGCTTTGGATCATGGGGGGATACCATAGCAGCCATAGCATACCCGGAAGTAGCAGGATATACCAAGACGCCTAAAATCTTCATTATAAATCCTCATTGCTTCAGTTGGATCAATCTGGCCTAGCCCAGCTTTTGGCGGATTCAGTGTTGGTCCAATCCTCGCGGCCCAAGCTGCCACCAGTTTTTTCACCAGTTGCATTCAGCTACAGTATATACTAAGCGTATCTAATTTCAATAACCTCCAGAACGATGGAAAAGGTGTTGAACCTTATATTATACCAGCATTTTTTTAAAGATAGAAAAACTTAAGGTGCAATATACCACTGAAACTGGATTAGCTACCATTTGGGGCTTACCTTGCTCATCCATTTCCCCACCTTTGTCCTGCAGGTGGTGTGGCGGGAAACAAGTGGATCTACGAGCCCCTCAACAAAGTGCAACAGGGCTGGGCCGCCGTTCACGCACCTCGGCCGCCTCAGCAGTTGGACTCGGGGTCCTGCGGGACCTGGGGATGGTCCTGATAAACGAACATGGCGAGCTGAAAGACTCGCCATTTTTATGCAATGATATGTTTTATCAGCAAAATCAACTTTCAATTAAATGGGTTATTTTCAATAGCTAATTATGTTAAATTACAATGTAATACCAACACCCTATTAATTACCCCCCCAAGAAGGTCAGAACTCTACCTTGTGGAGCCCCCCTTAAGCCCCCCTTAATAATAAGCACCTCTGAACCATAAAATTTTGGATATGGCTTGAGTCAATTAGATCATCATAGAATTCCATTGGATTTGATAAGATTTGGATTGTAAAAAAATGGATTTCAGCAAAGGGGGTTGATTAATCATGTCCTAGCCAAACGGTTTATTAATCCTGGGGGGCCACCTTTTTTAAATTGCATTTTTTTGGGGGAGGAGGAGGTTGATTAATAACGGGGTATTGATTAATCCTGACCTGACATTACTCTCTATATTATATATATACATATATGTACATATATATATATAATATACATATATATATGTATATATATTTAATTGTATATGGGATCAACCACGAATCGGGGAGACTGACCTACATCACCAGGGTCACTAAGCCGTTACCATTCGCGGGATGGTCCTGCAAGTGGCGGCATGTTGATCTATGTTCACCACACGTAGATATGCCGCACATAGATGATATGAGATGAGCTTGAAGACAAACACCAGCAAATGGGGATCATCAACTCAACCACTAGTCAAACTCAATCGGAAAAAAATATGCAAGACAATGGGATGAATATGAGGCAACGGAATTCATGGGCAGTTCACAGAAGGAAACAGACAGTCTTGGTTGTGAATAGGATACCCTTCGGTAATCAAACATGGCAATTGAACGTCCCCTTATAAATGGAGGTTTGAATGGGAAAAATAAGGTATACGGTATACGTTCCATTGCCATGTTACCAGAGAGCAAGCTCTGCCAGACCCACCCTGAATTGGGGAGCCTCAAGCAGGATCACTGCCATCAAAGTTGGCCACTCCCAGGACTGCGATACGACGGCCAGCACCACCAAGACCTACTGGGATGGTGGAAGTGGGAATTTCAGCTGCCTGGAATTCAAAGGTTGCTCCAGTGGAAGGCGAATCATGCGCTGCTTCTATGATGGCGGGCATATGGATTTGCCGGAAGATGGGATTGCAGACCAGATCACCTTGTGGTGACTTGGAACCTCTGGATAGATAGGTGGGAAGTGTATGTGATTGTAAGCAATTTGCACATGTTTGGGGATGTTCTGAGCGATCCATTTAGTGTAGTGGATTTTAGTGGACTAATCACGTCATGCTGTGAACTTCTGCCAGCTTGATGTATTCAACATTTTTGAACTTTGATAAACTATGGCTCATGCCGCTAAGCTAGGTCTACGACCGGTTCTTCAAGATTTCTTAAGCATGCCTAGTAAGTGCTGCCAACTCCAAAAAGTTACACGGCTTCCATTGAAGTCCAGGCCCGCATGGCTGAGGTTTTTACTCCAGTACCGTTTAGATGATCCTTGGGCGTCAGAGGACGTTCGCGCTTTGCTGGTGTGAGAAGTGAGTCCTCGAAATCGGCACCGTGGGCACCATCAATTGATGATGCGGATGCAAAGACAAAAAAAAAACAGCGGTGACCAATCCAGAATTACTGGAATGTTTGGGTTTCGGAGAGTTTACGATTCTTGAAGTATAACGATGCAAAGGAGTTGCCTCCAACTTTTGCTTCATGCGGAGCCCAGATCAAGTAGTTGCCTCTTCTGCGTATGTTCGAGCTGCTAGGGTTCGACAAAGGACATGATACGTGGTCGTTGAGGTAAGGTTTGAATTTTTCCCTCAGGTCCTGATGTCCGGATCGGCGTTTGCCCAGCACACAGAACAGTTCTTAAAAGTTTTTCCGGGATGATATAGAGAATGGTATTTGCCCATATTTACCCTCTAATTATCAGGTTTCCAACTGTTCCATCTATTTTGGGGCTGCAAAAATCCCTGAAGTTGACTCCAGAGGTCAGGACAGCCAGACAAGCCATTTGCGCTTGCCAGACGCGTGCCTGCGTATATCACATATGCATTCGTGGCACGCCCGAATTCATGTGGCACAGAATTGCAGTGACAAACTCAGCCCAAAAAGATGGTTGGGGAGGGTTTGGGATTTTGTTCAACATCATGTTGTTTTTGAAACCTCAGATTGTAGTTATGATTTGTTTTTATGTGCGCGTTGTTTGCACTTTGGCAATCTCATTCACTGCATTAGGAGGGTCCCGTAATGGGACAAGTGGTCCTATGAATCATATAGGCTAGGTAATAGGCATGTTGCCTCCTGTGGCCGGAATCTTCCAAGACACCCACTGCGTTCAGAAGGTGTCAAATGACTATGCTGTACATTAAAAAGCAACTGTAAACACACTGGATTATATGATATTATATGAATGATTGACCCTTATGAGAGGGCATTTTCAGGAGACTTTGCCCAAGCATTGAATTGGGACCTCCCTGAGTCCCTGAGGTTGGCTTTGAAACTAGAAAAATCATGAAAAAATCCTCACGCCTTGAAGCAGGCGCCAAGAATATAGCCCCTTGCTATTTGTGAATCCGGGGAACGTCCATGATTTTTGCCATGGTCTCAGGAGTCCATGCTGGGCCGGGCGCTGTCGTCCAGTGGTACCAGGCACCGAGTGTGAGTTTTCGACGTAGGAACCGTAAAAGACCTGGCTTTGTTTAAGGTGATTGTTTACTTAACTTTCCCAATGGGAAATCCACCATGACAGGGCAACTTATAGGGTATATATATTTTTTTTGAGCCATAGAATTTGGTTCAGCCCAATCCTGTTTTATAGGGAAAGATTGCCAAAGGTTCCATGCTTCTCGTCTTAAAGAATATTCCCCAATTCCCCGAAGATTGTGTTTCAACGCTGCAAGATGGAACGGATGTTTCCTTTAAAACAACACCCTCCATGCCTGACATGGGGAGTTCAACATCAACATGTTGGGACTTAACCATTTAATTCATTGGGATTCATCCTTGGATGGCTTCTTAAAGTGGTGGACCTGAAGGTCATCCAAAAATGGATGCCACTGGGACTTGGACCTGGGCTGACAGAGGCGGGCTGGCAGCATGCCAGTGGCCAAACGGGCTGGGCGCAGCTCCAAAACGCCCAGCAACCAGTCTGTAGCCCCAGCAGGTTGGGTCAACGTTTGAGAAGCTGTAAATGACATGCGGAACCAACGTGAACCAACCATTCAAAAAGGTTTTTGCATGGCTTTAACCAACCATTTGGGATATTTCTGAACCTTGATATATCACCGATATATCTTGGGATGCTTGGGATACGATTTTAGCATTTGGTTTTGGTATCCACATATCCGCCATTGGCAAACCCATCAATATCATCAATTGTTCGATCTATTTGGGATGATCACATAGCGGAAATTGGCCCATTTAGAGATCATGTATGTAGCTATTTTAAAAGGGTGATTTTCCATAGCAATTACCAGAGGGTTATCAAGTTTTGAAGCATACACAGAGCAGAAACGGATGGTTTCCCTTGCCATTTTGCCGCGGGATCAGCTGAATTCAGCCGTTTGGGTTGGACCGGACCCATAGATTCACTTATTCAAGTGTATATTGCTGCGTAGGCAAATGCATATGCACAGATCACGTATCTTATCATGTTGATGTGTTACGTAAGTCATAAGTCTATTTGATATCACATGCATTATATATATATACTCTCTCTCTCTCTGTGTATATACATATAGATCACACACACACATATATATATACTATATATATATGCTGTGTATATATAGATACATATGTATACATATATATATATATATGTATAATATGTGTGCATTCGTGTTATTAAAAGAAAGTTTCTCCATGCCATAGAACTGCACTTGTTGGCATGATCTTCACTTTTGCACCGCAGGCCTGTCACTTTTCACCGCAAGGTGGGAATTTGGCACCAAACTGGAGACGGGGAGCTCATGGTCTCTCTAGAAAAAAAGTGTGTGTATATATATATATATATAATTATATATACATATATATACATATATATATATACATATATAATTATATATATATGTGTATATATATATATGGAAATGGATTAACAGTACATGTACTACAGTAGATACTGTAATCATGAATTTAGTAGGGATTTACTGATTTACTCTTATATCTGAGCATGACGGGCTCTGAAAGCACCAACCATATTTTGTGTGCAAGATATTGGCAGCATTTCAAAAGATATTGCCATTCTATGAAACGATCAGACATGGGGATATGAACCACCAACATGGGATTCTGGTTTCCAAGCCATGTCCGACCGGTAAGATGATGCCAAAAGCGACCCATGGCCTTGTGAAGTTGCTGTGAAAGGTCATGAATCAATGATGAATTTCAGAATGTTGAAAGGAATATAAAGGAATATATGTATATATATATATATATATATTCAGAGAACAGCTAGGCTGGACTTTACCAAATGGCGATAGAGAGACAAAGAGAGGGAGAACAAAAAACATGCTTTAAACCATCAAACAGAGTGGTTTCCTGCAGTTTTCCCTCAAACAAATCCATAAATTACGATTCTCCAGGGCCTCCAGGGGCAGATTCAACTTCTCTTGGGGTGCATTTTGAGCCCTTGCCATGGATGGTATGCAACATGGCGCACTCAGTTTCATCATGTTTCATCTTTTATGTTCCTGTTGGTTGTGGGCCCTTTCAGAATGTTCAGCCCCTTTCAACATGAGCATTCTCTGGGATTCCAAACCGGCAAACCGGCAAAAGCAAAAGCATCATGAATTTGTTATTCAAACAATCTGGGGATTTCCCCACTTGCCAGAGAATCCAGAGACCGTCCCTGCAGCCCATTTGGCCGATGCGTTTCACCGGGCGGGGCTGGGGCCAAAGTCGGAGGTGCCAGGATGAGCGAAAGATATCGAAAGATACTCAACGAGAAAGCTGGGGTTTACACATGAAATGAGTAGGCCCAACGAGGTCCTAAATCCATCTAAATCCTCAAATTTGATGTCCAGAGCACTGGATCCACCAAAATGTTTGGTTCCACAGGGAAACCTTGGTTCTTGGAGAGAGTTTCATCAGAGACGAGCAGGGAAATAAAACGTGAGAATTGCCGTGTATTCCCACTACCATCAGCCAACCAACGGATATAGCTCGGACATGCTCGGACCTTTAGCACAGGTGGGCGCCCCACCGGTCCCCCCTGTTTTCGTGCCACGAAATCGAGCAGCTTGAAACCAGATTCCTCTCTAGTAACCAGCCCCGAACCAAAATGCCATTGTTATATCATCATTGTTATATAATCTTATATCATCTTATATCATCTTATATCATTATAATTCATTATAATTGAAATTCGTTTGGGATTTTACCTGTTTTTTGTTGGTGAGTTCTCTTTCTCGCTTCACCAACCTTGGTCCAGGTGAAGATGAGCACACGAATGAAGCGATCGAGCACGGCGGACGGCCCAAGTCGACCGCTGTGGGGACCCCCGATGGGTCGAATGGACGAGATTTTCCGAAGAAGATGGAGGTTGAGACAGTGGAGAACACACATACATATGTGTATATATATATATATATGTATATATATTATATATAATATAAGATATATGTATATAACATATAACTATATATATGCATAATATATTATACTGTACATAATTATATATATATGGTAGATGATGACGTATGATATGTAGATATATATAGTTCTATTGCATGTGTAATGTGTGTAGGTCGTTTTGGATTGGGGGAAGCCGTGCCATCCCTTGCCAGGTGCAAATTTGGAACAAAATGCTATCGCAGTTGGGAGCTCAGTGCACGGCTTGTCCTTCACTGTCCGATGGGAACGTTAACCTCAGCTGATTAGGCAACAACAATAGATAAATGTATAAATAGAATATATGTGTTTTTTTGTTAAATATAAATAATATATATATATATATATACATATATATATATACATAATATGATATATATTAATATATATATATACAATATATATTAATATGTATATATATAATATAATATATACATAATGTATACATTATTATATATATGGTGGTATTGAATGGTATTGGTCGTTGGTAATTAATTGGTCACCGTTCTTGAAGACCTCCCTGGTATACGATCTTCAACGGGGGGTTGACGCTACATTCTGGTGTCTTGATGGCAGCCCCAAGATCAGACTGAAGCATTTGGGTCGCCATGTTGATCCATTTTGCATTTTGTATTTAGGATTCGTGAAACCCCAAACATCCCCAAACTGCATCAAAATGGTGTTGCATTTTTTACCATGACTGCTAAGCAGCTGTAGACCAAGTGGGGTCACCAAAGGGGCCTTGACTGGGTAAAAAGCTTGGCTGCCACAAGGTTTTTTGCCCCTGGGATTGGCTCGGAAGGAAACTCATCACTCTTAGCCTGGTGGTTTGCTTTGTTGCGGAACTGCCTGGCTTTCCCTAACGTTTACATGGATCTTGAAAACCCACCATTTGTAGCTCATTCTCCTATGGGTTCACCATGGGTTTTCCACATGTTTGTCTTAAGCTTTACCCCAGGGTTAGTATATGAGATCTTTGTCGGCTTTGTCATTTTGTTGCTCACCGGTCACCGCAGGAAACCCGGAGCATTTGAAAGAACAGGCGCATCCCTGGGATCCAGAGCCAAGCTCAGAAGATTTTTTCCAGCTGATTTCTGCCTGATTCATGAATGAAACTCAATATAGACCTTCCTGTTTTTAAACATTGCTATGGAAAATCACCATTGTTTATAGGTAAATAAATCATTTATCAGACAATCATCCATAAATGGCCCCTTTTCCATGGCAAATCTTTAAATATCCTTAAAACCTGAAATAAGCAGAGGGTAAACCCCCCTAAATCCCATGAAAAATCATCATTTTCCCCAAGGTTTTCGACATGGAAATCCCATGTCCATGAGATTCCGTCACACTGTCGCCGTTCAGCGACTCAGGATTATTTGGCCTGCTGTGCTGCATGCAACCACTCTCCAGAGTGACTTGACTAAGCGCGTATCAGCGGGACATTTTTGGGACACCTCCATCCCTGAGGCCCTTGAAATCCTCGAAACGATCGGGTTCCTAAGTCATGGAGCTACCCCGGGTCACCATAGATTTCGTTACGAAAAATGGTCGAAAATTATATAGATGTTTCACAACATGGATGGTTTATAAATGTTTATAACAAAAAAAATCGAAAATCACAAGGATGAAAGAAAAATGTATGATTTGGGGGTACCACTATTTTAGGACACATCCTAATCATGGGAACTCGAATTTTCACATTTTATCGATAAACAGTTGCGGACTTTGAGGTACCTCTGGTAAAAATATGTAAGAATGAAATATGCCTTTTGGAATCGGTCCTTCTAGTTTTGGAAACCCCACCCATAGGTCAGAAAATTGCATCAATGATTTGTTTCTCTTAGTACATGACCAAAAAGGATAGAAATCATGAAGCCACAGATTTGGATCTCAATTAGCTAAGTGGTTTTTAACAGGTACATCCCAGTAAAGTTTTAGCAGTGGAATCACCCACCTAACCACAACTAGTAAATTCTGGCGACAAGTAGGATTTAGATATAACCGGGGATTTTCCGCATACAACTTAATTATGGACATTTGATATGGTGATTATCAGCTTACCAACTGGAATACGCCTGAAAGCCAGGGTGTCTCAGCCACAAAGGTTTGTTAGCATACGCATGTTGTTCGTTCGGGAATCTCAGAAAGGGGCCACGCCGGAAGGGTTAACACCGACAAGCAGCACTGGACATCAGCAGGTGGTAAAGTTTAGGAATACAATTATCAGTATTCACCTTTGTATAATTAGCATAGGAGGTGCCAGAATTATAGAACGATATTAGGAGATATTAGGAGTACAAAAGTACGGTAAAATACCGTACCTTCGTACTCCTCCGGATCCCGATTCGCCGCGGATTCGGATCCTGTTCTATAATGATTTTTTCTGTTCTATAATTTCTGGCACTGGCATGATATCTATTGCATATTTGTATACAGTACATAATTATAGAACGGTTTACGCAAAATTAATTGTAGAACGGAAAAAATAATTATAGAACGAAACTGGTAAATATGGAACAACCGAATTATGGAACAACAGGGTAGGGTAAATAACCATACCTTTAAACTCCTCAACTTCCGTTCTATAATTTTGGCACCTACCATAATTATATATATACATGAATTAGAACGTTGTTTCTTTAAGCGCGTGTGAACACATGATCATATATGCAATTCCCTCAAACTAGCTTTGTACTGCAATGCTTTGTATGGATTTGTAGTGGGTGAGCCATGTTGTTGCAAGGGTGTGGTTGCGTTTATGGTTGGCTTTCCCAAACTATGAGAATCTTGAGGATCTTGCATCATGAGTCAGGAAGAAATGAGTCAACCAGTCCATATAGTCACCAGTAGTCACCCATGGATTCTAGACAAATTGCAGGCAACAGTCAGAGGTTTCTCTTCCACATGGCAGATCCCTGCAGATCCAATCCTAGCCCAAGGTTATGCTGAAAAATCTCCATCACCTGATACGAAATCAACGCATGTTTGTCACCCAAACTTACCCTCTGGTAAACTAACATAACTATGGAAAATCACCATTTTTCATGGGAAAATCCACTATAAATGGTGATTTTCCATAGCTACGTTAAATTACCAGAGGGTACATGTCCATTTCAACGGTATCTTCTCCGAGTACCTTGGACAAAGTCATCTCAAACAGCGAGTCAAGACCATCACTTTTCTCGTGGATAAAAACCTCATCTCCATTTCAATGGGCCGAAGGCATTAGTAAAACAACAAGTAAAACAACACACTGTGTCACTGTGTGTTACTATTCTCAAATGCCACATGCACATGAATGATCATGAATGTAGAGAGAGAGAGAGGTATTTTCAAGTATTTCTGTAGGTGATTCCATGGTTTGCCTGAAAAATCATGGTGATTTTCCAGCCAGCCATGCTGGATTACCAGAGGGTGAACCAATATTCATCATGATTATATATATATATAAATTATATAAATATTAGCCATTATTAGT
The DNA here is from genome assembly GCA_947184155.2 of Cladocopium goreaui. Classification (NCBI taxonomy): domain Eukaryota; class Dinophyceae; order Suessiales; family Symbiodiniaceae; genus Cladocopium; species Cladocopium goreaui. The sequence goes on from CAMXCT020002979.1 coordinate 318,814, forward strand.
CATTATTAGCTATTTTGTTTCCTGTAACCATCCTTCTCTATTATTAACCATTGTTAACTATATATCTATTGTCAACCATTATTTCCTTTTTCAACAACTGTGACTGTATATAACTATCATTAACCATTATTAAAACTATTATTAAGTGTTTCTGTATCAACTCTGATTATATAACCATTATATTAACTATTATCAGCTATTAACCACATCATCAACCATTATCACGATATGATGTGGTTAATAATAGCTGAATAATAGTTAATAATAGCCATTATTGTTAACTATGACCTATGATTAAACTATAACTGGCTATTATTGTTGTTAACTATACCCATTAACAACAATAATAGCCAGTTACTGGCTATTATTGTTGTTAACTGGCTATTAATAACTATAACTATAGTAGTTAATAATAGTTAATGGTTAACCACTATAAACCACTGACCTTTGAGGCTTCGATGCCATGCACACCGTGCAATGCACATCGCCCAGGAATGGATCGAGTCTCGGGATGAGACCAGCGCAGAACGAGGGCGCTGCACGCGTCGGGTTTCCCTCCGGATACCCAGGGATGGCCCGTGGACGTTTGGAGTTGCTATGAGTGGTTAACAGAGGTTAATAGCTGGTTGGTGGTTTAGGGGTTTCGAATTCCAACGTCAGAATCCTACGTCAGAATTCGATCGTGCAAGCAGATGTACATGAGATCTGACGAGGGTCCTGAGTAGCCATAGCTATCTAGCACTTTTTGAGTGGGTGTATTTCCAAGTCCATCTCTAGGATGACAATCCCTAACCAGCAACCAATGGCGTAACAATGTTTTTTTTTTGCCGGTGGTCATTGCACCCCTTATATAACTGGTTGCAGGTTTGCTAGAAACGGAGGAAGTGTTCATGGCAACAAATCCACTTGAGACATTAATTTTACCATAGTTTACCCCTGTTGCTGGGTTCATATACGGGGTTATATAATTGCACTTTTACTACCGGCGTATTGAATTTTACCGGTAAATACTCTAACCCGTCCTAAGCAATAATATATAGAGATACATATTCGTATCCAGTATTAATTATGGAAAGGGGCGGAGGTATTTTTTCCTGGTTGGTGGTTTCAAACATGTTTCCCATATATTGGGAATAATATTCCCAACTGACGAACTCATATTTTTCAAGATGGTAGGGCTCAACCACCAACCAGCTTCATAGGATCCACCATTTTCAGCAGCCTTTCTTGTCATTGAAAATGGTCACCTTGGTACGAGTGACTGAGGTGAAAGCATACAGGAGGTACGAGAGACGGAGAACCAAAACCTATCAAAACCTGGGTTTCTTCAACGTCATTTTTGACTTTCCCAAGGGAACATCCACCATGGGGAATTTGCTGGAAAGATGTTTGATTGTTGACCACTGAAGCGCATGCAAGAAAACTGGGCCACTTTAATCCATGTTCTATAAAGATGTTAAATCATCAGGAGCTATGATTTACAACATAGCCAGGTGAATTCACTGGAAGTCCATCGTCTAATTGTCCCTATGAATCCTGTTTGTTTCTTTCTGTTATTGTCTCTTTCGTCCTTCTGTGTGTTCATAATATTCTTCATTTTTTCAACCACCATTGTTTGGGATGAGTTGAACCTGTGCACCAGACAATGTGGGGCCGGTCCAGAAAAGGGGGTATATATGGCATAAACCTATCACATTTCAAGAAACGGTGGTTCCCAGGAGTGGATGATGCGAACAGATTTCCAGCTCCGAACTCCAGGTGTCACAGTCAAAGCTCAAAGTCCTTGAAATCCAGGGGCAAGTCATAGATTCAATAATTGGGCCACCCCCCAGATGGACCATTTTGGGGTGCCCTGCCACAGGTCTGGCCCGAAATCCAGAAGTTGGGGCAAGACGTCGGAACTGCCAGGGGTCGATGTCCTGTTGGTCAGCATGGGCAAACATCAAAACATATCAAAACCATGTGGTCGCAAAACACCCCGGGGCCCCTTGCACAAGCAAGGTTTGGAATTTATTCAGAGTTGTCCGGTTGTATATGTGCCAGAGTCAGAAGCTAGATTGTATAAAACAAATTTCATATCCGGGATGATCATCAATCCATGAATAGGGATTTATAGTGATCTATATGTATATATATATATACCCATCATGTGGATTCCCATTATGAAATGGATGACTATGAGCCATACATCATTGGTTATATGCCCAGGATATACCCATTACAGATACCGACCATATATCCAAGAATTATCGGCTGACCCCTCCAAATTATATATATATATATATTTATGTATGTATATATACATTTGTTGACCTTACCACATAAAACATAGGCTGACAAAGGCTGCAACATGTCGTCCTCCCGCCTTGTATTAGGTTCCAGCCTTGGATGATGAGCTGTGGCAAACCTTGGATGATGATGGCAATGGCTGCTGGGCGATGCTCGAAGGGGAAGAATTGCCTGAGAATTCACCTGGTTTTTCAGATTTGTTGGAAATATCGTGAAATATTTTTGGCATCATATGGTTCCCCTCTATATTGTCCATATCGTGTATATATATATATACACATATATATACATGCAAATATATATATATATATATTATCATGATTTATACGTATAATATATATATATATATATACGCTGTTTATAAACATATATATATATATATAGAGCGTTTAAACGTACATTCTACGTTTCAGTCTATCCACATAATCCGCAGAAGTGTGCAATTCCGTCTTTGGAATGTTTTCTTTTTGGCTCTTTTATATACATATATTGATATATAATAATAATATAAACATCACACACACATATATCTATATACACACCTATTTACTTCCCTTATATTTCACAGATATGATATGTCCAACATTTTCCAATGTACGGGGTAAACTATTTAACCTGTGTTCGATACTAGATTTCAATAGGCTGAAAATGATGCTTGGCACCAAGAAAGTGCCTTTTGTCAGAGGCGAACCAGGGCGCAACAAATAAGTCCCGCTGCTGTTGGGTTGTATACAACCTATGGGTTTGGGACTGGTGCATTGCGCAAGCCACTAAAAAAACTAGAATTGAACCCTCAAACACCCTGGAACCTGCTGCTGGGGATGAGATATGATTGGTTTGTCCATGTTTGTCCCATTGATAGTCCATGAATGATTCAATTGATGATCCATTAAACTTGTCATTTCCCCCTGTATTGCCCATTCAAATTGCCCAGCAATTCCAGATCCCCATCTGAGGCTTCATCAATTTCGGTGAGTTTGCGGAGCTCACGACCAAGCACAAATTAGGCAGTCCTGGGGACGATGGTTCTTTCGATCTCGGAGGGGTACCACTTAATTCGCGAATATCACTGGGGATATACAGTGATATACAATGATATAATCTGCTTGGTGGTTTGGAACATGACTTTCATTTTTCCATATATTAGGAATGTCATCATCCCAATTGACGAACTCATATTTTTCAGAGGGGTTGAAACCACCAACCAGTAATGATGTCAATATCAATAAACTTCAAAAATACCTGCAGTGTACCCAAGATTGGCCATATGGGGGATGGTCATTTTGTTGTCCTCGCAGGCCGCACCGGGCGGTCGAATTCTTCCACTTTCTGTCAGGTGAAAAAGTGTTTACAAAAAACAGACAAAACCACTGTAAGAACCATGTCCCTCTCGTACTCGTCACCCACAGAATCCCGGTCAATCCGGGTCTTATACACAATATATTCATTGGATTGGTTTAAGGGAAAATTTACAGGAAACCATGGTTTTTACCATTAAATATAGGGTTTTCCTGTAAATTTTCCCTTAAACCAATCCAATGATATATACGCAGGTTAATACAGAATCATCATGGATGGGGACCCCCAACAGCCAGGATCCGAGCCCAAGAGCACAGAAGTACAACACATCAAGCACGAAGTCCATCCATCTTTTGTTGGCCGATTGGCCGGACTTGTATGATGGGAAACTTGAAGTCTATATTGAAGGGCAATACCCATGCTTTGGTAGCCTAAGTTTACGTGAATTATGTAAAGCCGTCAGGTTACGATGCCCTAACTGTTTGTTGACGGATAGCTACCCGAGGTTCGCCAAGTTCTTGCAGTGACAGTATAGGAGCATCTCTGAAATATTCTGAAATTATGTACATCCCCGCGGGTCAACCGTCAATGTAACCACCGTAAACCCAGCAGTTATCAGCTGGTGCATCAAACCACTAACATACTTCGATACCACCATAAACTCCCCCTGATAATCAAACATACTTACATAAACCATATTTAAACTCTACTTCAACTATAATTACTGATATGCTTTAACATATACTTAAACTAGACTTATTGATCTTAAATAATTATACATAGCTAGTATCTACTTAGTTCTCCCAGGTGCCCGGGGAATTCCTTCGATGTCAGGTCTGCCTCTGGGCTTGGATGATTTGTTGGAGCACAGCAGCGCTAACCTGAAATGTGGTGTGGGGAAGCCCGGCCTGGACAAGTGGAAAGGGATCAGCATAGCTATCATTGGGGAGCCAGCTGGAGATCACCAGCTTTATATGATGAGATTTATGTAGTTTGGACAAACATATGATTTAGGCAACAAACATGGTGATAGGTTCAGAGTCAACCCACTGCATTGATCATTGGGTAACTCTGTAAATCCTCATATATATATATATATGCACATATATGTATGTTTTTTTTCCCCCTGTGTCGGCACGAAGTAGCAGATCGCTGCGGCCCAAGCCTCGAATTCGGTCAAATCAAGCGTCACCCAGCGAAGTCTTTGCCAAAGTGGACCGAAAAATCTTGTACAAGAAGGGTCTTACACTGAGACAAGAAATCGTCTGCCTGTACAGCGTGTGAGTCAATAGGGACTGCACGCAGGTGGGTGAAAAAACACTTGGCAAATGCAAAACATAGGGCTGGTGGGTACTCTTTGAGCTTTGCAGTAGCCCACTGCCCATCGGATTGGAGACCTATGGCGCTCCGTTTTGGAGGCTGCTCACACACAGCACACGCACTGAGCGCTTCCGGAAGGTTCGGCAAGTTCAAGCTGAGCAAATGCGTGGGCTTTGGGGACGGTGCACCAAAATGCCCTTGCAGCACGCGCAGCACTTCAACTCCAGGTAGATGAGTGAGCAGGATAACAATCTGCAATCTCCAAATCGAGGCAGCTTCTTCGGACTCAGGTTCTGCTGGGTGCTCGAGGATAGCAACTCCCCCAGTCAAAGCCAAACGAAAAATGCAAACCAAGGAGAACAGCAGCAGCTCATTGCCCATGGAGACTTGCGCAAGCTCTTTGAGGCCCAGCGCAGCAAAACCCCACAACTCTGAAGCATTGCGAATGACCCTAGGCCCTTTACGTTGGTGATCCCCTGAGATCTCAACCCCCCGGGCTTTGCTCCAAGTTTCGCAAGGGGGACCTCCGATAAAACCAACAACCCAACCTTGGTCAATGCCCCAAAACCAAAACTTCTGAGAAGAACGGCATGATGCATCACCAAGCGTGCTGTCATAGATGATGTCCATAGAGACAGCATGGATGAAAACACCATCGGAGCAGGTGGCAAGGAGGCGATCAAGATAAAACTGAAAATCGCCCGGGCGACGACGGCCCGCAAACGCATGGAGCACAATGCGGTGTTTTCCCCAGGTGCGGGGGATGTCGAATGCAACAGGGTCCAAGCGGATGTCGCCACAAGCCATCTCGATGTGCTCGATATTCGCAAAGTGCTCGGTGGTCTCAAAGGATTCTGTCAAAAGAAAAGGCCACTCGTCTGGTTGCTGGCAGCGCTGAATCAAATTGCTAACAGCTCGCCACGGCAATGCTCCAAGGTCCTGTGCTTCAGTGTCAAGGTTGCGCTGAAGTTCGACCAAGGTTGCGCGACATCTCGTCCAGGAGATAGGATGCTGTCGAATGCACTCGTGCAAGGCGCCCCTAAGCTCTTCCAGAGTTGTGGCATGCAGAATAATAAGAGCAAGTTCTTCAAAAAGGCCCTCATCAAAACTGTCAAAGTCGCTGCAACGCTGTAGGTCTCTGTGTGGCCCCGCGGCTCGCAAAGGAGGAAGCAAACCATCTTCCTGCTGTAAGAGCGCTTCATCGACCAAAGATCCGAGACCAGGCATAGGAGCGGCAAGTGCTCGAAGCCCGTGCCACTTCATTCGGCAGCCTTCGTTGCGAAGAAGATGCATCTTGAGCTTGCCAAAGGTAAAATACTCAGTAAGGCAAATGGCACATTGAGTGGTCTGAAAAAGTTGCCGTACAGGATGCATCTGTCTGTGAGTGCGAAACATGTGGGCTCCTTCTCCTGCTTTGCTTCGGCAGGCGATACCACACTGCATGCAACCAAAAACATCCACGGCGGCAGTCTTTTGTGAAATCTGGAAGGGAACATAGTGTCCTCGATCCTTAAGAAGAGCAAGTGCGCTGCCCGATTGCATGCTTCATTGCTCTCGAGGTAAGTCTCTTCCAATAGCCAGGTTGGTGCCTGATGATATCCAACCACTGAGCAAAATGCTGCTTCGGGTCCTTCAATGGACTCGAGTACCAGAGCTGAGTGTACATCCATGTGAAATCATCTTCAATCAGGGCAACCCAATCAGCGTCAATGTTGAAAAGGCCCCAGGAGACAACATCAGCAGCAGCAAATAGGGTCCTCACATACCTCAAGCGTGAAATGCGAAGAAGTTCACTTGGGCTGGGCAGTCCAGTGGCAGAAAGGATGTGGTCATCGGTAAGTTTGTCTTCATGCTTGGCTCGAAGAAGACGCTTGTATAGCTTCATCACTGCTGCATGTAGTGTGCTCTTGGTCTTCTGGTCATTGATGACCCAAGAGTCTGTGCCATAAAGCATCTTGCTAAGAACTAAGCATCGGAATAACTCAACACGCTTCTGCAAGGGGATGGCCTTGTTCTGAAAAAGCAATCGACGATGTTCAGAAAAGGCCTGATGCGCAATGCCAGTGCGTCTCCTGATTTCACTTTTGAGATCTCCCGAGTGGTGCAAAATACCTCCCAGATGGCGGTATGCTCCAACTAAGGGGATCTGGTAGAATCCGGTTTCTCCAAGAACCGGAAAAAGTCTGGGTGCTTGCGGTCCAAACCAGTGCCGACGGAAAGCCCTTTGCCCACTTCCTCTCATCGAAAACATCAGCTCAGTCTTGCCTTTGTTGAGATTCGGCGTCATGCCATGAACTCTGCAAAGATCAAGCAAAACACTGGAGGTGACAGCAGCTTTGTGTGAGAGTGCTTGCAGGTTGTCAGCACTCATGCAAATGCATAAATCATCACACCAGCATGGTCCAAGGAACGGAATCTGCAGATCGGTGCATGGTGGTTCATGCCTGAACCATTTGGGGCCTCGTTCGTCATTTGTAAATTCACAAAGCCCATGATCTTGCAAGTGACCCTGGAGCTTGTGAAGGATCTTGGCCCATAGATAACCAAACACTACATCGGCAAACGCATCGCCTGGGCGGCTGCCCAGGGTTGTTCTACAGCAGTCAGTTTGGCCTCTCAATGAAAAATGAGTGTCGGCATGAATAGCACGCAAAGCTCTTTGTGAGTGAAGGGGTAGGCCAGCATCTTCGATGGCTCCTGGTTGCCTCAAAAGGCTCTGCAACTCCTCCAGAGCATCTGAATCGAGCTTCAGCCTTGCCGCAATAGCCGCAAGCACTTCATCGTCAAGCGTGCCAGAGAGTGCTAGCGGTCTAACTACTCTGTAGAAAGCTTCCGTCAAATCAAGGAAAAGAAGCGCTGTGGGCCTACCTTGAGTTTTGTGGTGTCTCATGAAAGCTCTAGCCTGATGAGTGCCCAAAGTGACAGGGGTGCGTCTGCGGCCTCCAAGTTGTTGGGCATGCATGTACATCTCGTACGTATTGGCTTGTTTCAGGCGGAGAGCTCTGTGTAATGATTTTCCAAAGTGAGAACTCAACAAAATGCTGCGGAAGGATGAGCAGAGGCTTTTGTCGCCTTTGCCTTTCCACAAAGGCACCAAAGTGCCACCCTTGTGCAGGAGGCATTCCTGTCCTTGGAGGGCAGCTTTCAACAAGGTAGCATAGCAGTGTTTGGCAGTCACTGCTGGAAAATAGTGGAAAAGCTCTGAGGGCAAGAAATCAGGACCGCTTGCTTTACCCTTCTTGACACGTCGGAACGCAATTTCAAGGTCAACAAGCGAGGGAACTTCCTGGACCTCAACATCGAGTTTGTCAACAGCAAGCTCTTGAAGGTTGTTGATCCAGAGTGCCCTTTGATGTTGCATCTCAACCCTGCTTCCACCTTCCATGCACATGAAAAAAGAGATCCAGCGATCCAAAGCCTCAACAGCAGAACGGCAAGGTTGTCCATTGTCGTTGTGGACAAGCGGCAAAGGCCTCGGACCTTTCTTCAGGGCATTTGAGGATCCTACGAATGGCTTCAGTGTGCAAAGGATCTCTGATGCTGAGTTCAAATGGGTGAGCTCAGCGATCTTGACTGCAAGGACTTCCTTCTTGGCAGAGCTAAGCTTGTGTTTGAGAGTGCGGCAGGTGGCCCAGAGCTCAGCTGCACGTAGAACTTCCGAGCATCGAAGCGAAACTTCATAACGGAGGGAACCATCAACAAGCGCAAGCAAGTGCTCAGTGTGACCACAAGTCTGTGAACGCCAGCATTGAAAGAGGCGAGCCACATTTTCGAGCATAGTGGTACGTTGTGTTGAACGTAGCCTTCGTCGAAGTTGGAATTTCCGCTTTCGCAACTGCCAAAGCTCATCAGAAAGAAAGGCTTTCTTGGGCTTGGACGGAAGTGTCTTGCATTGTCGGGTCAATTCTTCTCTGAACAAGCAATTCAACGATTCCACATGCTGCTCAATGTTGGTGTGCCATTGGAGGTCTTGAGGTGCTGAGAGCGGTACAGCAAGGGAAGCCTGTGCAATGGCATTTCGATTGCAGGACCAAGCTCTGGCAAAAGGGCAAGTTGTGGTGTCTTGTACAACAGCTTGCCAGGCAATCTCAAGACCTACGGCTAGATGGTCTTCGTGCAGTGGGTTGAGATCAAACTGTTCCAATGTTTGCGTCCACGTGCAGGAAGATAAGAGCTTCTGCGGAATGGCAACAAAGTCAATGAAGTGCTTATCAATGCCGTCAGGAGCAGTCCATGTGTAACGTGGTCCAACATGGAGCGCACTTGTCGCAGGTAGACAAAGCTCATGATCAACGAGGAATTGTCTCCAGAGCATAGTGCTGTTGCTGGCTGAATGACCTGGTCCAAGCACAACATGGTGGTCACATGGGCCTGGTGAGGCATTGGCATCAATGAGAACAAAAAGCGGGCGCTGTTCCGCATTGTGCAAGGCTACGATGGCTGCAGTATTCTCCCACCAATCCGTGCGTTCAGCAAGAGCATAACCACTATGTGGAGCGTGACCAACAAAAATGTAGGCATGCCACAACACATTCTGAACCACAATAAGCAGCCGCCTGGGATCGCGGTGCAGCACAACGAAGTCATTTGCTTGGAAGAAATGTTGTTGATTCTTGCAAACAGCAAAGGGTTGAGCAAGATTGCACCAAAGCTCAACTCCGAGATTTTTGGAGTCGGCACCTGAGCATAACCTCAGGATGCCCTGTGAACACAGGGTGCCTTCTTTGGTGCGTGCTTCTTGGACTCCTAGGAAATTCAGGTGAAAGCATTTGAATTGGTCCTTGATATAGTCAAGCTTTCCTGACAAGCCTCTGGCGCCCACACCTAGCGTTGAGACGTTGCCGGATGCAAAGCTGATTCTGAAATCAATGGTGGAAATGCTGCTGGCCATGGTGGAGTCGCATTGGGATCCTGAACAAGTCAATTGGTCACCAAGTGTCTCACAAGGAGGCTGGTCAGGAGCATGAACATCAAATCCTCCACCACAGAACTGCGGACAACCGTAGCGCTCACCAACAATCATCCAGAGGAAAGGAATGACAACACCCCATTTGCCCAGGTCTGCGTCAATGCGCGGCAGAAAATGACTGCTCTGTGCCTCTTTCTTGGCCAAAGTATCGACTGCTTCATTCCATGGATCATCGTTGTGGCCATAGATGTGCTCAACAATCAATGCGTCAGGTGGAATGGCAGTTTCAAGGAACTGGAAAATCCCTCTAAGCAAGGAGTAAGAGAAGTCGATCTCAGCCGCACCAATGGATCCAGTGGCTTGGCCGCAGGTGAGTTTGGAATCGCTACGAAAGACTGTCGGCAAGTTGCAGTTCAGTTTGGCTCGCCAGAGTGCAGCGAAGAACAGTCCTTCTCGTTCAGCAATGTGGGAATTTACCTTCAATGCGCCTGCAAAGTTTGGGCTTTCGGGATCATATCTCACCTGCTGTGCTTGCCAGCCCAGAAGATGCAAAGTTGAGTGCTCCTCCGTGACATAAGTTTCCCCAAGCACAAGGAAAGCCCACGCGTCTGGGATGCCCTCAGCATCGACACGCAAGGGAGGCAAATGCTTCTGGTTCGGCTGAGACGAGCCATCCACATAAATGATCAAACGGTCAACAGCCTCCAACCCGCACGGTGTGTCCAAGGCAGCCAAAGCATTGACAGTGACTGTCGGAAGTTCGATTCCTTCAAAGGAAGTACAGAGGACATCAACCTGGGGCTTGAAGAAGTTGTGAAGATCTCCATCAACAAGGCCAAGGTTTAAAAGGCAATCCGGTGTCCATGTGGCAGCAGGCTTGAATAACTCATCAGGTGGGAGTCGCTGCTGCCGTGGCGGCCATGGGCGAGACAGTCTGGGTTTGACATCCTGTGCGATTGATCCATGCGACTCCCCAAAGATGACCAAAGTGAAGGCAGTGTCTTGGGGTTCAATGGTGAGGATGAACGCTTTCTCAAAGCCAAGTTGGTGTAGTACCTTCATGAGCTGGATCTCATCCCACTTGTTGGAGAAGGTGTGTACAAAAGTCCCAGTAGCAACGCTAGGGTCCACATTTGCAAAGAGTACATGCCAACAAGGTTGTGGCAATTGATGCTCCCTAGGGATACAGAAGGCTTTGCGGTGTGATCCGAAAAGGTAGGCTTTGCAATCATGTCCAAAGGTTCGTAACTCCTGTTCAATGTGCCAATCCTCGAAAGCAAGCGGCACTTCGAGGAAGGAGGGGAGGATAACTCCATGAGCACCAGACACAATCTCAATGGCCGTAGTGAGTGTCTCATCAAGGAGAAGCGTGACCGGTGAACTGGGGGGATCAGGCAGCCCCACTTGCTCAACTTGCGGCCCATGGGTGTGAGCCACCAGCCCATGTGTTAGGCGCTCGCAAGAGACAGTTTTCATCAAAGTGGCTTTCGTTTGTAAAAGCCCAAGACCTTCAGTTCCAGGAGCATCTGGAGTGATTGGCGGTGTCCAATGAGCCGGCAACATGTTACGATGAACTTGGAGCGCAAAATAGTTGCCCGTGCGAGTCGGTGTCAATTGTCCAGGCGCAATTGGCATGTGATGATACTGAAGTGCAAAGGCCGCTTGTTCAAAAAGATAGCCTGCAACTCCAAGAAAAGTGTGCATGTTCGCAGGGTCTTGAACTGTGAGAGCCACTCTGAAAACCTGTGCGTCATTGATGGCATTGTCAGAGATGCCCAAGAGTACACAAGATTCATGGTCAGGGATGAGCTGTGTCAGCAAGATGTGGGCTGTGATTCCCTGTTCCAGTGGATCCGGTCTGGGTGTGATCACATGAATCTCCACAGGCACGGTCTCAAAGATGTGTTCTCTCCAGGCAAAGGTCAGTCGCTCCCTCCATTCCGTGAAATCATCAGAAAGCGTGACTCTTCTGGGACGGAGACATCGACGCATGCCACCACCAGGGCATAGAAACCAAACAAGAAAATGTGCAACAGGATTATCAGTTGCCGAGGCCTGTGCTCCAGTGCGCCAAACATCATGTAAGTCATGGATGTCTTCAGGAAGCCCCCAAATGTCAGCTCGATTGGGAATGAACGCAGGAGCTAACGGATCAAAGTCAAAACACCCGCCTTCACCGGCATGAGGCGGGAACTCCAGGCCATGTGAGGTGGGAGCATTCTGCATCAAGCTGTTAACATCACTGGGATAGTCAGCAACTGGCGGTCTAGCGATGTAAATCACAAAGCCCCAGGCATTTCCGATTTCCTCAAAGTCAACCATGGCAAAAGGAAGCCCTCTGGCGTGCACACTGCAAGTGGTCCTCAAACAAAGAGAGTGAAGCTCAGCGGCTCTGAGCAGACTGCGCACATTCTGAAAATTGTCAGTCGACAGAGCTCGGTGGGCCCATCCTTGCTCACTGTATCTCCAATCAAAATGGCTGATCAAGCAAACAACTTGCCTGGGGAAAGAGTCCTGTTCAATGATCAGGTGAGCTTGAACACATTCCCAACGATTGCAAGGTGGTGTGGATCTCACAATGCGTATTGTGGCAGCTAATGTGTCATCAATCACCTCAATCCAGGGCTCAAGAATGCGGTCAACCCAATCGGCTACGTCAGTGGTGAGCCTGGCAGGTCTTCCTTCATAACATCTTGGTGCTCTTCTGTGGTGAATGTACCAAGTGGTGACATACATGATGCGACCCTCCTCCTCACACTCAATCAGATCTGCCTGATGCAAAAGCGCCTCTAGTTGATTTTGTACACCAGGTCCAAGCCTGTTGAGGGAAATAGGTGCTGCAGCAGCCCTACGAATCCTTGGCGGCTCAGGTTGTGAAGGTGCCAAATCTTCGCCCTGATTCGGGTCCGTTTTATGGCAAGTGGGCTGCGAGAATGATTGAGTGATGGCACACGTCTGTCTCAGTGAAAGTGAGTTCTCACGCACAGAATTGCAGTGTACCGTCGGAAGAGCATCGCCACCAAACTCCCTTGCAATGCCAATGGCCACTTCGGTGTCAAGAGTGTTGTCAAGCGGAGGAGGCACACGTACTCGAAGATAAGTACCATGATGGATGTTGACGACTCTTCTATCTGTGGCAGGCCAGAGTTGGTGATTGCAATGGACAATGCAGCGATCATGTTCCAATTGACAATAATCACGCAATCCAAGTAAAAGTAAAAGTTGGTCACGGTGCAAATGCGGAATCACTTTCAAGACTCTCCTGCTACTTGCAGCTGGTACAACAAGGCCATCATGAAGTGGATGAAAATGTATCTCAATGTCGACCAGGACAAGTTTCTCTTCAGAGCCAGGTGCAATGTCATCAACAGTCTGCAAAATGACTGCAATCTCTTGCTCCGGAAGAATGTCAACGGGAGATGTCAAAAGCCTGTGGTACCCTCGTACAAGTCTGCGGGGCAGTCTACAGGCACGCATTGCAGCATTCAGAATGGCCATGTAACTGTTGCCCTGTGTGAATCCATGCGCATCAGGAGCTGACAAGCGGTAGACAAGCACACTGAGGTCATCGCTATGCAAACTGCTTTCAGAGGGTGATGCCACAGGGTCATTGTGTGGATCAGCTTCATCACCATGATCACCATCATGCATGTCAAAATCATGTGAATGAGGGCTGTCACGATCACGACACACATCAGGTTGAGGCGGAGGAGAAGGAATATGCGCAGAATCACCAAGAGGTTCTTGATCACTGACTTGAATGACAAAGGCATGTCCTGCAAAAACATCGTGTGTGGGCCGCAAAGTGAACGGAATGCGATTCCAACCATATGATACAGAGCATCTGGTTCTTGCCTGATTACAGGCAGTGAGGACATCAGCTTCATCCGCAAGCCGAACTCCACTGACACGGCGTTCTAAAGAACAGGCCAGCGCGTAAGACAGTGGAGCATGACCGCGTGATGTCCTGTGCACTGTGATGATGGTGGAGAAATGCGGGAGCCAGTGTCCTTGCGAAATGATAAGATCAGCGTGAGCTGGTCGTGACATGTAGCTTCTGTACGGGTCAGGCATAGCCACGTGAATCTGGATCTCCTCATTTGGACGTATGTGAGTTCTCCAAGCAGAGCCGAGGTCAATCTCCCAGTGACGCCAATCTTCATCATATTCAAGGATACGTGGATGAAGACAACGGCGGTCATCGTGATGGTGAAGGTACCAAGTACGTACACGCAGGAAGCTCCATCAAATTGATTGAAAATGCGATGTTGCTCAGCAAGGTCATAGAGGTCTCTGACGAATTGCGGTGCTCTCACCGGGCCAGGGATGTGATTCATGTCTTCCTCTGCCGGCTGCTCATCAGGGCCACGCATGTCATGTGGAATTGGCTGATGCCAAGCGTCACTGAGGCGCAGCATATTGTAAGGTGGCAAATGCCGGATCAACACGGCCTGCGAAGACAGCGGATCCAAGGCATTGCGATTCAACCGCAAAGTGCGGTAGCAGTCATCGACATTGTCATAGCTCCACACATCCGGACAATGAAACCATCCCCACGGCTTCGCGCGGGCATCACATAATGAATCATGCGTCACGGAGGTGGTATACATGGTCAAAACATCCTCTGTGCCGAAGAGGACATCGACTGTCTCACAAAATTGAACGCTTCGTCTTGAAGACTGAGATGAATTACCAGGCTTGGAACTCCTGGGTGCAAAAATATTGTGGCAGCGACCCACATCTGCCAAATCAAGAAAGGTGCCCAACTGAAAGGAAAGGTCCAAAGCCACGGAGGATGCCTCCCACGGCGATGTGAAGTTGGGTTCATTCACAACAGTGTGCCTCCAACCCAATCCAGGGTCAACGAGGCAGCTTGATACTGCCGGCTGTCCACAGGGATACATGTCTGTCATCCGCTGTGAGCCTTGCCAAAAGGCTCCATAGCAGTAGCGCCTAAGGCACCAGAAGCGGAAGGCGGCACTGCAGGAGGCGGCAAAGTCCCTGTGTCGTCTGGTGGCTCCTTTCGAGCTCTTTTCTTCAGCTGCTGCTCCTCTGCATGTTCTTTGTCTGCTTGATTGGCCAAATGTTCCAAGGAGGAAGTCATATGCTCTAAGCCTTCTTGGATGCGTCTGGAGCTCTCCGTCTTTGCGGGTTCCTCGTCCATCATAGCAGGGTCCTCCTCTGCGTCGATGGTGATGACCCCTTGCTCCTGCAGGTTCTTGAAGATGGCTTGAGCATTCTTCACAGCATCTCGGGCAGTTGCGATCTGCTCCAAGTTGTACTTCTCCTGAGTGAGAAAATGCTGAGTGTACTCCTGCCAACGCTGCACAGAAAGATGAAGAAACTGCCTCCACGAAGCAAGGTTCTGAGCACGAGCAAAACAGGCCTTCTCGAAGGTTTGCTGGGCCTCTCCTAAGTTCTCCACAGCGTCGTGCATGTTCTTGATCTTGCTGATCCCTTCTGTGAGCTTGGTGTCTTTGACCACTTCGGAGACTTCCGGAGGAATTTCCGTTTCGTGCTTCTTGAGGACACCCAAAACCTTCCTGAGCTTGATCTCCGCCTCTGTCGGTGCAAGGGACTCCGGACAAGGTGAAGCGGCCACAGGAAAAGGTGGAGCCAGCTGCGCCCAGGGAATTCCACCAGAGCTGGGCTGCGGAGGCAAAGGAGGTGGTGGCAGTGGCGCCATTCCATCCTGCCCCAACCTGTGTGCATTTTGAGCCGGTGCTTGCTGTGCAGCAGCTTTCCCACCTCCTTGATTTGTCTTGCCCTTTCCCTTTCCCTTGCCTTTTTGAACACTGTTGGCTTGTGAATCTCCACCAGGTCCAGGTTGGCGTCGAGAGCGAGGGCGCTGTCTCTGACGTGGACTTTGTGATGGTCTTCTGCTCCAATTCCAACTGGCATCTTGCATCTGTCCACGATACGTCGAATGACGTGAAGGCGTCAGCTGTCGATAGGTATCCTGCCCGGCAGCAACGTGGTGGTCCCTGTCCATGCAGTCCTCCCAGTGCTGTCCGCATGCAGGACAATAGATGTCGTTCCCCTTGATCATGCGTCGACAATCTAAACATTTCCAGGCCGGATTCTTCTGTGCCGCCATTTCTGCAGAAATAAGACGGAGGAGAGCAGGATCTCTGGAATGATGTTGGCTCAGGCTTTTCTTTACCCTGAGTAAACCGACGGAGTCCAAACGAAGAAAACCGCGACGATGAAGAAAGAGGCTTCTTCTGGCTCTCGCTCGAGCCCTGCGTGCAGCACGCCTTTGACCCGCCAAAGCCGTGGTGAATGGAGCCCTCGACAAGGAACAAAATCAGGGTGGTGAGGATGAACAGTGCCCGACACATACACAAGGATGACCAGGTAGAGCAAGTGCAGAACCCAGATGCCAAGGAGCGCCAGGTCAAAGTCACTGAGCGAAGGCGGTAGTGGGCTGCACAGTCCCACCAGAGCGCAAGTGAAGTGCAATGGAGGCCAAAACCAGCCAGGCACCCGCGGGAGTTCGCTCCACAATCCCGCTAAGATCAGCGGCAACGAGGGCAACGGTCGCACCCTACAGAGCCGAAACCTTTATATGTATGTATATATATATATATGTGTGTGTGTGTGTGTTTGTTTCTCGTTCTTTACGGTGATATTATATGATGTTATGTTTCCAACATTTCCCAACCAGCAAGACAAAACAATGGCATGGCATCCAAGATAGGCCATGACTAGCTTTGTTGATCTTTGCGCTTTTTTTAGCGGGTTGTTTTCCATCCTCAGAATGATTTTTCCACCACACTCATTTGATGGTTGTGATATGTTGTGATACGGGTGCAACGGTGCGGCCCCTATTTTTTTTTTTACATGTAAAGGCCCAACAAAAATGGGGTCCGGATGATGATTTCACCATAGCACTGGAAAGTCCACTACAAAAGGATGGGTGGTTTACCCTCCGGTGAACGTTTACATAACCATGGAAAATCACCATATGTAATAGGTAAATCGACTATTTCTATGGGCAATTTTCAATAGCTAATTATGTTGAATTATCAGAGGGTACTGGAAAAGATCATCTATAAATAAGCCATTAGAGGGTGTAGCATGGCCCAGCCAGGTCTTCGACTGCTCGTGCAACAACTTCAAGGGACGGCGGCGGCGGTGCAAGTGCCTTGCAGCCGTTGAATGGATTGCTTTTTTTTGCTAGATTGGGCATACATTTATACATATATCTATAGATATATCTACTATATCTACACTTAATATGTCAGTCTCCTTCTACAGTTACATGAATATGCGCCAGTTACAGGGCCTTTTTTATATAACGGTATCTAAGATTTGCCAGCTCCTTGTGAATAAGATTTTGCAAAGCCGTTTGGCTGAGGATGCTGGAGAATGGAGAATCGACTGTTCTGAATTGGGGATTGTGTTAGTATTGTTAGCGCCATAGACCTTCAAGATCTTCACGTTGATATATATATATATATATAAATTAAACATGAGTGTAATGGGATCCAGAAAAAATGCTTGATATATAATAAATTTATACATCATTGGGTGGTGTAGTATAGACCACCTGTTGGTCTAGTTTTAGTTCATGTGTTAGCCCCCGTATCATCCCATATCCTCAACATTGATTACAGGCTTCGGTTGTGGCCACTATGGGGAAGGGCATTGCCTAAGGGTGCTTTGACAACATACTTAATTAGGCACAGACGCGTACACATACGATATTATATATATATATACACATAACCATGTAATTATATATTTGAATATATATGTATATATATATATATATACACATTTGCGCGTTTATATGGGCATGGCATATGTAGATACATGCATATGATCCAAAAACTGTTCCCATCACTCATGGTGATGCCCAGGTATGCAGAGAAGGCTTCCAAAGGAGAAGGAGCGTCCGCTGACACTGCTTGGCTATTCACCGGCTGTGGAAGTTTGTTCTTCAAACTTCGGACCAAAATTGATGTGGAAAAAAGCAAGATTGAATGAGAGTAGACTTGGCATGCAAAATTACATACAATGAGGATGAATGAGGAAATAGAATGAAATTGAACACTTAGCCGCCAGATTGTCCTACTCCACCTAGCTCTACACATTGAGAACCTCTGCCATTGCTCATCCAGGCGATGAATGTTACAATAAGAAGGAAGATCATCGGTCGAGTCCTCCCATCCTGTTTGGCGGCCTTGCTGGTCAGTTGGTCGCGGCAGCGCCCCTGCAGATTGTGCGAAATCGATGGGATGCAACATGATCTAACCTATCCAGCAATCCAGCAAAATAAAACTGTTAAACAGGTAGCTATTAAAGTTCATGCAATAACACTATATAACACTGGCAATCGGCAGCTACACTTCATGGAATTTCCGCTGCCGGGGAACTCGACCAATGCCCGAAGTCTGCCAGCCTTTTGTCATCCTGACGATGAAGATTGGGAATTTCACGGCGACAAAGAGCTTCTTGCTTGAATTTAGAGAGGTGGAGCAAAGAGAATGGCTACATACCCTTCCGCAAGATGGCTATGAAAACCATTGAAAGCCACTAGTTTCAGTAGATACATGTCAAAGGGGCGATTTTTCATAGGATCCAAAATCTACTTGATTTGTTGTTTACTAATTGCGTTTTTCTATGCCAAAGGACCAAAGGATTAACCCACACTACCACATGGGCCCCTGGACTTCGGTCAACTCCAATAGGTAGGCACATGCAGCCTAATCGGGGTCCTCGTTGCATATCAAAAATTCGATAGAATCTTGTTACCCAGATGTAGTACATGATGTTTCCCTCAGAATTTCCAGGTTTTGTTTATACTAGTTTGGGTCGCTGCAAATGAATCAACTTATATTAGAATCTTGAGCCAACTGTAGATTCGACCAACATAAACCCTCATTGTC
The DNA here is from genome assembly GCA_947184155.2 of Cladocopium goreaui. Lineage (NCBI taxonomy): Eukaryota > Dinophyceae > Suessiales > Symbiodiniaceae > Cladocopium > Cladocopium goreaui. The sequence goes on from CAMXCT020002979.1 coordinate 337,525, forward strand.
ATTTGACTACATCATTGTATTTGGGTCAACATTTGATGTACATTTTTGTTGCCATACAAGTGCTTGTTTTTTGCCATATAAACCAACTAATCGTGTTTCACACAGACGTCGAGCACCATCCAAAAAGTCTGTGCCTACCATCTTTTTCGGTGCTGAGCTCTCCTTGCTTGCACAAACTCCTTTTCATACATGTTTCACTTCATCCACTTTCTGCTTCAAATGCGCTTCACATTGACATATTATTTTTGTTTGGACCACTGTGGTTCTGCTTTTTTGTTTTCTGTACTCCCGACTTTCACCTTACTTTTCTCCTTCAATGGCTCGGCTGGCTTGCGTTCCATGCTTGGTGGACCCATTTTCTAGACATACGATAGCCCTAAGGAGGACATCCTATTCTGGGTAATGTCATGTTGGGCTCAGATATTTCTAGAACAAACGTACATGTCATTTCTAGAACAATATGGTCATAATTTCTGGTATACCTCATTTTCAAGAGGGACATGCATCAAAGAAACGTGCTCGTCATTTTCTAGAAATGTTGATTTTATGAGGCATGTTCTAGAACAGATTTTGTTGGTGTCTAGAAATCTATGACCATCAAAATGTGCGTGTTTTCATTGAAAAACACATCATGTTCTAAAGATTCTTGGGTGTAGGAAAACAAACAGATAAAACAACAAAAATAAAACATGCTTATTTCAACTTCTTTCTAGACTTTTTTTTGGCAGACAGAACCATTTTCTACGCGTTTTTCGAATCGCAGTGGAAAATGGCCTGCCTAGGTTCACATTCTTATTCAGATGGGGATGTAAGTTTAATCTATAATATACTTATATTATATATATATACTATATGACACTATATCATATGCTGACAATATTGTTTCTCAGGTTCCAACGGTCATCCATTTTTTTTGGTTCCCTCGCAGGATGTGTCGCTGCGGTCACAAGAAGAAACTTCACGCCTCCGGAGCTTCGGGCGCAGCGGCAGCACGGGGCCCAGATGGAGGATTATGCTAATATTTACCATCATTAACCCATTAATGGTGATAAATGATGGTAGATGATGGTAAATGATGGTAATAAACAGTGGTTAATGATTACTAATGCGGGTAAAACAATGCCATGTTTACCACCCATGACTAAGAATGGTAATTAAACATACCACCAAACAAAAAATGGTGATGATTGGGGGATGGCGACTATGATTGTTTTACCCACATTAAATTTTACGTGAACCCCTAAAAATGCCCTGGTTCATTGGTTACCATAGGGGCTTGCACTACCTAATTTGCTGCAACATTTGATAAGCCATAGTAGGGAAACTCATCCAGCAACTAGTACACTGAAATCGGATATTGGTTTGTCTGAAAATTGGCGAAAAACCGGGCTATACCCCAATTTATGGCCATTGAATCGGACCAGACCTTTGGAAATATGATAGTTAACCACTGGATTTGGGATATCCCATTTTCAGACGCAAAATCACGTCATGTGATGTGACGACCGATGTTGAGTTATGTAAACTTATATATGCATATAAAATCATGTGTGCATAGATCATGTTTATATATATATATGTATACTATATGTATATTTATATAACATGATACGAATTTTGTGTAACATGTATGGTATATTACAGTTAACATAGACCCGGGCAAGCCGGCGGCGGAAGTTTCCCAAACATAAATGACCTATAGTTCAAAGACACCCTGTCCCGACCGTGTCCTTCCCTCGACACTCCACACCTCACACTGCACACTGCACTCTTCGCACTCCAAACTTCTCACTTCTCACTGCTTCCTTCACACTCCAAACCTCACACTTCACACTGCACACTTCACACTTCACAGTCCACACTTCACACTTCACACTTCACAGTCCACACTTCACACTTCACACTTCACAGTCCACACTTCACACTTCACACTTCACACTTCACAGTCCACACTTCTCACTTCTCACTTCGCACTTCACACTTCACACTTCACACTCCACATTTCACACTTCTCACTTCTCACTGCTTCCTTCACAAACTTCACACTTCACACTTCACACTCCACATTTCACACTTCTCACTTCTCACTGCTTCCTTCACGCTCCAAACTTCACACTTCACACTTCACACTTCTCACTTCGCACTTCACACTCCACACTTCACAGTCCACACTTCACACTTCTCACTTCACACTTCTCACTTCTCACTGCTTCCTTCACACTCCAAACTTCACACTTCGCACTTCACACTCCACACTTCACTCACACTTCACACTTCACAGTCCACACTTCACACTTCTCACTGCTTCCTTCACACTCCAAACCTCACACTTCACACTTCACCCTTCACACTGCGCTCTTCGCACTCCACACTGCACAGTCCACACTTCACACTTCTCACTTCACACTTCTCACTTCTCACTGCTTCCTTCACACTCCAAACTTCACACTTCTCACTTCGCACTTCACACTCCACACTTCACAGTCCACACTTCACACTTCTCACTTCTCACTGCTTCCTTCCCACTCCAAACTTCACACTCCAAACTTCACACTTCACACTTCTCACTTCGCACTTCACACTTCTCACTGCTTCCTTCACACTCCAAACTTCTCACTTCGCACTTCACACTCCACACTTCTCACTTCTCACTGCTGCCTTCACACTCCAAACCTCACACTTCACACTTCACACTCACTCTTCGCACTCCAAACTTAAACTTCACACTCCACACTTCACACTTCTCACTTCCCACTACTTCTTTCACACTGTACACTTCACACTGCACTCTTCACACTCCACACTTCACACTGCACCCTTTGCACTCCAAACTTCACACTCCACACTTCACAGTCCACACTTCACACTTCTCACTGCTTCCTTCACACTCCAAACTTCACACTTCACACTGCACTCTTCACGCCCCACATTTCACACTACACTCTTCACACTCCACAGTTCATCTCATCTGAGCTCTTCTCACCTTATCCCAGCTCATCTCTTCTCATTTCGTCCCTTCTCATATGTCATCTATTAAGCTTTCATTAATCAATTCCCAGCACTACTACTAATCACTGTCGAACCCTTGATGCACCTACTCCAATACGATTTACGAAGCCCAATTGCAAAAGACAATAGTATTGCGCATGCAGCCGCGGCACCAAGCAACCTTGACGCAGCCATTACAATGCGATCTGCAGAGACTGAGTTGCAAAACGCAATAGAACTACGCACAACGGCGTCGGAAATTGTAGCTCCAAAACCGGATCTCGACGCCAGAGCGAAAAAAAGACGATTTTGAAGCACTTTTTAAAAGGATTTTTAAAAGGAAAATCACTAGCGCCAAAATGGAGAAAATTTGCTGACAAATCACTGTCGCAGCCTTCATGCAGCCACTCCAATACGATTTACGAAGTCCAGCTGCAAAAGACAATAGTATTACGCACGCAGCCGTGGCAAGAAGCAACCTTGACGCAGCCATTACTATGCGATCTGCAGAGACTGAGTTGCAAAGACTGAGTTGCAAAACACAATAGAACTACGCGCAACTGGGTCGGAAATTGCAGCTCCAAAACCGGATGGATCTCGACGCCAGAGCGAAAAAAAGACGATTTTGAAGCACTTTTTAAAAGGATTTTTAGAAGGAAAATCGCTAGCGCCAAAATGGAGAAAATCTGCTGACAAATCACTGTCGCAGCCTTCATGCAGCCACTCCAATACGATTTACGAAGTCCAGCTGCAAAAGACAATGGTATTACGCATGCAGCCACAGCACGAAGCAACCTTGACGCAGCCATTACAAGGCGATCTGCAGAGACTGAGTTGCAAAACACAATAGAACTACGCACAACGGCGTCGGAAATTGTAGCTCCAAAACCGGATCTCGACGCCAGAGCGAAAAAAAGACGATTTTGAAGCACTTTTTAAAATAATTTTTAAAAAGAAAATCACTAGCGCCAAAATGGAGAAAATCTACTGACAAATCACTGTCGCAGCCTTCATGCAGCCACTCCAATACGATTTAAAAAGTCCAGCTGCAAAAGACAATAGTATTACCAATGCAGCCACAGCACGAAGCAACCTTGACACAGCCATTTACATTGCGGGAACGATCCTACAGTTGCAAAGCACAATGGAATTCCATTGGCAACTCATCCGCCAGCAACACTTGCAATGCCATTTACATTGAGGGAACGATCCTAAAGTTGCAAATCACAATGCAATTCCATCAGCAACTCGTCCACCAGCAACACTTGCAACCCCATTTACAATGCGGGAACGATCCTACAGTTGCAAATCACAATGGAATTCTGTCGACCACACATGCACGAAAAACAGTTGACACCCCATTTACAATGCGGAACCGATCCGAGAATGATCCGCCCATGATCCGAGCATGATCCGACCACACACGAGACCGTCTCGCAACCGTCACACCGCAGAGGTAGATCATCGAGGTTCGGGGACGGACTTTGTATGGAAAAACATAGGCTTTCGTGCATCTGCTATCTCTCAAAAACGCATTTCGTGCGAGACTTCCTCCAAAACTCCATCGGCAACTCCTCCACCAGCACCACTTGCAATGCCATTTACAGTAAGGGAACGATCCTAGCATTGCAAATCACAATGGAATTCCATCAGCAACTCATCCACCAGCACCACTTGCAACCCCATTTACAATGCGGGAACGATCCTACAGTTGCAAATCACAATGGAATTCTGTCGACCACACATGCACGAAAAACAGTTGAAACCCCATTTACAATGCGGAACCGATCCGAGACCAATCCGAGCATGATCCGAGCATGATCCGACCACACACGAGACCGTCTCGCACCCGTCGCACCGCAGAGGTAGATCATCGAGGTTCGGGGACGCACTTTGTATGGAAAAACATAGGGTTTCGTGCATCTGCTCTCTCTCAAAAACGCATTTCGTGCGAGACTTCCTTCAAAACTCCATCGGCAACTCATCCGGCAGCACCACTTGCAATCCCATTTGCATTGCGGGAACAATCAATGCCCTAACTAACTCTTTCTTTGACTAACCCTTTCCCTGACGAACTCTTTCTTTGCTAACTCTTTCTTTGACTACCTCATATATCCTGACTAACTCTGTCTTTGACTAACTCTTTCTTTGACTAACTCTTTCTTTGACTAACTTTTTCTTTGACTAACTCTTTCTTTGACTAACTCTTTCCCTGACTAACTGTTTCTTTGACTAACGCTTTCTTTGACTAACTCTTTCTCTGACTAACTGTTTCTTTGACTAACTCTTTCTTTGACTAACTCTTTCCCTGACTAACTGTTTCTTTGACTAACTCTTTCTTTGACTAACTCTTTCTTTGACTAACTCTTTCTTTGACTAACTCTTTCCCTGACGAACTCTTTCTTTGCTAACTCTTTCTTTGACTAACTCTTTCCCTGACTAACTGTTTCTTTGACTCACTCTTTCTTTGACTATCTCTTTCCCTGACTAACTCTTTCTTTGACTAACTCTTTCTTTGACTAACTCTTTCCCTGACTAACTGTTTCTTTGACTAACTCTTTCTTTGACTAACTCTTTCCCTGACTAACTGTTTCTTTGACTCACTCTTTCTTTGACTAACTCTTTCTTTGACAAACTGTTTCTTTGACTAACTCTTTCTTTGACTAACTGTTTCTGACTAACTCTTTCTTTGACTAACTCTTTCTTTGACTAACTCTTTCTTTGACTAACTGTTTCTTTGACTAACTGTTTCTTTGACTAACTCTTTCTTTGACTAACTCTTTCTTTGACTAACTCTTTCCCTGACATTCTAAAAGTCCGTAACACGGAAGTTTCTCCCACTAAACTTCCTTTGATAATAATTGCATATATATATATAGAGAGAGAGAGTGTCAGAGGGAAACAGGTGCCACTCGTTACATTTATAATGATGTTGGTTTGATTGATTTTGATAAAGGACAAACCAATCGTCTACAACAGACTTTTCAATGTGTTTCCACAAACAGTTCAGACAAACACAATTGAACATATTTTGGATATTCTGGAGGTTCTCACTTGTCATGGATCATCCACACAACTTCACAATCAATTTTTGAAACTGACTTGAGGCTTGTGAATTCATCATTCTCTCCGGGATCTGTTTTCTGCCATCAGTTGCCCGCAGTTTTGCCTTGGACCCAGTTTCATGTGCAGCTTGAGGTTCCATACCCCTCATATTGGAGTGAGGGCCCCAGGGGGGAACGTGCCTCCAGATTGTACAGCCAAGGGAGACCTTGAAAACTCACAGTCGCTGCAATACAATCCTTAAGTATATGAAACTGGAAACGATCCTTTATTTAATGCTTCCGGGGGAGGCAGTGGTCTACAGATTCTTCTTTGTTTTCCCTTCTCTTGGTCGTTTTTATCTTCGGTGTTTAAGCTGCAGGCCTATTGCTGCCATTCTGAAATTGGATGACATTTTTTTCCGAAAGATGTTTTAATGCTTTGGGATATTATTTTTGCAGTTTTGTTGTAGAATCAATATTTCCATTATTCTCTCATGCCAGATTGTCAAGCCTTTGGTTTTCGGACATTTGGTGGAGATAAACAATGAACCACCCTAGCAACTAGCCATTTGCGAGTCAGTTTGTATCATCCCAAAAAAGAGGTATACAAAAAATACTGCATGGTTACTGGTTATCCCATGATTATCCTAGAATTATCCCACAGCAATCCTGTCACACCATGCATATAAGACCCCAAACTGGGAATGTTTATTGAGTTTATTGGTATCATTATATATTAGATCCTATTGATTCACATGGTTTTTCCATCATGAACTCCCCATGGATTCCATGCTGCCTCCCCGAATCTGGGATCTCCCGCAGTTATCCCATAAAATTGCCATAAACCTATTGGGTAAAAACCTCACTATGAAACTATAGTTACTATGGTTTAGCCATGTTTAGCCCATGGTTCACTAGTGATCCCACAGTTTACCTATTGGAACTGGTTGATTTCTGTTGGGTTTACTCCACTATGTCATTACTCCCAGGCCAAGCCAGCTCGTGCTTACCGGGGGCTGTGAGCGAAGGCCAAGATTTTACCCTCCGGTGTCATCAAACATGGCAAGGGAACATCCACCATGTATAGATGATATTCCCAGCTATCAATTTCCATATGTTGTTTTTGTTTCCCCCAGCTAGCCATGTCCTTCTTCACTATGTTCACTGGTTGGTGGTTTGGAACATGAATTTTATTTTTCCATATTTTTCCATAATATATGGGATAATCCTTCCCATTGACGAACTCCATCATTTTTCAAGATGCTTATTGCACCACCAAGCAGTTCATCTATGTTCACTGGCATGTTCCCTTTCCCCGACGACCTGGACCTTGGTGCCAGGTGATGGTTCTGATGCTGCGGAGCAGAAAGCCTCAGTTGCATGGGATGGGACTGGGGGTGCTGGGGGATTGTCCTGCAACATGCGCCAAACTGTGTATATGTGTTGACTTTTTACTATATACTTTAATTATTTATACACATCAAGTATATTTAATGGATCGGTAAAAAGTATATCCATGTATCCAAATAAAATTTATTTAACTTTAACTTTATGTTTCTACCGGAATCCACACGTGTTTTTCGAACCTGCCCCGGTGCTAAGAAAGGGCAGTCAATCCGAAAAATAGTCCAAGAATGCCGTGCAATGCCGTGCAATGCCATGCAATGCCGTGCATGTTTCATCATGTACAGGACAAAATCGGTCTATGGCCTATGGGAGGCACATTCTCCCACATAGCTCTTACAAAGGCCTTAACCTCTGGACATTTAACATCAGTATGGAAAATCAGCATTGCAAAAATATGCAAATAACCCTTGAGTGTGCCATTTTTCATAGCTATGTCACATTCCCAGAGGGTAAACTTGGCTACAAAAACGAGGCCTCCGCTCGGCCAGGGAGCCTTCCCTGCTCTCAGGTTTTCAGAACGCCCAGAGATGGGCGAGGACATGCTGAAACGGCCAGGGAGCCTATGGCAGAAATTTTTTTCTGAATCCAACTACTTTGTTCCAAGACATGACATTTTGGCACGTAGCAACCTGGCGATTCTATTATATCCTATTCAATTTTGGGTGGCCTGCTGAAATTGACCGCACAATCGGTGTTTTTTCTCTCAGACCTTTTCCCCAACAACAGCCCTTGCAGAACACCTGCTTTGGGCTCCACTGGGTGCTCCAAAATTGGTAACATTCCTAGCCGCCCAGGCTGCAAAGTCTGGTCACCGACACCTACTCCGTTGGCCGCCTATCGAGGGGTGCTTTCGGTTGACCTTGGATACCTTCGTAGTCTAATTTTTGTTGCTGTAAATGGGAAGATGTAGTTACATAGATGTACTATTGATGTACTAGAACTATAGCTGATAAAGCCGACAAATGAAACATTTTGTTGCGGGGTCTCTATACCATTGGTCATGTTTGTATGCCAGTAGCAACAGCCAGGAGTGTCACTTGGGTTTTTGGCTTGGGATCGCACTGGGCACATACCATCTATATCGGGGTTAATAGATGGTATGGTGGGTAATGTTGGTATACGGTGGTGTGCTTTGTTAATACCTTCCATGTATGTCAAAAAATACTTCTGGTTGGTAGTCTTGAACATTGATTATGTTCAACCCTAATTTTTTGGGATAATGATCCAAATTGACAACAATAATATCGTTGGGATGGGTTGAATTCTCAGAAACCAACAATCAGATTCTGAACAACTTCACCATCCATTCATGGATGAATGTATCTCAGCAAGCCAGATGTACCATGGCCCATTTTAGGCGGGTGGTCATCGGTCCATCACTAGGGATTTAATGGGATTTATACATCCATTGATCTCCGTCATAAGGATTCCCACTATGGGATGGATGACCATACCATTCATCTATATATATATATACATTATCTGGTTATATAATCACATTGGTTGGTAATATAGCCATTACATTCCCATTATTATTTTCCCACGACATATCCCATCCTTGTCGGTGAACTCCCACAGATGACGATACCAAGGATGTCACCACCCGAGATCGGCAACGACACTCGGGGAGCTGGATGGTGTTTGGTCGCCCAATGAACCGATGAAGCTGGGTGAGTTTGGTAGACCTCACTGGCCAATGTCAGCCTGTTTTTGGTGGCGTCCTAAAGTGGAAAAACCCTAAAATGGATAGTTTATAATGGGGAATCCTGTTAAAGTGGATGATTTAAGGGTCTTGATAAACTAACAGTTTGCGAACTGGAAAAATGGCCCATTCAGTTCGTGGATTTACCAAGATTGTGATTTTCCAGTTCACAAACTGTTAGTGTACCAGAGGGTATGAGTCTGATTCAGCCATATGGAGTGGATCCATTTGCGCCAACCTGTTCGTTGATATGTTGCATGTTGTATAATGATTTTTCGTCCATTTTGATACCACAAAACAATATAGGGTATGATTCAATGTTTTTTTGGGGGGGGTTCTGCATGTCAAAGGACAGCCATGGGTACGTGTGACACATTATTTTGTTGTGGTCATTCCGCCTTTTTTTGCGGCGTTTATGATGTTCCATGCTTTTTTCCAGGAAAAGCAATCACTCCCCCCAAAAAAAACAAGATATATGCAATGCTGATATGCCAGGAGCATTCATGCGCCCCTCATTTCTGAATGACCCCCGTTTTCCATGATGCTCCAATCTAAGACCTGACTCAATGAAATTCATATCCCCATTGTTGTTTGGGTACTGTAATTCATAAGTATGTACTGTATTACAAGTAGCATATAATACATGTATATATATATATATATATATACAATTTTTATATATTACATAATTTATATTATGTATGTGTATACCATATATATATATTATGTGTATATATATATATATTATGTATATATATATATATATATTATGTATATATATATATATATATATTTTTTTCCTATTTATATATTGTAGAATTGATATTTTTGCCCATAATGCTCCCATTCTTCTCCGACTTCAATGGGTCCGAAAAAAGAACGTCCAACCTGAGGCCGAGAGACTTCACCCTGGTGCAGGTTGGGCGTCGAAATGGAGGATTCATAGTGGAAAAACAACAAGATTATAACGATCTCAAAGGAATCATCCCAAAATGATTTTATTTACCCAGATTAATCTAGATTATTGGGGGATTGGATGCTAACCAATAGGGTTTTAACCAAGATGATGATCATGATGGGGATAAGGTATCGATATTTGGATCCATTTAGGTGGTGGCTTACAAGATAATGGGTGTAAGGCTGTAAGATGAAGTGTTTCGGTCAATTCATATGTAATTAGACTGCTTGTTCATTGCTACCTGGAATGACCAACCCGCGTCAAACATATCATACAAGAGGGGTTGAAACCAGCAACGCTCCCAGGCCGCTCCCATGCGCAGAATCACTTTCAATGATAGACCATTTCCAATCATTTCCATGCATTTAAGCAACACACATGAAATCAGCAACACTATATACATCTATATACTATATACTAGGTCCTAGGTTCATAGTTGTATGGATAGAGATGGGTTTTCAATGCCAAAGAACCCCAAAATTTGGTTGTTCTGAACCCCCACGAAAGACCATTGGGTCCAAATCATTCAGTTCCATGGGGCGGTTTGTCCCATGTTTGAGGGAATAAGGGCTGAGGAAGCACCAACAACCAGTGGTAAGAGCACCAACAACTCAGCTAATCTCAGCTATCGTTTGGGGGCGTCACCTTGGGAGGGTTGCTAGAAAATCCTGGTAAATCCCCATCAGGTAGCAGTTACTTATAGTTACTTGTACCCCAACCAGTAGCCGCTGAGGCCTGGCGAAATGAAAATAGCAAACTTTGGCGCAAGTCGGGAGCCTGAGACGCTCAACGATTGAAGCCGAAGCGGGGTGACGACCTAACCACGACGTCAGTGTATGTTAAGTGAATGGCACTTGTAAGATTAGCAAGATCCCCAGATGGCCTTTTTTGGGAGTGGTGAATTGCTGTAATTATATACAGCAATTTATCCAGTAAACAAATAATGGTTTGATGTGGATTGATTTAACCCACGGCCCATTCACTCACATATTTCCCAAAATGGGTGGAGGGAACACTGCCGGAAGCCCCCTCCATCCATGGAAATGATGATGCCTTCCAATATATCCCAATATGATACCTTCTTAAATGGCTCCGTTTGAAAATTCTTATGCCCCAATTTATCCCAATCTATGGTTATGTGAATAGGGAAAAGGTGGGAAACAATTGATTCACCATCCAAGTTGGGGGGAATCAAAATCTTAGATGGAGCCTCGGAGCTGAAAAGCTGATTTTTGCCCGGATTGCTGTGTTCAAGGATCAGGGGAACAACGATGTGGGATGCACAGCAGAGAATGGCAGCTTTTCCCAACCCCCTGGCAATTTCCGAAGAAATCATGCATCACAAATGGAAACGAGACCAAACAAAATTCAGACATAAATCTATAATTAATGATCTAAGAATAATGATCTATAATTTTCAGACTTCTCATTTTCTATAATGATCTATAATGATATCCTATGATGATCTCTAAAAAGAGAAACTCTGAGAAGTATCAGTGGTCCTGTACCTCATCAGGACCACTGGCTGGAAGAAGTCTCAAGTTTTTCGTTTTCGCGTAGATATTGCAATCATGGCTGCCTACAAGGCGCCTTTGGTCGCTGATTGGATGAGTTTTTTGTGGTTGAGTGACCCTGGAAGGTTGATTTGGGGGCAAAAAAATGCTTCGCTGATGATATGATTGTGATATTTATATATATATAGTCTATATCATATATTGATATGTATATATATATATATATACACACCATATGTGCATACATCTTTTCTTTGGCAGAAATGGCTATGGACCTGTTGAACAAAATGACTTTTCTCAATGCTGGGTCTTTGGCGAAAGGGACCTTTTAAATAGTGTGGACCATAGCTCAGGTCCTGGCTCAGGGTGGCTCCAGCATGGTCGATATCCAAGGGATTTTCTCGGAATCATGGCCATCATATAATTCAGACGGGAAGCATCCAGCACCATTCAAGATTCCAAGAGAAGCTTGAGGCAAAACTTGACGTAACAATAGGGGCCGGTGACATCCTTGGTTTCCTGGCAAGAATTTGCCTTTATATAAACACGAACTGAGTGAAATGTCAACCACGTATAAACCCATCATGTCGCTGTTTAAGCACCCTTTGTTGCTCCTTGATACGTTATACATGTTTCCTTTCCTTCATGTTTTGTTTTGGACATGCAATGCGTCAAAACCCATCTCGGAATGCCATTCTCCCAATTTCTACGATATGTTCCCATATGTATCCATATATCTCTTAATTCAACCGCATGCTTAACCCGTTGAAACACCATGCTGGATCCTTCTAACATACAAACTTCTCTTCCTCCATTGAAACTAGACATGGCCATCCTTGGGATAGCAGGGATAGCACATCGGATCCATTTCTGGGAAAGCCTTCCCAGAATTGGTTTAGTGGAACATATTCCCTATATTTGAGGAAGAAAAACAGCTTGCTCCAAGCAGAATGCTCCCTTAAATGAATCCATTTGGATCCATTTTGCGTATCACATTTGGTGATGCTTATATCAACCGTAAACCGCCATTCTTTTCTCATGTCCCCATTGAACCGTATTGAACCCCCCCGGATTCATCTTTCTTCGCACCGCAGGTGCTGGGCTACCCGCATCTCTCCATGGCGCTGGACTTGGGAGCGGTGTATTCGAAAGCGGAGCTGGAGAGTCGCTGCAGTGGGACGCCACAACGAAAGGCCCAGCTTGTGCCCTGCCGGGGGTGCGCCTGGAAACTTCTTGGATGAGGGGTCTGGGATTTAACATGATTTAACTATATTGTATATATATATATATACATATATATATGTATGTATGTGTGTGTATCTATTTATTTATACATATTATTTATACAATTTAAATATGCATATATGGAATTGAACCATGGCATTGAACCTCCAGGTTATGGCAATTCTAATGGAAAATGATGATGAACCATGGAAGGGAATGGGGTTGCGTGTTTTCAGACGAACCAATTCTGGTGAAATGGTGGATGGTGGGTGAAATAATTTTGAGTTTGTGTTGTTTTGGCCATTTAGATGCAGAATGCATATTTAAAGCGATAACTGATGCTAACGATGACAATGTGGCGATGATGATGATGATGATGATGAGGATGACGATGACGATGACAATGTGGCAATGACGGTGAGGATGAACATATTGTCTGAAGTGCTTGCCTTGAAAGGCGGAGAAGGTTGTACAAAAACAGAACCTTAGGGCTCATAACTTCAAGCACAATGTTCTCTTCAATAAACCCAATGTCAAATGTATCCCAATGTGAGCTGTCAAACATGCAGACAAACATCATGTTTTTCCTATATATCATTTCCCCTCCAAACATCTCCAAATATGCCCGTGAATCATATTGATATGTATGTATAACTATATTAATTATATTATATGTGTTTTCTCCATTTTATTCCCAGTATATTCCTTCCAACTCGCGCTTGAGCTGAGGAGGCGAAACTGAAGGACCGCACCCTTTTTTCGCCGGTGCCCTTGGAAAAGGCCTTCAACCGCAAGAGAAAGGCCGAGACCCAGCGGAAGCCGCAGCAGCTTGGTGAAGTCTTGAGACCCTTATTCGGAGGGGGTTTACTGGGGGTGATTTAACCATCATTACAGGGATTTGACCATCATTCGGAGGGGTTTCATGGTGATATAATGGTGATTTAACCATCACTACAGGGATTTGACCGTCATTCAGACGGGGTATGGGGAGATAGTGGTAATTTAACCATCATTACAGGGATTTAACCATCACTTATCCATTGTGTATCATAGTTTAACCATCATTGAAGCATCCCCGTTAAACCATGGTCCACGGGGAGTTTATCAGTTGATCATTAAGCAGATGGTGATATAGTTATGATGGTCGGTGATTTAATTTGTTCTGGGGTAATGCTAACCAATATATTGATGTATCGAGGATTGTAATCTATCACAAATTCTAATTCATTTTGGTTGGTGGTTTCAATAGTTTTTTTCCATATCTTGGGAATAATAATCTCACCTGACTTTCATATTTTTCAGGGGGGTAGGTCAGCCACCAACCAGTTAAGATATGGGATGACCCTAGATGGACTCACCCTTCGTTCATAATGTTGAAAGTGCTGCAGGACCCGGGTGGGTTTGGTGTTTCCATCATGCTTTCCTGCGAAAATCATTGAAGTCAATCAAGTATAATTATATAAGTGACATTTTTTCCGTGCAGCTAGCAATTGGTCGGGAACGGGCTTGTAAGCAGCTCTAAGCCCATATGGTATCACCACTTGAAGACGGCTGGGTTCACATCTCGGCTTCCGGAATACTGTTCTGCATTTTTCCTTTCGCTATTGAATCCATTCATTGAATCTCATGTTTGGTGATGAAAATTCCCATGTTGAGTATGCTGAGTCTGAGTGGTTGAGTGGTTACATTCCCAATCTTTGGTGAATAGTCGGAATCCATCCATGGACACCTTCTTGTATTTTAACAATGGACAATTCCAGCTTTGAATGGGAAATAGTCATGGATCGGATCATTTGTAAATGGGTGATGTTTTCTATTGCCAATTTGCCAGCTCAAACTAAATCACTGTCGGCTTACAACCCCCATTAACTCTAGTTCGATAGTGTTCGATATATCTACAATATATTCATATATATATATATCCTATCATAAACCCAACAGGTAACATAGCCACAACAGAATCAGGGTAGATGTAACATGATGTAACCAACTCTGGGGCCATGTCACCTGGCTTTGCAGCGCACCTCGAGGTGGGTGAGGTCCCCGGCGTTGAGCCAAGCGAAGAAGGTCGATGACTTCACAGGCCCCAGGAGAAGGCCCGATCTGGGCGAGGCCGACGGAGTTCATATGGAAATCACTGAAATTCATGGTGGAGTTTGCAGTTTGCTGTATCATCTTACCGTGTGTACAGTTGATATACCAGTAGTACCGCACAAGGCGGTGGCGGAAGTTTCAGAATAGGAAACCTATAGGAGACGCTGGTTGTTGTGAATCACGGATGGCAGAGCGAATCCACTGATTGACCGAAAGGTGGTTGGAGTTGTGTTTGCTGGAGTGGTTGCAATGGTTGCAGTGGTCACCTCACCCACAACTGCTGGATGTAGTGTGATGTACTGCAACTGTAGTTGTAGTTGTAGCGTAGTGGACTTGTAGTTGTGGTGTAATGTAATTAGTGTAGTGTAGTTGCAGTCATATAGTTGTAGCTGTAGTTGTTTTGTAGTTGTAGTTGTAATTGTTGTAGTTGTAGTTGTTGTTGTTGTAGTTGTAGCTGTAGTTGTTGTGTGGTTGTAGTTGTTGTGTAGTGTAGTTGTAGCAGTTGTTGTTGTAGTTGTAGTTGTTGTAGTTGTAGTAGTTGTTGTTGTTGCTGTTGTTGTAGTTGTTGTTGTTGTTTTTGTCGTTGTTGTTGTTGTTGTTGTTGTTGTTGTAGCTGTAGTTGTTGTAGTTGTAGTTCTAGTTGTAGTTGTTGTGTAGTTGTAGTTGTTGTTGTAGTTGTTGTTGTTGTTGTTGCTGTTGTTGTTGTTGTTGCTGTTGTTGTTGTTGTAGTTCTAGTTGTAGTTGTAGTTGTTGTGTAGTTGTAGTTCTAGTTGTAGTTGTTGTAGTTGTTGTAGTTGTAGTTGTTGTGGTTGGTGGTGTTGTTGTTGTTGTTGTTGTTGTTGCTGTTGCTGTTGCTGTTGTCGTCGAAGTAAGGGTAGTTAAGTTAGTGAAGTTAGTTAAGTTAGTCAAGTTAGTTAACTTAATCAGTGTCTACTTTTTCGACATCTTAACGTCAAAAAAGGCTCAAAACCCTCAGTTTTTTACACTTTTGACTTCGAAATGTGCTTCGCGCCACAACGGTGTGCACTTTTTCGACACTTTTTCGACATCTGAATCTCCAAAAGTGGTCCGAACATGGTGTGTTTTGTACATTTTGACTTCAAAATGTGCTTCGCGCCACAACGGCGTGCACTTTTTCGACATCGCAACTTCCAAAAGTGGTCCGACCATGGTGTGTTTTGCACATTTTGACTTCAAAATGTGCTTTTCGCGCCACAACGGCGTGCACTTTTTCGACATCGCAACTTCCAAAAGTGGTCCGACATTGGTGTGTTTTGCACATTTTGAAGAATGTGCTTCGTGCCACAACGGCGTGCACTTTTTCGACATCTCAACTTCCAAAAGTGGTCCGCTCCTCTAGTGTTTTGTCCATTTTGACTTGGAAATGTGCTTCGCGCCACAACGGCGTGCACTTTTCCATGTCTCATCTGGCCAGCTGGCTCCGCACCCGCTGCTTTAGCGAGCCTACTTTTCGACCCTCCGGAGCCACAAATCATTGGAAAAACACAGTGAATCGCGACTTTCCTATCTTTTCGCGCATCTACCTCTTCTTTCTTCTGATCTTTTCTCTTCTGACTCTTTTCACCTCTGCTTTTCAACTGTCCATATTGTCGGAAGTTTCACTTCTAAACTTCCTTCGATTAATATTAATATATGACGACGACTATATGTGTCTATCTATATGTATATATATATATATATGTATACAAGTGTGTGTGTGATCTCTAAGCTTTGCTAAGGGGTCAGTGACTGGATCCGATGGACCCCCCTCAAACGTTGCCGCTGCCAAGCACTCACTTCACATCCATCCTGAAGCAGATGGTTTCCATAGAATCGGTCCATTCCGAATTTCCGTTTAGAACATCGTTTCAAATTTAAATATTGATATGAACCAGGATATGTTCTATACCCTTCAGGACTTCAGGATGTAGATATGTACAAATATGATCATTGAATCATATATGATATGAAAACCAACGTCCAAAATCCCAGTTGCAACAGGTGTTGTGGGAATCTAGCGTGCTAGGGGCCATGTCGTGGCAAGCATGGCATCCAGGATCGCCGAAAAGATGGCCGGGGACATCCTGGAAGCGGGAAAGATCAAGGCGCCCTCGGGATGGCTATGGCAGAAGACTGGCAGTACTTTAGGATCCCCAGAAACTGGTTTTGGGAAGAGGGCGGTGGCTAATCAAGTGGAGAGAAGTGGGAACTGCTCCCTATGTTTTCTCGTATGATCTCGTATAAGAACATTTCAAGTTCTTTCATGTTATTTGTGTTTCTTTTAATTGGGTTACTAGACATTTTGATGCTGACTAGATATGACTAGATCCAATTTGGTATTTGCAAAATTCAATTTTGTTGTTGCATCAATTCTCACTTGTTGTCCTCAAATCTTATTTTTGTTGCAATCAAGTCGCCATTTTTTCTGGTGAATTCCCATGTATTGTTGTTGATCATTGCAAAGCCCACTTTCAGTCCACTAAAACTGGCTGGTGGTTTCAAACATTTTTTATTTTCCATTTCATATATGGGATAATTAATCCTTCCCATTGACGAACTCCATCATTTTTCAAGATGGTTTTTCGACCACCAACCAAACAATTAATCTTCCCATATGTCTTTTTTGTCCCATTTTCTCGGTGAAATCACCATGGCGACCTCCGCAGGAGAAGGACCTTCTGAATGTGCTGATGCTTGGCAGGTGGGAGCGGATGAGAGTTTCATAGAGTTTCCCAACCGCACGATAGACTTATATTATAAGTGGATTATATATATATATAATTATGTATATATGTATATATGATTATATTTTTGTTTTTTTGATTGTAATCAATTATAGCATATAATAGTGCTATATACTGTACAGGCTATGAAACGCTTAAAAGTGGGATTATCTTCAAGGGCTGATTGAGATGGGCCACTTGCTCGCCACTTCTGTTGAACTCTCTGAGATGGCGATGGAGAGAGAGAGAGAGAGAGAGAGAGAGAGAGAGACCCCCAAGTTGCCTTATATTGGCAATGGCGAGTTCCCAGATTTCTATAGTTCCCAGATTTCTATAGTTCTTTATATAGTTCCCAGATTTCTACATATTTTTCTTTTCCGAGTGCTACGTTTGGTTACCGTAGGGTGAGCCCTTAAATGGTCCTTGCCAAATGGTCCCAATTCTGCCCAGCGGTTGAGCAAACCACATGGATGGATCCAAATGGTGAAATATTAACTATATGTGTATATACATATAATTATATATATATATGTACATGTATACCATCTGGTATGGAAAACCATGGAAAACCATGGAACATCACAATTTTTAATGGGTAAACCATCTATTTCTATGTGCCATGGCTTCCATGGCTATGTTAGATAACCAGAGGGTGTATTTATTTACTTGCTTGCGCAGTACAAATTGATTCACTGCATTTCCTGTGTCGAAAATGAGAGATGCAGCCATCATCAAAAATTGGCGAACACTCTATCCTGTTTGTTTTGGTTTGTGTAGCCGTAGCGATTGACCGGAATTGAATGCCACACTCCGTAGATTGGTAGAGTATCTATTTTCTAGACAGACAGGTCGATGCGCAATGTGCATCAATATGGACAATGGGATTGTTGAAGACAATCTCTCAGTACTGAAAGCTATGTGGTTTCCTAGGTGAGGAATTCCTACATGAGGTGAGGATTTCAGGGCATGTTGCGGGGAAATATCGAATGCCCACGGAAATGTATATTATATATATAGATACATGGAATTCCGAAAATCCAATTCTTATTATATATATATACATATACACGTTCCCAGGTATTACATTTGAACTACTCACACTACTTAACTTATATACAGATATTTATGCTCAAGTCAATTCTGTCAGCATGACCAGCCACCACCCACCAACGACCAAGGAAGGCTTGGGGGTCTTACGACAACAAACGCAGGAAGAATGTGTCCTGTCGCAGGATCTCTTCGCAGAACGGAGCGCTGATGTCTCTGATTTGACCAGTTGAATTTGACCAGTTCATTCGTTGTGGCACTCATATTTTTGCAGGCTATGCGGCTATGCATATACTTTATGACTACATATGCAATCAAAGACATGTAATAGAAGATATATAATTACATATTATATATATATATATATACATGGCCAAATAAACCGACCTGTCAGCCAGTGTCAGGGGGTTATGGATCTGTGATTACGTATACAAAATTAATGATTTCCCAATATTTCTCCTGTATTTGGTTGTTCTCAAGATTTCTCCTGTATTTGGTGGAAAGGAACATGTGCAGCTTTTGCCCCTTATTTGACGGGATTTGTTTGAATTTTTAAACAAAAACATTGTTTTCCCGTGAAAGATGAAAGTCAAACACCACCTGTTATTCTTTGATCCCATCCCTTATTTTTTCCAACATGTTTCATATGTGTTTCCATCCCAGCCCATATTCGTGAAGACAAATCTACCCTCAAGTAATTCAACATAGCTATGGAACATTGTTTTTGATAGGTGCCCTCCCGTAAACTAACCTAGATCTCAAAAAGCCGCCTAGGTTCTGTAGGTCATTTTCCAACAAGTAAGTAAGAATCCCCATGTTTTTTCAGATTTGTGTAAGCTTATCCTATAGCATCCTTCAAAAAGATGGAGCAGTAACATCCTACCAACATAGCAGAGTGATGATGTGTGTTTTTTTTAAATATATATATCTCTCTCTCTCTTTCAGTGTGTTACTATATGGCAAAACTGCAGATTTGAGATAAGAAACGCTAGATTTAACTGTAGATATTTCCACATTATGTACCCCCACAATTGGGTAAATCATCCAAGCCATGATTGAACTATTAACTATGATTAACCATATTATTAGCTATTATTAACAACTATTAGCCAACATTAACTACCGAGGGTGAGGAGGTGTTCCATTAATAGTAATCGCTAATCATTTTTAATCACCATTGTCAACCACTAGGGTAATAGCCATTAACCACCACTAATAACCATTATTAATCACTATTAACATTATCATCAACCACTATTCATCACTATGTTTCACTATGAAACACCATTAAACTACTGAGGCTTAACCACCGGTAACTCCCATGGCAACGCACAAAAGGTGCGGCGCAGGGATGACAAGCCCGTCTTCAGCGACACTTTCGGCTTGGTCGGCCCCCGCGGCAGCCCCAAACCGGTCATGACGTCTATGTCCAAGAAGTATCCGACACTAACGTGGAAGGGTTACCGTTTTTTTGTGGGCGGTTGGGAGGTATACTATGGTTGATGGGGCTTATATCATGGTTATACAAATCATAATGGTAGAATAAAATATGTATCTAGCCTCTGGGAATTTTACGTTTTGCTGTGGAAGATCACAATGTTTGATAGGTAAATCATTGAACTAAACTAAATGGTGCATTTTTCGTAGCTATGTGTGAAATTGCCAGAGGGTATATAGTCCATAGTTAATTGGGGTTATAAATATGTTTCTTGATGGTATATAAATACTGTATATCAAGCTACTCCATGGTAGATATATCATGATGAATCATACCCCGCTGATAGGTCTATAGTAGATATAATCAACTAATTAATTGGGGCGATAAACCAACAAACATTAGGCGATGGAGAGAGAAACGGGGGGCATCTTAGTCTTTGATAATCTGGGCGGATTATTTTTTTCGATGCGGATGGTGAAGGTCCGACTCAGACGTTGGGATTCCCCACAAAGTGGAGCTGACTTGGGTAAACCTGGTGTTTGACCACGGGAATTCGGAGCGTCATTTTTTTCAGACAACATTGTATATATATATATATATATATATAATAGTTTTTTGCTTGGTTGCTTGTAGAATGGATTTCACCAACAAGAAAGGCATTTGATCTTTGTTGGTGCCCAGGCGAGTGCTAGTTTTATAGATTTGGTATGCTATGTAACGCTGAACCAAAATGTTATGTAAGTCAACAAAGGTGTGATTATTGAACAGCAGTTGGCTCTTCTTGGTGCCAAGGGAAATCATAGATTTGACATAATTTGACCATGGGAGGATTTGCCTGCAAATGGGGTTTTCTAAGGGGTCGGCAACAACTGATTCTTGTTGATGACCGGGGGCCCATTATTTTAACCAACAGATTTGTTTGTACCTGGAGATCTGAATGGATTTTCCATTGCCACAATTGTTCACTAGAGGGCCCTTGGTGATATTGATTGGCAACCAACAAACATACCCTCTGGTAATTTAACATAGCTATTGAACATGACCATAGAAATAGTGGATTTACCAAACTTCAAGATGGTGGATCTTTCCATAGTTATGTAAACGTTTACCAGAGGGTAATTCGAATGAAAGCGATTACAAAAACTACGGTGGTTCAACCATGATCCACCAGACAACCCGTGACAGTGGTTGTCTGCAGGCATCCCTCAGAAGATTGCTCCAATCATTTCCCGCTTACCAGCCTTTCACTATGTATTTGGAGCCTGCGGTGTGTTTTTCGTAACCTCCAAATCTTACTAGGTAATAACTAGTACTAGTAATAACTTACATGAATTTAATATCAATTATTATATACACACAAATATATATATATATATATGGTGGTTTATCTATCTATGATCCTAGAAATCAAGGCAGTGGGTTCCCCCGCAGCTTCTTTCCACGCCTTGGAACCGCACAAAAGGAACGTCACGGAGCTGATGAACCGATGGTTTTTATCGAGCCACTGGGATGCGGATGGGGCGGGAGTCGGGCCGTTTCCCGGAAGACTTCGACTGGGAACATTTACCCTCTGGTAATTTAACATAGCCATGAAAAATGGCCCATTTATAGATGGTTTACCTATCAAAACTCTGGTTATGTCAAAATAGCTATTGAAAATGGTCATTTATAGGAAAAGTCATCCCATTAATAGCATGGTGATTTTCCATAGTTATGTTAGTTTACCAGAGGGTACTTGGATTTGGGGAGTCTATAGGGAAATGTTGTACTTTTTGTGGGGGATTTCTTAAGCAAGCAAGTTCTATAGATACTTTGTGCAGATTTGTTGATGAAACCATCAGCTTGTATCCTGTGGACTCCTTTGCCGATGTTTTCCTTTAACTGCTCCTTTATTAACTCCGTGACAGTTACTGAAGTTGCGTGTTGAATTTGGCGTTTGGATAGCTGCAGATTTGGGTTCCAAGGTCTTCGGATGGTCTTTGGAAGTGGTCCACCAGGATGGGTTGAGCTTGGTCCTGAACGATTGTATGTCAATCAATTGTCAATCCAACTCTGTGTATTCACATCCTCAGAGCCATAACTTGCCTAAACTCGTGCTTTCAACTATTTATGATAAGTAATCGGTGCAATTGCTTTAAGGTATAAGGCATACCTACCCCCACAACTCTGGGATTTTGTTGGTGCAGGTCGGTATGCCACGCTGCCACACATGGATTGCAGCGAAAAGGGGCCCAGAGGCTTTTCATCAAATTGTGTTCAAAGAATCAGAGGTCTATCTCACTATCTCCACCTATGGGTACTTTGAAGGTCAGGATTGCCAAAAAAAACATTTCTTAGCAAGAATAATTGGAGACAGTCACCGCTACCAAATATATAATATGTGCGTGTATAACTCCACATAAACTGATTACCATTTGGTAATGTGCGTATGTTGCATATATATATATATTAATGTATTTATTTATTCATGTTTTCATATATTGATTTATTTCGATATATATATATATATTTTTGATATACATATATAGTATACACACACATATATAGTGTGTGATGTGTGTATGTATGTATATACCTACACACACATATATACTGTGCATAGCAACCCTCAGATAGATAGAATCATTGAAGAGTTTCATCCTACTAAAATGACGCGCCCCCAAGGCGTGGGCCGCAAGTCCTTTTTTTGGACTTCCATCTCGCTTAACATTGACTACCAGGCCGCCAGACACCGGGATCGGCACCTGAGACAACGGTAGGGGCGTTGGGGGATGGGGAAGCCGCTGCCGAAATGGGGATTTGATGGGATGCAGTTACTGATTTATGTTGGCTAAGTTGGTTAGAGTAACAAACAGTGAAGTGGTGGGTAGTTGATGGGGATGATAAACCAATAAAACATAACCGGGGTGCACCACCTTGCAGGTTAGATGGATTTGTTGCTTTTGGCAGTTGAAATAACCTTTAGAAGCCCCGGGAAGAAAGGGAGAGATAAGTTGAGATATCCAGCTCAAAGTGGTCTGATGGCTTTGACAGGCTGAGCTATGGAGCTAATTTGTGTGTCTACCTTTGTTGGGACAAGCTTCGATTCAATGCAGGGGCCGTAACTGTAAACATGTGAAACGGTTCAATGACGCTACAGCTCATCCGTCTTCCACTGAGATTGTCGATTGGATGTGTGTTGAGGATGCACTCTTGACTTCGTTTAAGGCGCAAACAACTTTATATTGAATGTAATGTATTTACTTATAGAATTTAGATGTATATATTTATTTTTGAATGCATTCAATTAAATGTTATACCACATCATTCTAGTCTGCCCCTGACCTAGCTGAGGAATAATCTGGGTCCGTCAGCCATTCGTGGTTTGGGCAAGTACAGCGGAGGTCATTTGCGGTACTGGAAGCGAAGCTTGGCCAGCACGCGGGTCAGCCAGCCCAATCCAATACTCAAAATCTGGTTGAACCATTGATATGACTTTGTTTGTTTTTTTTTGGAAAGAAAGCTGGCAGGGCACTAGTTCACTAGTAGTGGGCTTTTGGCTAACTCCCAGATCTTTGTCTGCAATGGGCTCTAGATATCTAAACGGTGCTGGCCGAGCGATTTCTGGTGCAGATGTGGTGCTATCCCATGCTAGGTCAAGGGATTGTTTGTTTAGCCGTTTTGATGGAGGATTTTTTCTCATATCCCCCAAGAATATGCAAACATTAGCAAAAACCATGTGTTTTGCAAGCATTAAATTATAAATAAGTAAAACATAGTAGAACTAATTCTCTACATATTTTAAAATTATATAATTCTATATGTCGCCATGTGTATCATATAACTATCTCTATACATATTATATAATGCTTTAAAGGTTTCAATCTTTCACCGCTTATCATATAACTATCCCATGGCACCCACCGACTGAGGAGACCCTCTGACCTGCAAAGTGGAACATCTGAAGAAGAAGGTGGGGCCCAAGGGGAGGGGAGGCTCCCATCCCTCCAAAGCCGAGGCTTCTTTTTGGATGATTTTAGTTGATTCTGGATGATTTTAGATGAGTTTTCATGTCGCATTATTTGGGATTATTGATCAAATTGATGCAGATTGTTTTAGATGATTTTGGCGCACGCGCGATGGATCTAGATGAGCTTCGGTTATGTTGTTGGATGGTTTTAGGTGATCTCACTGGTGGTCTCAAATCATCATGTGAACCCCACGGGCACCCCAGGCCGGCCTGGCTGGCACAGATGTGGCTCTTGGATCCCCAATTATAGTGATTCATAGTGAATCAATGGTGGATTCATGGTGGATTCATTGTGATTAATGGTGGTGAATATTGATTCATGTTGATTCGTCATAGCTAAGGATGGCCATATCCGGTGTGCTCAAACATTGCTGGGAAATCCCGGTGACTCAACGGGGGGTTTTCCAGCAAGCCATGTTTGATTATCAGAGGGTAGGACGGTTTTTTTAATCCACAAACAATGGCTATTTTCCACATTTAATAGGGTGCAAATTATCACCAATAAGACTGGATACGTATGTCAAACAAGTTTATGTGCCCTCATTTCACTTGTTTTCCTCAAAAAGTACATGTTTCTTAATTTTTGTTGGTACCATTTGGTACTTGAACATATTCAACATATAGCTATGGAGAATGGCTCATCAGTAAATCTTCCAACTAGCCATGACATCCATATCAGCATTCCATCGCATTCCACGAGGACAGCATTCTTCTAGACATCAAGAGGAAAATCCACTACTTCGATGGAAGGAAGGCCCATGAGGCCCGGGTTTTCCTTGGAAATGATCGGGGGATCAACTGGAGGAAGAAGACAATTCACAAAAAGAACGCGATATATGGGTTATATATGGATATATAGGGTTTTTAATATGGGGGGTTCCATAAATGGTGGTAGCCCAATAGCTAGATGGTATAGAAATCATGGATGGATTATCCTCCCGTATATCGTATGAGGTTTCTCCATATCCCCAGTGGGATTGATGTTTCTCCATATCCCCCTCGATGGGTGATTATGATGATGGTAAACTGTACCCTATGGAGTTTAACCAGAATGTGCGGGGTGAGTTTTCATCCATATAACATCATATAACTGGGATTTTATATTTTAGGGATTATTTGGGGTTAAACATGGGGTTGTTTGAATACCTTTTCAGTGGAGTTTGGGTCCAGAGGGATTGGCTAGGGATGGGCCAAAATTCACTTTGATGTTTCACAACGGCACCGCGGTTTTGATTCATAGCCAACTGCAGGTGATGCGTGTTGGAAGATCATAATAAAGAAGGGCAATTGATCACGGTGAAAAAAAAAACAACTGGAAAGTAGGATGGGGACGCAGTTGAACTGAGCAGAGCTTTGGTGAAGGGCGGTGCGCCTAAGATATACGGGTGTGTTTGATTCCCATGCTGGATACGGACACGACTATGTTTAAGTCTACAGTCTACAAGGCCCCCCAGTTTTTGTTGGTTGGTTTTAGAACCTCTATAACACTAGCTCTACCATAAACCCAACAGTCCAGCTACTTACTCTACTTCAACTGAGCCAACAAAGTGGGGCATCGCCCTCTTGGCAGGTCACCCACAAGTCTGGGCAGAGAATATCCTTGGTTTTCTTCTGCGCGCTTTGGTCTGAAACAGAGATGTGAAATTGTGGAAGAACGGTGCATTATCCCAATTTATGTCACTCTTCATGCAGAGCATGATGATAAACAATGATAAGTATATGACGTTGCAGTATTTTCAGATACACCCATGTCAGCAGATATCTTTGGCAGAATGACTGAATCGGGTGAAAGGATTTCAATTCCCAGCAGCCATTTTTTTGGCACAGAAAGGCGAAAAAAATGATGAGGTCTACCAGTATATGTAAGAACATGCGGACATTAAACTGGCAACATCGGGATGAAATATCTAAACAGTGGAAATATTTACAACTGGTGGTTTAGCAGCGAAATGCGAATTGAACCTATGCCCTGACAAAACTAAAATAGTGCAGGTAAAATAAACAATGAACTGCCAAAGCCCATGATATCCCATGATGGTGAAGGCCGATGATAATCTCAAAGGGAGACCATGAATGTTTCCAAGTAAACGCCAAGAAATGGGAAACCCCAGCTGCCAGAAACAACTACCATTTAGGGATCGTAAACATAGCACGCATCAAACTGGTGATGACTTGAGTGATGGTTTCTTAATTGCGTCTATCTCCGTAGTATTAAACAGCCCCCAATAAAAACATGTCCCAAATAAGTGTAAATCTCCAAGTAAACCATGGTTTATGTGGGGTGTTTAATATTGCCGGGATGGGATTACCCTCCAGTAAACCAACATAGCTATGGAAAATGGACCATTTAGTTCAATGAGATTTGCCTCGTAAATCATAGTGATTTTCCATAGCTCTGATTAGCTATGTTAGTCTACCAGAGGGTAAATCCATCATTAATCATTATTGAAATTATTGGTATTAGTAACTGGTGAATCGTATTTATAGCCCAGTTATATAGAATGTATATTTATATGTGGGGTATTATATATGGGATAACACCACTTAAGGGACTTTCTAGGGTTATGAACCACTTGTATATATATATATTATATATAATATGGGATATTATGGGATAAGACCACTTTGGGGACTTACTAACTAGGCTTATGGACCACTGTATAAGTGGGATCCTCGAATCTGGTGAACAGCAAACATGGCAAGAGAATATGACCATTTTGTAGCCCTGGATCTCCGGATCACCTCGGGCGGCAAAGGAGGTACCCTCTGGTAATGACGAACAGTTTGCTAATATGGTCCAGTCGAAATAGTTGATTTACCATGATTTACCTATCGAACATGGTGGATCTTTGGTGATTTTCCAGTTCGTTATGTGCACGTACAGTACACCAGGCCGGGTATTCCGGATGGGGGATGAATTCCCTGGAGGTCCAGAGGTCCGAGAAGATGTCCGCAGCGCTTCGTCGCAGAGCAACTGAGATGGGCTTCAGCCTCCCCACAAGCGCGTGGATTGAGCAAGCAACCTAGATGTTGGAACTTGGAGGTGATCCATAAACAAAATGGAGACATAACCAGCGTTGGAATATTCAAGTTCCAAGAGTTCTTCCAATCATTGGAATATCCAACTATAGATACCATATACCATTGGAATATCATTGGAATAACCATTGGATACCATAAGTTGGAACAATCATTGGATACACAACCATATAGAGTGGGTACATCATGTTCCCAACTTTTGGGAGGTACCATGGTTATCTCCATAAATCACCCCAACTGCACCCATTTGTGGCTTCTGATGTTGGGAAGATCACTGCTCGTCCCGACCCAAGGCTTAGAGCCAAAGAAAGGACCGCTGGTCACCCGGAGAATCAGCTATGGATTCATTAATCCGGATATTTTCTAGCAGATTCTAACAGTTTCAGACGACCCTATCCTCACGATGATGTGGAGCAACTGGGGGGACATTGACATCTATAAAATGAATCATGAATTAAAGTGAATCATATTCAATCTTGGCCAGGATTTGTTGTAGATTATCCAGACGCTTCCGGGGGTTGACCCGCGGGATATACATGTATAGCGACTCCCTGACCGTGCGTCAGAAACGTCATAGCAACGGCGGAGAACAAAAGCTGCTGCATGTTCGGTGGAATGTGTTGCAGAGCGCGGGTGCCGGGAGCATGGGCCGAAGATTAGCATCCGATTGAGTAGAGGAATTCTTATGTTTCCCCAGTGTTACATAGTGTTACAGTAATTCCACATGTTTTGGAGGTTGCTGTAACATGAAATTAGTGGTGAGTATGGTATTTAAGTACTATTTCAGTATAACTAGGGAAGTTTAGTGTTTAACCCCGCGAAAAGATGACATGTTCAAATTTTATGTCTTTTTATAATGAGAAAACCTGTGGCAAGTCGTTCCCCCTGGTATCCCTTCACTTAAGTGTCATTCCTGCAGTCTCCGAGGTATTGCGTCAAGAAAGCCGAACTGCAACAGGTGCTTAACTGTTAAGGGAATTGTCGAAGATGTCGAAGGCGTTGATCTGCTTGGTGGTTTCAAATATGGTTTAACTATGGTTTAACTATGGTTTATAATGGTATAATAATGGATCAAATATGTATAAATGGGTCTGTCTGAAAATAAGGCATACAACCCCAAATGGTCATTTTAATTTTAATGCGAAACATTGATTGTTGACCAGTGGAATTTTCGGTAGTGAAATTTCAGACGCCCAAAATTCTTTTGTTTTTTCAACCATAGAAACGGGATGTTTGATGAAAATGATCCATGTTGTTTGGGTGGTGGTTAAAACCACCACCTAGTGATGTCAATGAGACCTGATAGGTTGGATAGCGCTACTTTCCTTCATGAACACTCTTGTCCAGCCTAGCAAAAAAGTCTTGGAACATGACTCTGCCCTAGAACATGGGAGTGAGTTTCTTCCAGAAGGGGTTGTGAGGTACTTCGGGTATGTGTTACGGTGTTCCACGTTGACTTTCTTTGACTCAGTTTGCTTGGTTGTGATTCCTCATAGTTTCTTGTTTTGTTTCTCCAAGTTCTCTTGTCGAAAGTTCATATCCCCATGTTTATGGGCGCCAGATTTTTCAGACCCAGGCCCTCCAGGATTCAAATGGATTCAACATACCATGTTGGATCCCGAAAGCCAATGACTTGGTGAAATTTGGGTGGTAAATGCCTATGCCAATCCCTGCTAGGAAGTCAAAACGGCTTCTGATGCAAAACCCTTCGAGGCAGCACCGCAGCGGTTCTTGTGGCATAGCCAAGCCTGCAGGAAAAGGGGCTCATATCAAACATCATCCCAGTTTCCCCTCTGGTAATGACTAACAGTTTGCTATTGAAAATGGACCATTTATATATAGTTGATTTACCGAAATTAAAGATGGTGATTTTCCATAGTTATGTTAGTTTACTGGAGGGCAAACTCGGTTAAAACCCAATTTCATGAACCACTTGCTTGGCGGATGATTTACTATTGGGTCTACGAATCATGGGTTTGCTCCTCAAGATGTGTGTCGAAGAATATAATGGCTTCCCGCAAGACTTGAACATACTTGAACATTCTTAATTATCTAATTACTGAAAATCAGGATATTGGAAGTGTCTCCGTTGATTTCTTATCTTTCACCACGGGTGCAGTGTGCAACTGATGCATTTTTCACCAGGTCTATGACGATGTGCTGACCACGAAGGTGTGGTCAGCCTATGGCGACCAGCTGGAGACCTCCATCAATGAGCTGGGAGCCCGAGCTGCGGGCTGGGCCCAACGCTGGTGGCTTGAGTTGGGGAGTTAGCCTTTGGTCATTTAACATAGTGTACCCTCTGGTAAACTAACATAAGTATGGAAAATCACCATTTTTAATGGGTAAATCCACTATAAATGGTCATTTTCAATAGCTATGTTAAATTACCAGAGGGTAACATAGCTATGGGAAAAAGAACCAGTGAATTTTTTCGGTAAGTCATTTGTAAATGGGTTCCAGTGTGCGAACTGCTAGTTTCCTGGAGCCTCCAGTACATCAACAACACCATATCCTTAGAATCCATCTGGAAGATTTAACAGTTTGCCATGGAAATCACCACTTTAAGAGGTCAATCATCCAAGTAAATGGGCGATGTTCCGTAGCTATGTTAAAGTACCAGAGGGTATGTAAGACAACCATGGGGAAAACCCTTGCAAAATGATCTAACCTCATGGTAGCTGGTCCATGTTGTTAATTTAGCGGGGAGTAAACCAGAAACCATGCAAATCATGCAAGAAATGATGATTCAAATTGGGAGAGACTGACAGACAAGCAAAATGTCTCTGGTATTTGGTGGTAGCGGTTCCAGAGGTTGCTTGCTTGAAAAACCTTGGAACCCGGTTGACCAACACATACCAATACCATCCAATACCTAGTATTCACAGGCCACATTCCGGCATCCTGCCTGGTCAGAGAGGTGGTATCTTTGGCATGGAACCAGTTCTTCAGCTGCTCACAACATTTGTATGTTGGGAGACTCAGCCGGTTGGTTCTCAAATTCTGGGGGATTGATCAGAATATCCGCGGCCCTCATCTCTTGAAAACGCATCAATGTCGGCGATTTGAAAGCATTATATATATATATGTCTTTACATGTCATGTGCATGTATATATATATATATACATGTACATGTCATGTATATGTGTGTGTATGTGTATATGTGTCTTTACGGAGAATGATCTAGACCCATGGGTTTCAGGAAGTCTTGCATGTTGAATGCCGGTACAATGCCATTTTTGTTGGTTCCAACACTAGATAGAGTCTCGACTTCTTAAGGTTGACATTCATTTGCTATGCTTACTTGCTTTTATTAACAGTATTTGCACAGCACCACCCCAAAAATGAAAGTATATACTGAAAATCCTTCAAATAGTGATCCAGTTACTGTTCAATCTTTTTGGGGGGCTACCATATGTCTAATATATATATATATACATTTAGATACACACACACACATATATATATATATACATACATACATACACATACACATTCATGGCTCCATGGTTGTTTTGCTGTTCCTCCCAGGCCCCAGGCCACGGTAATCTCCAAGAGCGCAGGTCAGACTTCAAGATGAGGCTAGCAGGTAGTGCCACCGGAACGCTCTACGGCCACTCGGCTGTCCCCTCCGGGGAATGGGTTTCACCAACCCCCGGAAATACATAACCCCGCCAATAGTAAGTTGAATGATTCTAAAAACATATACATATATGAATAAATGTAAATATATATATATATATGTAAAAGACGTTTTTCATAACCACCAGCAACCAGAAATAAGGAGACTTTTATATGCCATCAGTTTTGGGGAAGTGTGTTGTATCCCCGTCAAGCACTTAAGTTTCTGGTTTGGCCAGTTAAGTGGATCCCGGATCCCTCAAAAAAGGACCTTATTTTCAGTAGGGTTCAGCGATGAAAAACACCACATGATTCACTTAATTTGGTGGATACTTTTTCTGGACTGGCCCATGTGGCCCATGTTTGATATCGTTTTCTTGGTTGATTTCGAGCACTGTTTATGATTTTGTCGTGGAGATGTATGTTTGTTGGTTCGAATACGTGAAACCAGTGGCAGGTGGTGAACTTTGTTTTGCTTCTAGGAAGTCTCCCAACTGGGGTAAGTGCTTGATTGAGCTTTATCAAGGGATATACTATACGAAGTATACTAATTACATGTGCACACTGCACACATGGCATATTTGACTACATTTACATGTAGACACGACCAGTCGGATACGATCAGTCGTTGACTTAGGTCGCGGTTCCTACTTCGCGGAGTCCATCACCAAGGTGTTTGGAGCTATGGTAACATGTCCATGGAGGGAAACTGATGATTTTTTTGGGGCAAAGTCATAGGGAAAACCTGGAAAAATGATGATTAACATATATTAAAATGATGATTCATGTGTTAAAACCCGATTATAAGTTACAGACTATCCCGATTGTGCCACTGCAAATGGGCGGTAGCTAGCTATCATCCCCAAATTGGCTGTTTATTGGCCTGCACACATTGAGCAATGGATTTAGAGGCACCATATTCACAATCATCCATAATGGGAGTTTAACCAACAAGAATCGTTGTATGGAGATGATATGATCAATGGCCATTTCAGGAACCTAGACTAGAGGTACCTACCATATGTGAGGCCTATATATAAGGCCTATGTAAGGGAATATCCCATTGATATGAGGGCCATTTGGATTATCATGACATCGTTTTCATATCCAGAACCGAAGAAATGATTGAAAAGCGGAGAAACCAACCCTGACATCACCAGATCTACATGGATGCAAGATGATGCAACAGACTAAGGCTCAGAAACTATAATTGAAGACAATCATATGTGATTGATGATATGCTGAGTTTATAGCTTCAAACAGCCACCAGAGTGATGGTTTAGGTTTAAATTCATCCCTAACTTGGAGGATGTGGACATTTCTTACTGCAGATTGTCAGTATGAAGCAATATGGCATGGGATGATTTCTTTCTTTTTTCCACTGTCCTAACCCAGCACCATGGTGCACAGATGTATATATATATATACATATACAGATATATCGGTTTCAGTTGACTTTTGAGACTCTCAAACTAGAGGCATACCTGCCAAACACGGTAAGCACGTCAATGTGAGTTTTTTCCGCTCCTCCTTGGACCGAATCGTTTCATTTTGCATCTACCACCCATGAGGGTTAAATCTAATGGATGATCATATTCATTTGGTTTCGGATCATGATCAGCAAAAAGTCATCTAATAATTAACACAATTATGTAGAAATGACACGTATGTCATATGTATCAAACACATCAGTTGCAGTGGGCTTCTCCTTTGTCGCCCAATTGAGCTCAGATGGTCATTTCATGGTCCAGGCAGATGAGTATTCCAAAGAAGAGGATGGTCTCTACACCGTCCTGCTGTGTTTGGGAACCTCGGGTGAATCCAGCTGAAGATGCTTACTTTCCCCCTGTTAAACATTTAAAAAGAAAAACAGACTGTGGACATGCATTTTTTTCTGTGCTTGCACATGATCTACAAATGGTTGATTTTTCATGATTTACGTTACTGCAGGGCACTAGGAATTTAACTTAATTGCCCCAATGATTTCAAATACCACCGATTTGGGGGATCCAAAATGAACAGATTCACGCTGCCAGCATCTACGGAAGTGGTCGCGGATAATGGTCTTGGCGTCCAACTCATGAATATGTTAAATAGTTAAATATGCAATAGATGCTGTCCTTGAGCGCTTGTTGTTTGCCTTGTCCCATGCAGAAATTATATGATATATATATATATATATATAGTAAACATGCACATGATTTTCAATCTTCACATCATGTTTTTACATGTCTTTACCATCTCATACAATCCAATTTTCACTTGGGGCAATGGAGGAGTTCATTCCCTCACCATGGATTCCTCAACATTCAACATGCTCAGCAGGTCGAAACGCGAAACTCCCAGGAGCTCCCGAGCTTGGGGGTTGCATATCACCAATTGTTGATTCATGTTGATTCGTCTGAACATACCCTCTGGTAATGACTAACAGTTCGCTATTGAAAATGGCCCAATCGAAATAGTGGATTTACCAAACTTCAAGATGGTGGATCTTTCCATAGTTATGTAAACGTTTACCAGAGGGTATCTGAACCAAAATTTGCCGGTGATTAATCCACTAATCACTAATCCACATCTGGTTGGTGCTTTGGAACATGGATTTTATTTTCCATAGTATATGGGATAACCCTTGACTGTTAAAACCACCAACCAGCACATAGTTGGTTTACCTATCTCCAATAAACAAACTCCTTTCCTGTGAGGTCGTGTGCTGGGTGGCCGGGTGAAGTACACTGCGGACAGGCCTCGAGATGACCGTGACACGGAGGAGATGTTTGTGTTATCCAAAGCTCCATAGGGGACCCTTGGGGACCTCAAAAACCCCCGTTGTTTGTCATGATTTATCTTCGAAGATAGCCATTTCTGGACAAAGTACGTACTCTTGCAGTAAGTTGATGGTGCTCCATATTTCTTTAAACAAATGCCCTTTCAAGAATTGGGTGATGAAATTTACTCAGACCTCATATTTTTGGAGATGGCTTGTTTGACTGAACCAACAACATAGGCGTTTGAATCCACCAAAGCTAGGGTCAATGAAAGCAGAAGCTGTGGGGAGGTAGCAGTCATGGGCATCATGGGCCGATGGGACCACCCCAGGATGGGGCAGTTGAAACCCAAAGATGGGACCACCACAGGACTGCATCACGAATGTGATTCATGATATTGTTTGGTCAAGCCTCTTGCCGCACATGCCCGAGAATCATCCAATCTCCCACAGATGCCATGCTGATCAGGAACCCTGATCCAGATGCTCTCACCCGAGAATGCACGCAAGGGTCGGGAAGCCGAGCCGGACAGAAGACCAACTTGGTGGGCCCACTGGGTCCCCCCATTTCTGGCACCCATCTTGCGCGTTTTGATCAACTTCTGCATGCTGTCAATTTCCAAGGGAAAACCATTGGAAACCTCAAAGGGATGATGCCAACGGAAATAGTTTAGTTTCTCTATTTTTCCAGGACCTCATCTCACCCCGAAAAAAAAAGATTACCATTCTTTGGCCTATATAAACATGTTATAGTATATATATACATATATATATTGAATTATTATTTAGCCATCAACACTACTAATGGTAAAAGGGAGCTCATGTGACTGCAGGCATGAAGTCTTTTTTGAGGTGGCATTAATTTGACTAGTCACTTCCCCAGCCATGGATTAACTTGTCAAAGCAAAAGACTTGTAAGCTGGCCAGGATAGGATCCATTTTGAAAATGTTAGACCCCCACCATGTCAACGGTGACACTACTATAAAAAGGCAAAATCCTATGATACACAGTAGTATAGGCTCATATGATGACAAATCAGAACAAAGATGATCATTGATCATTGTAGTAACTGGATGTAACGGCAGTGGTTGTAGCACATAAATAGCACTGTTGTCTTGGTTGCGAATCACCCAGGGAATCCGATTGCATCTTGGGCGATCGGATCAAGATCTCCGGCACCTACCGTGAGTTCATCGTGTCCGGGACGCCAGGGGCCAGGGATCCCCCCAGTTGACATCCTGTAGACTGCTCTAGCCATTTGCAACCACCACAGTCGGACGATTCACGTTCACCAATCCTAACTTGTCACTGGTTCATGCAGGTAAGGTGGAGTTACCATGCACTATGATGGATTTTAGTTATAAGTTATAACTACTTTTAAGGATAATGTTTATTTTTGGTGGGATAGTCTCTTATGTAACCTTATGATAAACAGATGTGTAGATACATAATCAAACAGAAAGATAGGGCCACATCTAACTCCGCTTGTGACTCATCCCATTCCTTCCTCAATGGTCATAAATTGGAGCATACCGGTGTATATATATATATATAGTTAGAGACCTACACTTAGAACACAAATTGTCACTTTTTCATACACTTAGAACGCCGTTCCCTTGCCTGCAAAATTTACCCTAACTGTTCTAAGTCAGGCCTCTAATTATATACAGTAACAATCAACCATAACCACCCATATGGATCCATATGGTTTATACAGGATTGTTTTCTACCACCATACCACCCATTGCTTTACTCACACTCCATCTCACACCAACTTGACAGCCATCAATCGCTGCCAGGTTTGACACCGAAAATGTTTATCCCGAGCTCCTTGGAGAAATGCCGGGGACGTGGAAAACTGGGAGGATTTATTTCCCTGCCTGAAAGCTAGGTGAGCAACGCTTGTATACAGTATACAGTACATTTCGAATCATATACTGTATAGCATTAAACAGTATGTATATATATATATGTATATTATACATATATATATATATATGTATATATTAATTTAACATGGGTATATAGTGTGTATACGTATATATACATATATATATATATATATGTGTGTGTGTTATATGCTATGCATTATAATATGCGTATTTGTGTGTGTGCGCGCGTGTATGTGTGCGATTGAGGCGAGGTCACGGAATCAAAATTCTGAGGGGATTTAGCCATGAGAAATGCTGAAAACGGTTGGGAGTTGCTCATAGAATCCATCAACAACTGGGATTTATCATGATTTTAGACATATTTTAACAATGAATTTGATGGACTTGGGTTTGTTTGAAATAAACGTCAAGTTATTGCAACTTGAATGGGGCAATTTTTATTTCTGATTCACTCCAGTGGATGAGGTAGCCTATTTCCAGACAACCCAAGTGATTCATTTACTATGTACCCTCTGGTAAACTAACATAACTATGGCAAATCACTATTTTCAATGGGTAAACCCACTATAAATGGCCATGTTCAATAGCTATGTTAGTTTACCAGAGGGTATATAATATGCTCAGATGCATCCTTTCTGTGATAGCTCCATAGTTCTGAATGCTTAGCCAACTACCTGTGTCATCCACTAGAAAAGGTGCTTCCATATGCAGCACGTTTTACTCAAGTCATTGGTTGACAAACAAATTGACAAGCTGCAATGCTGACCCTTTCTCTCTTGAGTATGTATTATTTGTTAGCTAATTGTTGGGTTATATTTGTGAACGTTGATGCGGATGACCTTGATCTCATTTGATGCATGGACCGTAGTGCACTGGGCCAAGTGATAGATAAAAAGGATCCGAGCGTTTTGCAAGCCATGGCATTCATCGATTGATCATTTTGACACATCGTGTTTCAGCACACACGATAGAGAGTTGGCACCGGAGCTTGGGTGACCGACATGCAACAGTTCCATCTGCCCCATTTTGATCCTCCGAGTCATGATGATTTGTGGGAGTTCGATCTTTTTTGGCAATGATGTTGAAATCACCTAGCTGTTACTCCGAAATACAAGTATATCGAGATGCGACCCCACCTGACATGACTGATGGTCTGAAGGCGGATGGCGAGCATGTTGATAGATCCAGGGATTCGTCGAAGTGGCGATGCTGTAAAATTGTAATCACTGAGTTCTGGCATTGGGACACCCTCCCTTCAATCATGGATGTGCGATGATTGCGGCAAGACGGAGTTTTATGACACAGCTCGTCCACAACGCCTGGCAACTGATGAGGGATGCTGGGTCTATGTTCCCAATCTGGGTTCAGATCAACAACCGGCTGCACCACAAGATCCACCTTTCCATAGCAGCTCTCCAGGTTTTGAGCAGTCCGACAGTGAGAGTCGTACAACCGACCCTGTTGTAGATCCGGAATCTGGAGCAGTTCTGCCAAGGAGGAGACGCCGGAGACGTGGGCGAAACGATAGCCAACCGGAGGCAGGGCGAATGTTTTGTGCTTGGATGGTTCAAAACAGAATCGGATCATTGACCTTTTGACACAACTGGTTGCACAGCAGAACCATTCCTCTCGAAGTCAAGATTCTTGGTGTTCTTGAGCGGGTCCGCAAAAAGGGGTTCGTTGGCATGGTGGAACTCCACCTTCACCACCACAATGGCGAAACTCAGCTGATCTTCGGGCTTTTGCACGATGGGAACGGAAGGTTGAGGTCTGGGCCTTGCAGATGATGAAAGCATTCATGCCGCCATCCGATGCGGCACTCATGCTGTTTACGCCGTTGTCTGGTGAAGCGGAACTGGAAACAGAACATTTGGATTTGAACAAAGTGAATTCAGCCGATGGAATCAAGTATATATCTTGTGGATACCCTTGGAGAGCCGTTGCAGCAGAAGTTGTTGTTTCAGAAGAGGAAGCTGTTGTCGGACTACGAGCACATTTCCAGGTATCCAAATGAATCGGTCCGTCAATTTGCAAACCGATATGCGCGCGTCGAGAAAGATTTGTTTGCGATCGGAATCAGCACCGCTGCTATCTATGATTCCGAGTCTCGTGGTAACAGGTTGCTTGACCGTTCACATTGGACACCTGATCTGCAAAGATTGGTTCCCATTGGCGCTGGCAATTCACTGGTGTTCGATCCAGCGAGTGAGCCCTTGAACTTTCAGCGTCCGGATTTCAAACCAAGTCCACCTGTTGCGGGTTCCGGCAACACCAATGGTATAAGGGATCAAGTTCCCCCTACTTCGTCTTCACCTTCGACATCTTCTCAGAGCTCTTCGGCAATGGCATCTTCATCTTCCTCCTATCGACCTCCCTCAAAAAGGGATCACATCCGAGACGTGCTACCAGGCCGATCAATCAAGTTGAGGAGGTGAAGCAGATTCCTGAAGAATCTGCAGAACAAGATCAACAAGCCTCTGTGCAATAGTACCAAGATACTGAAGAGTATGCTGAACATGGCGAACGTAGTGACGAGCCCAATCAACAACAAGATGCTGACCAAGGAGATGACGACGATGCCTATCATCTTCAAGAGCTAGCCAATGTGCTGACCGTGACTTGGAAGAAGTTGCAGTCGACGGTGCTTGTTAGGAAGTTCACTGGACGTCCTCGAACGATCGAGGAAAGAAAGAAAACCAGTACCTGCACGGCATGTGGAATGCTTGGCCATTGGGCCGGCGATACAGTTTGCACTGCGTCCAACAAGGACAAAGACAAGACCTTCTCCAAAGGAGCTGGCAGGCATGGAAAAGACGGCAAAGGGAATCCTGACAAGAAGGCTTTCATGGTGATTTTTCCTGGGGAACCACCTCAAGATCAACTACCAGATTCTTCGGGGCCATCTACATCTTTGGAGAACCCATCAGCGTTTTTTCATCTTTGTGGCCACCCATATGGTTGAGCATGACCCCTTCACCAACTACATTACCGAAATCATCAACTATGACGGGCACATGATTGTTGATACCGCATGCCAATGGTCATGTTGCAGTGATAAGTGGTTGGATGTTCACTCCAAGATTCTCATGAACTTTGGCTTCAAACCCCATGTGATTGACGTGGCCGACCACTTTCAATTCGGCTCAGTCAGGCATCCACAAAGCAGCAAAGCGCGCCGATCTTCCTGCAGCATTACCAGGTCAGCTGGCCGAAGGATTGCTGCTGGGGGTGAGTGTTTTAAAGGATGCTCAGATTCCATTTCTCCCAAGCAACACCGCATGTTGGAAAAACTTGGTTGTGTGGTTGACACCGTTCGTCAAAGACTTCGTTTTGAGTTCATTGGGGTTGGTGTTCCACTTGAACGTTTGTATGGTCACTATGTGGTCAACCTCACCAGTTTTTCGAAGATTGCATGCAAGTCTGATGTTTGGAACAGCCTTTCTTCCGATGATGTTTGGAATCAGCCTTGTGAGTTTGCATAGCAAAGGAAGCAAGGCCA
This sequence comes from Cladocopium goreaui, assembly GCA_947184155.2. Taxonomy (NCBI): domain Eukaryota; class Dinophyceae; order Suessiales; family Symbiodiniaceae; genus Cladocopium; species Cladocopium goreaui. Next base: position 376,490 of record CAMXCT020002979.1, read on the forward strand.
CTTATGCCGACTTGATGGCAATGTATGACGCTGTGGATCACTTGAGACGGACGAGTAATAAGGGTTTCATGATGAACCCCACTGCAGTCGATGATTCAACCATTGTTTTGATTCCTCTTGGGCAATGCTGAAAACTATGCTTCGCAACACGGATGTCTCATCATGCTCACGGATGCTAGAGCAACAGATGTGACGACACATGCACGCTTGATTGACTGGAAGAGCTCTCGTTCTGGGAGAGTTTGCAGAAGTACCCTAGCGGCTGAGGCTAGCGCTGCAGACACTTCGGTTGATAGATCAAGTTTTTGCAACCTCATGCTTTCAGAGATTTTGCAGAAGGTGCCTTTCTTCAGAATCACCACGCCACTGCGCATGATTCAAGTAACTGACTGCAAAACTGTATGGTAGCATTGTGGCCGAAAACCCTTCAGTAGATGATAAACGGACAATCATATCTGTACGAAGCATTCAGCAATACATCACGAGGGAGAACACACTGGATTCCTACGCAGCTGATGTGGGCAGACGGCTTGACGAAATACTCCAACAAGCCTATGAACATACTGCATCAGTGGCTCCAGCACCCTTACGAGATGTTGAGAGATCAAGATCAAAGAGATACCCGAGTGTGAGCGTTGATGCGGATGACCTTGATCTCATTTGATGCATGGAACGTAGTGCACTGGGCCAAGTGATAGATAAAAAGGATCTGAGTGAGCGTTTTGTAAGCCATGGCATTCATCGTTTGATCATTTTGACACATCGTGTTTCAGCACACACGATAGTGAGAATATTTGCATATGTATGTTTTTGAACACATTTGACACCACTCAGGAATCCCATCTCTTTGCCCACTGACTGACCCAATGACCCGGCTCAGGTATAGTGTGAAGTACAAGCGTGGGGAGCTGTTCAAGTCCAAGTCTCACCCATAGTGGCTCCCCACATAAAAACCATTTGTGAAAATTCACGTGAGCTGTGACCACTTGACGCCTGATTAATTTGTAGTTTCATCGGTTAATGCAAAATGAATAGATTATATAATTATTTGTTAATATCATGTTGTTCATAAGAGTTGTTTTTAAAGTCTAAGCGTACATTATAGTGGGAATTAGTTGATCACTGATAGTTTTTTGGGCTGACCCATGAACTGGGAACCGTGAATCATTCCAACTCTGCCACCTTGAATGAACATTCTCCAAACTGACCGGTAAACTTACACGCAGGACCAGGACACAATGGAACACAGACCCCACAACATGGTGCCCAATAGTTGGCTAAGTTGTTCATGAGCAATACATATATACATATATATACATATATGTTACCGTGTGTATTTACATTGGATAGATCTATCTAATTACAGATAGTGGGGGTTCTAAACCAACCTTGGTCCCATTTGGTGCTTCCACGGAGCTTGCAGGCAGATGGTGCCACCCCAGTTATGTTTGTTGGTTTTTAACGCCCATGACTCCCATGACATAGATACATCTGCAATAAACCATTGTTGACCTAGTTCAAAAAAATGAACTAGCTCGTTATATCCCTAATCAATTATAGTAAAATTGATGGTACCACCATTTTTTTCGATGAAACCATTGGACGAACCAGCGTTTTCGCCAACAGCTGCACGGGGCCAAAGATGTCCCTGGTAGAGCGACGACGATTCCAACGGCTCCGAAAGGGCGACCTGAGAGGGTCGGGATAGGGGTCAAAAACCAAGAGGAAACGATGGGTTGACAAGCTGATCTCCAGACAGTTGGCTCAGACCCAGACAACAACAGGTGTTTGGGATCAGTGAATATCAGTGAAACCCTAGGCCGATGAGTTCAAACAATGTTGGCTGAGACCGCACCGGAAGAGGTAATAACAGACAACAACACCCTGTTTCAGATATATATGTGGTTGATCGCGCAATCTTTGCCCCCAAATGCCAAGGATCATTGGGTGATGTGATGTGATGGGATGTGATGGGTTGATTTGATGCGACATTCTGAGGTATTAACATTCAGCAGCGTACTCTACTATGGTTTTTGACCCAGCACCAGCAAAATCCGAAAGGACCATAAAATTGCATTAGAGCAGCACCTTGGTGGAAAATGGCACCAGTTTTACCTAGTTGTAAATGCAGCATAAGCGGACATAATTGGACCAAAGCTGGATATAACTGATATTACTGGAACATATGTTTCATGTATGGCATGTATGGTAAATTTGCCTGCCTTTGGTTGTTTTACATTGGGGTATTGTTTGCATATCTTTGGCAAACAACAATAATTGCAACAACTTCACCGCGATGTCACTGGAATGATGGTGAGTAGGGGTAAGTATCCCGAAATAGCAGAAAGTAGCCTTATTTCAGATGGAGAGAGAGTGAGAGAGAGAGAGAGCCTTATTTCAGATTAGTCATCTAAGTATAATTTATGCAAAAAAATGCAGATACGTTTTGCCAATTTTTATCCCAAAATATCCATCATATATCCATCATTTTCTCCGAGATGCAGCAGAAAAAAACATTAATCCAGCACTAATATGTGTTACATACATTTTTAAAAGACATGTTATGTGAATGCCAGCATGGTCAAATCCATGAAAAAACTGATTTCAGCCCCTGCAAAACAATTTCACCCCTCAAATGCAAGAGTTTTTTTCCCCTTAGGGGCTAAAATTATGCATACCCTGGAAGTTCTAGGTATATATATATATATACATATGTGTTACACATATATATATATATATGTATTATATTATATTATATATATATATATACACATCATATATCATATATCATATATATATATATATATTTTTTCTATGTAAATAGCCATGTCAGCAGCATGATAACACCATGTTTTGCTGCTTCAATTCACTCGGTGCAGGTCAAGTCTGCGGGCTATGGACCTCCCACGGAAGCTCCGCGCGTGGCTTGAGCCCAGCGCAGGGGTTCAGCCATGGTGGCCATGGGCTGAAGATCTTCCAGGGAAGCCACCATTTAACATGGCAGAATCATGGCAAAATCATGGGATAATCATGGCAAAATCGTCATAAATCATCTATAAATGGTGATTTAATGGTGGTTTAATGGGCTAAAATGAGATAATCAAACCAAAAATAAATGGTGATTTAATGGTGGTTATAATGGGATAACATGTGGGATAATCATTGGGATATATACTGGGGATAATAATGGTATATATATACTGTAACTAGCCAACAATCTGGTAAATCATCTGTAAATCATCCATAAATGGTGATTCAATGGCGATTTCATTTCATGACGGGTTTAATGGGAATGAATTAATGGGATGTTAGCGTCTGGTAATTTGTTACATATTGAACATGGCCCATAGAAATAATTGATTTAGTGATTTTCAAGTTCGCTATGTTAGTTTACCAGAGGGTAACTATGGAAACACCATTTTTAACCGGAATTACATCACATGTACATCACTGGACTAAATAGAGATTTTCAATAGCCATGTGAGTTTACCAGAGGGTAATTATGCAGATTTACACCAGGGAAAGGTAGAATTATGTACTGTAATCTAGAGACCGATTAAGGCCACACACGCGATGTTGAACATTTTGAATCCCAAAATGGTGCTGGCAACCAAGCACTAGGACTGAACATGACTTAAGTTTCTGAAAGAGAAATAGAAGTGCTTCAGGAATCCCGTCCCCTTGTTGCTAGCAAAGAGCTGTGGATTGATGTGAATTTTGCTGCCGGGGAAAGCCGAAGTTTCCGGATCCATCAGAGGCTTCAGAGGCTCTTTGTCCTTTCCCCACTGAGTGGTATCCAATGGTATCAGAAGTTCATGCATGTTCATGCTACTGCTCATGGCAGCTTAATCCGGTTCGTAGTTCTCCCATCATCCACCACCAGTTGTGAACTATTCATGAGTTCATGGAAGCGGAGTTACGGTCAGACTTGGAAGGGTGTTTTCCTTTGTATAGATTCTGTATTCCTTTCATGAGTCGTGCATCACCACTTCAGCGCTATGGAGTTAGCTGTCCAGCGCTATGTCGCTAGAGGAACGACCACACCTCTCTGTGGCAATTTGTGGGCATGTGGGTTCTGGCAAAAGCACCATTGGGGCACAGCTGCTGAATTCCTTAAGGCGGAGATCTATGGATGGATGACTTTTTGCTGGTTTTAACCTTTGTCAGGTTGGGTTCGAATGGGAAGTTTGGAAAGCATTTGCCCTGAATGGAGGAATCATTGATATGCCTATTGAAGCATAATTCGAGTTATGCAAAGAAAATCTCATGTGTGTCGTGCGATGCCCTGGCCCTACAAGGCCTCCAGTGCGACGTGGTCTCCTTACCCCACCGCGACGTGTTGAGGGAGCCGCAGATGTTCAGATCTTCCTGGACACCCGGCCGGAGGAGCGAGAGATGGGCCGTACCGTGATTTGCGCCTCGTCCTGCGTTGAATCAATGGCCATTCCAGGATCCTAAATTGGATTTAAATTGGAGGTACCTACCATATATAAGGCCTATATAAGGGCTATGTAAGGGGGTATCCCCCCAAAATATGGCCTTATATGGTACAGTACCTCTATTTTGGGATCCTGGAATTCCCATTGATTGAACTTCTGCTTGTCGTTGGTGAAGGTTACAGAAGCCCGGGTCCTGGGCGAATCTTGTACATGTTGACCTTTCGAGGATCTGCCAGGTCAAATTTCTGGGAAGTTGTGTTTGGCTATTTGGCTATTTGGCCTTATTTTTGGGCGGGCTGACGATTTAAAGACCAAATCTTTTCCCTGTATCACAGTCTTGATGATGCATGCGCGAGCTGGGGAATAGCTTTAGATTGTATATAGACATTGACACGCTTCAGCCGGTGGTCAACATGGGGCTGAACCTGCTGAACCCTGTTGAGCTAAGTTGTTGAACGACTGACACCCTTGCCAGCCACCTTGGACTCACGATTCTTCAATCTGGGGAGGTCATGTAGTGGCTCCGAGGTAAGATGAAGGAATTCGTCACAGAGCACTGGAGATACACGCACCTCGGTGCTATACATCTTCAGCAGCTTATAGGTCCAGGTCAGTCGCCCTTTTCGCAAGTTGTTCTATAGCCTAGGCCTCAGGAAATGTGTCAGAAAAGGTTGAAAGAACAGCATCACCATCTGAGTTTGGCTTATTGTTTGGGGAAACAGCGTTCCATTCCATTGTCTTGGATGATCATGTTCCCTTATTTTCCCTATCAACATGGCCAAATACCCCTTAGGCCCTTGTTTGGATCTTCTAAGTGCAGGCTCATAGACGTCCCAGGGCACCAACGCTACATCACCAACATGATCGCTGGAGCGTCTCTGGCAGATGCAGCCTTGCTGTTGGTTCCCGCAGATGACACATTCGCTTGGTCCCTGTGCAGCGCGGGAGGAGGCGTACCTGAAGGCGCAAGGAGAGGGATGATTGGTACTGTAGATTCATGAGAAGGAACGATCTGTTTAATGTGACTGCCATGTGAAAATAGCCGCATATATGCCGCATATAGCTTAGTTTTGGAACTTTCAATCCTATCTATCAGTCTATAAATACATACATATATTTGACATTCAAATCTACACAGATATACTAGTCTATATACCTATCCAGTGATCCATCTATCTAGCAGTCTAGCTATCTAGCTATCTTGGTTCTACATATCAAGCTATCTAGCTATCCAGCTATCAATCCATCCTATAATATGTATATATATATATATATATTCACACCCCACAAACACGTTTCATTGTTTGTCTCTGCTTGTGGCGTATCGTTGCGATTGCCCCTACTAGTACAGTATCTCGCTGGGTCTAGGCGGCTCTCGTCAACACGCGCGGGTGCTTCATACCTTTGGGGTGACACAGCTTTGCATCGTCGTGACCAAGTGACGTGGTACGGATCAGCCCGCTGCGCCGCTGCTTGTGGTTGTGGTTGGGGGGGTTGGGGCCCCCCAGTCATGGGATAAGCATGGATAACCGAGTTTTTTGGCACGACCTTTTTGGATCACCTGAATTCTGACTGATAAAGATGCGAAGAAACTATGGAAACGCATAACTTCCGTTGGCAGTGTCGATTCTAGTGCGAACCCCTGACGGATCACCTCCACTTCTGGGATGCTCTCGATAGGCCAAGGGATGAGTAAGTTGGATTTTCCCATTGCCATTGATTTCAGATCCGATGCTAAATGACACGTGGGGTAATGATGTTCTTTCTTTAAAAAATAGATGACGGGGTTCAATGCAATCCCTTTCATTTAGGGGATGAACCAAGATGAACCACGTAAAATAACCACTTTACTGACTTTCACATAATTCACCCGCCAATTCTTGCTTCTACCTGGATTTGTGTTGATTGTTCTGCCAGACTTGGTTGAGGACAGTTCTTACATGTTCTTACAATGTTTAACTTGTTTTGTGTGCAAGAAGCTATAGAAGGTTTCCTGCAAGAAACATCCCTTAAACCACACCATTGTGGGATAATGATGATATGCTGGTGACAATCTATGAATCTATGACCATGGCAAAACCGTGAACTACTGGGGTTTCTTATGGTTTCTTATTGATTGATATAAATTGTCCCTTAAACCAACCCGGCAATCCATTGGTTCCTCCCGGCTGGAAGGCTGGATGGGCTGGCCCCTGCTGAGCAGCCTGCACGCTTCAGGGAGGTCGTTCAAGAGACCAAGCGAAGCCTCCGGAAGAGTGGCTGGAAGAGCGACTTTTTGGACGCTGTGGGATGAACTGATGAACTTATTTTTTGGTTACCTTCTGGTTATTTAACATAGCCATGGAAAATCATCATTTTTAATAGGTAAACCATCTATAAATGGGCCATTTCCCATGGCTATGTTAAATAACCAGAGGGTATGGTATTGCCAATGTCATAGGATGAACTGACGAACTGGTCTTTTTTATCTTTTTTATGTTTCGCCAATAACCTCACAGCCTCACAGCGACGTGACTGTCGATGATGCTTCGTAAGGAGAACTCTCCCCAAATCATCCCAAATTACGTCGTGCAGAAAGATGGGTGAAAGGGGCAGAAGGTTAAATTGGTTAAAACATGCATAAGGAGGTCCTGGAGCTTGGCTCCTGATTATAATATGCTTATCCACCTAGGGACTGACTGTGCACATGGTTTGGACCGCTTGGATGTTATTGTGAATGACCGTGGGTCAGTGCAACCGGGCAGCTGAGGAGCAGAATGTTGCCTTTGTCCCGGAAGCAGGTCATAGAAATTTCAACATCACCTCGAGATCGGACTACTTCCCGTGGTGGACGGGACAGGATGTTCAACTTCCAGAAGCTCGTGGCGGCTCGGATTCGCCTCAAACTTGCTCTGAAAATTCATCAACTGTGGCTGCCCTACTGTGTCTATTTAAGTGTCTTAGGTAAGGGAAAGTGTAGATATGCTATGTGAGTGTCAATCAATGCTGTTCGGCTTTGTGACAGACTGTGTGTCTATAATCTGTCATAATCTTTCCTATAATGCAAATGGGCACTGATACAAAGATGCAGCTGCAATATTAGCATTACACAGGGAGATAGATAGATTCATAGATAGGCAGATAGATAGATAGATAGATAGATCACTGGGCATTTAAGGTACCTAAACTGGAGGTACTGTACCATGTAGAGTCGAGCCATATATGTGGGGTATATCCCCTTACATAGGCCTTACGTGGACCTTTTATATGGTAGGTACCTCCAATTTTGGTACCTGAAAAAGCCATTAAATGGATAGATAGATGTAGATAGATGATAGATAGAAACATAGATAAATAGCTAGCTAGCTAGATACATAGATACAAATGAGTAAAATCGTAGATTGCATATGTGTGTATGTAAATATTGATATTTATAGAATATATTATCATTGCTTATCTATTTTGCATTTGTGTGGGACACATACTATACGAATATACATTGCAGCGTGCTTCTTCTTTTGCACGCGATTTCTCACACTTCCAAGCTTTTGGGAGAGGTTCAGCAGTTCAGGCAGTGCGCTTGTCCACATTCACTGCCTCTACGACGTGCTGGATGCAATTTTTGCCCCACCTATGCGTTGTATCAATGCGCCTCTTCTGATGACGGTGCTGCATGTGGTGCCAGTCTACAGGTGCTTGGTGGGTCGTGTGGAGCAAGGCACTTTGCGGCATTGGAAGGTAAAGGACAAGGGTCGTATGATTTTGATCCAGGATGTACTGAAAAATTTCAGGAGAGTTTTGAATACGATTAACACCGCACCAGGTACTTATAGCATACATTCATTATCAATCCAAAATTATCCATTGCTTGGGGAAATTTATTCGATCGCTGTTTGAGGGGCAATCCCGTGGTTGCTGCAGTTAGTTCCTCCAAGGGGAAGTGAACATGTTTTTTTTGCCGCCTTGGCTCTGGACATTCGGAAACCCCTATGGTTTTGAAGTTTAGAAAATCATGTTCCCAATTGACTCTTTCCGCCATTGGCGGGCATTTGACTGGCAAATAGTATTATATTGATAATGTAAATAAATGTATATATATAATTTATATATAGTTTTTTTTTTCGCGGCGAATTTTGGCAAATTTTCAAAACAATTAAAAAACAGCAATAACTTGGGGTCTTCTACCCCATTTCCGGCCCATATCCCATCCTAGTTGCACCGCCGGACAGGACGAGCGGACAGTGGTTCTGCCAAGGCAGCCCTATTCCACAAAAAGTGCTCGAGTGGGGAGCATACACATCTACGGCCAGTGGATGGATGAAGCAAATGCTGGCGATATTCTGAGCCTGGCTGGTGGTTTCTTCATCATGTTTTACCATGTTTTGCCTAGTTTTCTATATAATTCACATGAATTCTTCTAGAATTTGGGGCTCCTGTGGGAGTATGTAAACTGCAACTGGCGTTCTTCAGTGATCCTAAGATGTGTGATTTCTGGTCACCAGGAGCCTGGACGGTATTTTTGGTTATCCGGCGCCCCAACGAGGGCAAGCCTTGATGTGCCCCGTCGAGATTCGAGCAGAGTTGCCCGTTGGCTCAACACCATGGCAATAGGGCTTCGTAACCGTAACGGACCGTAACTAGTCACAAAAAAAACATAGGAAATGGTGCACCAAAAAAAACTGGTCAACTATTGGTGTGTGCATCCTGGAATGCTATTGTTAGATGCTGAAGCAGATACAGTTTCAATTCAGTGACAATATGCATGTAGTTTCATAGTAGGCACGCGGGTTAATCCACGCATATTCGAAAGTGCTGATATTAAGAACCTAAACACTTTGTTTGTTTCAGACCCTTGGGGCCCAAGGGGTATCCATTGACCCGCACATTGGAGAATGTTTTGTATTCATCTAACTTGAAGTGTCAAGAATGTATTGGTCAAAAATCGGTGCCCCAATAACGGGAGACTTTTCGATTCTAATGGTTCCCCGGGCTTCTGATTTTGACTTGAAATTACGAATTATAACTATTACGGTGCCCTAGCACTGATAGGTTGAAATCCCAGAATATTCCTAGTTGTCCCCAGTTTTCTTCAGTTATAACATGCTCCAATCACATGGTACCCCATTTGTATTTCGTAGCCCATCATGATACCCAAAATGAAGCTGGAATGACTACCAGAACAAGTTGGGGCCTTCCGGCCTGGTTCTGGGTTTCCAGTTTAGATTTTCCCTGAGACCAATCCATCGATCATCAAAATTTGGTGATTCAATCCTGGTAAACAAATCCATTAAATTCCAACCATTTGTTGGCTTCAAACCATCCCATATTTATTGGGTACACTCCCGACCTTCCCTTATCGAGGTTGTTGGAAGAAGAGGAGCGCTATGGAGAACTTCGCTCCTTTGAGGCACAGGTGGTGCTGCTGTTTAGTCCATCAGAGACCTGGACGGCAGCTGAGTCGACTTTTCAAACGGCAAATTTTCCCATGACCCTCCGGTAGTCAAAGGTGGCTGAGGAAACTCAAATCCCTGAACTCAATGGAAGTATAGTTTTCATGGGACAATCATCAGACTAAATGGGGGATTTTCTTTCCGGCAAGCCATGTTCGAAAAAACACCTGAGGGTAATCACATTAATCAACCAGAAATCAGGATGAGAAACCTGGAGCCAACTTGGGTACTTAGCTAGATCCAAACTAGCGTGTTCTTTTTTTGAAGTGCCGATGATTCTTGCATCATGCTGTATCCCTGAAAATGGGTACCCTCTGGTCAACTATGGAAAATCACCATCTTAGTAGGTACATCAACTATAACTGTGCAATTTTCATCCATTTTCAATATATAGTATATAGATATGTTAGATTTACCCATCAATAGATTTACCCATCAGTGTATGGTTGCTCTGAATATTGCGGGCCGCGCCAAGGATATGAAACTTGGGCACGTAGCCTTGGCGTGCGTGTGCCTCGGATTTTGTGAACCAAGGAGTGGTTGAACATGTTATAGTGACCCCCAAAAAAGGTAGACATTTTGTACTAGTGATGTGGTTTATTGTTGAGATTTGTCATTGGTTTGGTAGGAGCTGTTTTTTTTTTTATTGGTTTGGGTCTTGCTATACGCGCTGGTGGGTGGCTAAGTCACGCCCGGAGATCCTGGACAAATCAGGATATAGCATGGTATGGCTCCAGCTTGGCCAAGACGGCCAAGAGATTCTCCGAAATGGGTTGATACAAGTAATTGCAAAGGCAAGAATCGGTATTGAAAGATACCCTCTGGTCATTTAACATAGCTATAGAAAATTGCCCATTTATAGTTGATTTGCCTATTAAGGATGGTTATTTTCCATAGTTATGTTAGTTTACCAGAGGGTATTTAATGTGGTACTCCGGTACACTCCCTAAACCTCCAATAAATTGGAGGGTTTATGCAAACACACAGATATAGGTACACATCATATTTGTTTCTATAGTATACACATGTTGAATGTTAATACTGTACTATTTGTGTTTGGTGATATTGGGGGTGGTTATGTTGGCTTGGCCACACAACCGCTGACTTGGGGGGACGGTATTCATAATCAGAACATTTGATGGCGATAGACCTGGGGTTGTTGACGGAACGAGAAAACAACAGAGGATCAATGCTATCCATCCACTTTTTACTTGCAACCGCATATTGCATCAGCTATAAATTCATGATGGGCCAAGGCTGGTATATTTGATGAATGATTTGAGGTTGATCTGAGGTTAATCGTCGCTGGTGCAAGTGCTCATGGTGGTCATGGGTCCCCCAACTGGGGCCTTTTATGACGGGGTTCTGGAAGGTTCACCAATGCTACGCCCAGATCGCCATGGCACCAGGGAAGACTTGAATCTGATCTTCTCTCTGTAAAAACGTACGCGCGGTGTAAGCCATTGCAATGGTGTATCTCCCAGAGGTGTTTTTTCCAGGGACAACAGGGATGCAAAAAAAGGAATATTTGTTGGACACCATGTCGGACACCCAGCAATACTTCGGCCTGGAAATGTGTTGAGGTGCACCGGCCGTGCTCCCGTGCGACTTCTGGACATCAAGTGGAAAATCAGCAAAGAAACTGGCGGCCGAAAGGTGGAAGGCGGCTGGGTTTCACATGGCTATGGCTGTCATTGCGAGAAACCACTTCAACATGCTCCAAACATCTCCAAAGAAATGAGGATGCACTCAGCAACACTTGGGGGCAGAAAAATGGTGTCCAATTCCATTATTTCATGGTTTTCTTATGTTTTCTTGAAGAGATGGGACATTTTTACACATTTTTGAGATGCACCAGCCTGATGCCGCCTGGAAGTCATGGACCCGGTGATGCTGAGGTCCACAAAAGCTCAGACCAAACGACATGGCGCTGTGTACCTTTCAACCGCTGAAACCTTTCTTATGTGCCCCTTGATTGCGTGAAGATGCTGGAGGTTGAAGTATGTTCTTACCTTGGTCAGGTGTGCTTCATATTTATATATATATATAGATGCATGGTGTGCCCATATATGCGCACACGCACACAATTTGTGATGGCTGTTGATCTAGGCCTGGTGGCTTAGCCACCAATAATAAGGTTTATTGAGGAACTGTGGCAAAGAACAAATTGGCAGCATTAAAGACCACCGAAGGAATCCATAATGTTAGGCATTTAGGTCGAAACCCGCGGGTTTCTGATATCTGTCCCGTAAGAGGAAACCCTCTGATATTATTACCCATAGGATCCATGTATGGTATATATGCTAACATTCGGAGTATATTGATGGTAAATGTTACCATATATAGCATACATGGATCCTATGGGTTATGATATATTCTAACAAAAACCAAAAATGTTTGGTGGTTAAGACAAACAACAGATCTCCGTCAAGATCCCCAATTTTTTCTCAGATCCTAAATTCGTTTGGTGACGAATTTACTGTGCTGTCGCACAAAAGAATAATCCCAAATCATCTTGGGGGGAAGCGTGCCGGAAATCTTTCCGTTGGGTAGAGAAGCTATGGTCTACCGCGGATTTTTCTCAATATTTTGGTGCTAAGAGGCATTCATTATGATCAGTGAGAACAGATTTCGATGAAAAACCACAGGTGGATAAACAGACTTAAACAGACCTAAACATATCCAAACATATCCAAATACTTCTAGCTTTCCCTATATGTTGTTTTATCCGCAAGCGGGAAGCCGGCTGAGTCAAGGATAGCTTTGGTTCCTGCAGCAAGTTGGCGCGGATTCTCTTCGTGGAGCACCACCAGGTGGCTTTTGTTGGGTGTGGAGGAGCAAAAGTTACCGTAAAATCAGTGGGATTTACTGTACCCTCTGGTAATTTAACGTAGCTATTGAAAATGGCCATTAATAGTGGATTTACCCATGAAAAATGGTGATTTTCCATAGCTATGTTAAATTATCAGAGGATAACTATGGATAAAAGTGGGATTACAATTTAAATGATGACTTTAATGGAGATTCAAGCAATTTATATAACTTATTTAACCATGAAAAACATCTATGACCTGTTTTCTATCGGGATTTACCAAGTAAATTCATTGAATGGTACAATCCCATTGGCCTCATACTGAATCCCCGCCATGTGGGCCCCAAAAATGAGCAGAGAGAGAGAGAGGGAGGTGTTTCTGCGGGGGTGGTCGTATTCATGGAAAGTGTTGCATGTCATATACACACAACTTACACTGTTGTAATTACTGTATAAATGTTAGTAAGTATGTTGCCTTTTTGGTCAAGTTGTATTCTTTGGACAGATTTGTATTCATTAGCGCTATGATGATCTAATTTGCTAATGGCTGCTTCTTCAGGCATATGTTTGGGTTGTTCCCTGGAATATCTATATTAGAGATACCAACATGTCAGAGTATACGAGAAACTATAGCCATAGCCATATGAAATTACGCTCAATGTTCCAAAGCATTTCGGTACAGCAGTCATTTTCATTGGTCAAATATGGGTAATTCTAGTTACCGGAACTGATTATTTCCATCCTTAAAAAGGCTGGAATCATGAGCCCGACCTGGAATCATGAGCCCCGACTGCGGGATGATATATATATATACACATGTATTAAAAATTATATTATATTATATTATATTATACTAGTATACATAGGGGATGATGAAGGTTAGCCCGCTTGGCCCGGTTGTTGGCGGGTTGATTGGATCACCCGGGGTGACATCCAGTGCCACAGCAGGTCATGATGTTGGGAAAGGTGGTGTGCTGCCACCGCAAGGACCGGTTGGTTGGCATCACGACCAGCTAAGTTGATGTGAACAGGGTGGCTGGTTTCTTCACCTGGAGTGTGGCATGTTTTTGGGCTAGTGTTTTTACATATTGGGCAGGAGGACAATGACAAAGGCGGCAAGAAGAAGTGAAGTTGTAAAGGGCCAGCGTTTGAGATTTTAGGTCGGGATAGGGGCAGATCTCCTAAAAATCCTCGTTGGATGGTTGACCGTTCCGAGTTTGGAGGCTCGTTCTCCTACCAGGCTGCTCCATTTTTGGTGTTTGCCTACATTTGAGTCATGTCATGGATTGAAGCTAAGCAAATATGATGACAATGCCTGGTGGAGTTGCGTGTGGCCGTGTTTCTACTGAACAGCACGGGATTTGGTGCCTCCATATGTTGGAGCAAACCCAGATGATGTACAGTGTACAGCCGGGCCGTGCCAAAGTCGCACCCAGCCGTCCAGTTTGGCAATGAAACCACCGGCGCATGCCGAGTGTAAAAAGAGCCTGGAAGGAAACTGAGCAACTTGAATGTATGGGTTTGCCTGAAAATATGTGAAAATTGGATACTGCAACCCAACATCCATTATATTCCATTGGGCAATGGTGATGCATCATTCTAATTTTATCTCATTGTCCTATTACAAGTGCCATTTGGGGAGCGTGCCCAGGCCATGCGATGATTAAAGTGTATAGATTTATAGAGCAATTACTGCTTACTCACATGTAGCATCCGAATCATCCAAAGCTCCCAACACACAAAATGGCGGTGAAAGTCACTTGGGTTTAGCTGGAGGATGCTATAGGTTTTAAGGAATCCATACGTGTTCTAATCATTCTACCTTTGAGAACGGTTGCCATGCAGATAGCCCATGTAGTGTGACAAGTCCATACAAGCCCAATGATAAATTATGATAAATTCATGTACCCTCTGGTAATTTAACATAGCTATTGAAAATTGCCATTTATAGTGAGTTTTCCCATTAAAAATGGTGATTTTTCATAGTTATGTTAGTTTACCAGAGGGGAGATACTGAATTATTCAAGTATTAAAGTTATACCCCAGTTCCCCATGCAGGTCATGGTCAGATGTGACATCGCTGGCAGGTCCTTGGGAGACCTCGGATCAACAGCCGCCCGGCGGCGCTGTCTGCGGCCCGGGCCGAGCTCCAGTGATTTCAAGGGAAAACCAATATTTCTTCCCATACATTATACATTTTGAGAGGATGAACATTTATCACGAACAGTTTTGATTTTGAACCCATATGAAAAAACCTGGCTTTTCAGATGTGAAACCAGGGTTTTGGTCCGTTTTTTGACCGGCATTTCATCCGAAAATTTCTTCGGAAGTCAGTTTTGCTCCCCAGCTGAGCCTCAAGGCCGAAGCCGGACTTTGGACCTCGAGCGGCAGCGCCGGGCACCGAGCCAACTCAGAGCTGAACACCTGGGTGGTTCACCTGTCCATTTATAGCTGGTTGGTGGTTTGGAACATTTTTTATTTTTCCATATATTGGGAATAATAAGCCATAATAACCCCAACTGACCAATATTTTTCAGGTTCAAACCACCAACCAGATAGTTGCTGTAGCTATGAAAGAAATGGTGATTTTCCATAACAAACTCTTAGTTTACCAGGTTTTTTCACGTCAACAGCTGAACATCACCATCAGTACAGGCATCTGACAAAGTCGTACCTGTTTTAGGAAAAAATCGTTGTGCCTTGGGGAAGTGTGGTTCGCAAAAGTCGTGCCTTTAGCAAGAACGCATAGGAACTCTGGAGTTTGGATATGTAACCTGTTTTCTTATGAGATCACGTAGCTGATCACTATTAGCATGCAGAATTCCAGGTTTTGGGTATGTTGATTAGTTATAGGTAAGATGGCGTTGAGCTGGTGATTTGATGATTCTGGATGTTCATCCCAGATTATCCTGTTTTTCCCGAATGCGTAGCGAAGGGTTTGTTCGCCTCGAGTGGCTCGTCGCGTCGTCGTCGGGTCGGCGTCGCGTCGTCGTCAGGTCGGCGTCGCGTCGTCGCGTCGTTAATTCCGTGTCTATGGGGGAAGCTGCAAAACCTCTCCTTTTCGAAGGTTTCCAGGTAGGTTGTCATGTCGTTTTGCGTGGCAGGCGTGGCACTTTGTCACATTCCAACCTGTTTGATAACGTGTGGAAAATATCAAAATTGGAGGAAGTCTCGCACGAAATGCTCGTTTTGCTGCGCCCACGTATCTCGTATCGAATCTCTGGTTTTCCTGTGGCATCGCCGTGTCTATGGGGGAAGCTGCAAAACCTCTCCTTTTCGAAGGTTTCCAAGCGGGTTGTCATGTCAGTTTGTAGCACAAAGTAGTACTGGGAAGTAGTTTGTGCAAGCTTTGTAGTACAAAGTAGTACTGGGAAGTGCTTTGTGCAAGCTTTGTAGTACAAAGTAGTACTGGGAAGTGCTTTGTGCAAGCTTTGTGGTACAAAGTAGCTCTGGGAAGTGCTTTGTGCAAGCTTTGTAGTACAAAATAGTACTGGGAAGTGCTTTGTGCAAGCTTTGTAGTACAAAGTAGTACTGGGAAGTGCTTTGTGCAAGCTTTGTAGTACAAAGTAGTACTGGGATGTGCTTTGTGCAAGCTTTGTGGTACACAGTAGTGCTTTGTGCAAGCTTTGTAGTACAAAGTAGTACTGGGAAGTGCTTTGTGCAAGCTTTGTAGTACAAAGTAGTACTGGGAAGTGCTTTGTGCAAGCTTTGTGGTACAAAGTAGTACTGGGAAGTATTTTGTGCAAGCTTTGTAATACAAAGTAGTACTGGGAACGACTTTGTGCAAGCTTTGCAGTAAAAAGTAGTACTGGGAAGTGCTTTGTGCAAGCTTTGCAGTACAAAGTAGTACTGGGAAGTGCTTTGTGCAAGCTTTGTAGTACAAAGTAGTACTGGGAAGTGTTTTGTGCAAGCTTTGTAGTACAAAGTAGTACTGGGAAGTAGTTTGTGCAAGCTTTGTAGTACAAAGTAGTACTGGGAAGGACTTTGTGCAAGCTTTGTAGTAAAGAGTAATACTGGGAAGTCTTTGTGCAAGCTTTGTAGTACAAAGTAGTACTGGGAAGTGCTTTGTGCAAGCTTTGTAGTACAAAGCAGTACTGGGAAGGACTTTGTGCAAGCTTTGTAGTACAAAGTAGTACTGGGATGTGCTTTGTGCAAGCTTGGTAGTACAAAGTAGCTCTGGGAAGTGCTTTGTGCAAGCTTTGTAGTGCAAAGTAGTACTGGGAAGTGCTTTGTGCAAGCTTTGTAGTACAAAGTAGTGCTGGGAAGTAGTTTGTGCAAGCTGTGTAGTACGTAAAGTAGTACTGGGAAGTGCTTTGTGCAAGCTTTGTAGTACAAAGTAGTACTGGGAACGACTTTGTGCAAGCTTGCAAGTAGCTTTGTAGTACAAAGTAGTACTGGGAAAACGTGCTTTGTGCAAGCTTTGTAGTACAAAGTAGTACTGGGAAGTACTTTATGCAAGCTTTGTAGTACAAAGTAGTACTGGGAAGTGCTTTGTGCAAGCTTTGTAGTCCAAAGTAGTGCTGGAAGTGCTTTGTGCAATCTTTGTAGTACAGAGTAGTACTGGGACGTGCTTTGTGCAAGCTTTGTAGTACAAAGTAGTACTGGGAAATGCTTTGTGCAAGCTTTGTAGTACAAAGTAGTACTGGGAAGTGCTTTGTGCAAGCTTTGTAGTACACAGTAGTACTGGGAAGTGCTTTGTGCAAGCTGTGTAATACAGAGTAGTACTGGGAACGACTTTGTGCAAGCTTTGTGGTACAAAGTAGTACTGGGAAGTGCTTTGTGCAAGCTTTGTAGTACAAAGTAGTACTGGGAAGTAGTTTGTGCAAGCTTTGTAGTACACAGTAGTACTGGGAAGTGCTTTGTGCAAGCTTTGTAGTACAAAGTAGTACTGGGAAGTGCTTTGTGCAAGCTTTGTAATACAAAGTAGTACTGGGAAGTGCTTTGTGCGAGCTTTGTAGTACAAAGTATGAAGTGCTTTGCGCAAGCATTGTAGTGCAAAGTAGTACTGGGAAGTGACCCAGAGAATAGAAAAACATTGATGCAGAATCCCAGCTTTGACATGCAGGTTGCACACGAGAATGACATTATAAGAGAGTAGAAAATCAATATTTTCATCCATCGCGTTCCATTGTGTTTCATTTGCTTTTCATGTCTAAAATGCATAGTTACACGTTTATTGGGGACAGCGTTCCATGCAGAAAAGCATTTAGGCATGACTTAGGCATGACTTCTTGGATACAGCGTTTACAATGGTAAATGCCATTCAAAAACATGCTAGGCATGACTTAGGCGTGACATTGTCGCTTCCCTGTAACTGTGGTTAAATGAAGAAGTGGATGTTCATTCATTTTGCATTGTTTGATGGTTTTGTTCATTAAATCGTGGTTCAACAGTGTAACCAGCAACATTATTATGAGGATTTCACAATGAAGAATGGTGATATAGCATGATATAACAATATTTAAGCCGAGAATATATATTTAGTGGATGTGGTTCTGCCTGGCAAAGGGTGTACCCATGTGTACCCCCAATGTATGGCAATTCAAAACTAAGTCGATTTGGGGGGAGCCTATTTTCAGACAAAGCCATATGGTGGTGGACCGGATCAGCTTCCTCAGGAAGCTTTCATTGGTCAATTCTGGGCTATGATTTAATGGAAAATTAATGAAAAATACAGCTCGGAAATGAGTATGCAAATGAGCTGAGATAGCAACGTTTTAGTGTTATTTGCAGATATGCTAGGTTTGCGGATGATTGATCTTCAGTTGAGGGCAATCCAAGTGTTCGGCGGGAACACAGAGTTGAGAATGATTGCTGAAATCTCGCGTCCCTTCATTAATGATGGAAGCGAACTTTCAAGATGATTCAGATTGGAGCTTCATGATGTTTCATGAATAATGAATAACGATGAATAACCTATTATAGTCAGATATAAGAATCTACTATGGTAATACCAATGGTTTCCTAAACAAAAAAGGGACTCATGTAATTAGGGATGCTACGCTTCACAGGACTTCTAACTTTGGTGGTGGCCGTCATGATATGTTGTGCCTAAGGCAGCGGCCACCCTCTGCTGGGCGAGTGGCGGAGAGAGCGGGGCTCAGGATCTTTCCGGAGCTGCGGATAATATTTGTGTGTATAACATATATATATATAGGGTTTATATCCCAAGTTGTGGGGATTTGTCATCATCTTTATATTCATTTGTATCCTCAACTGTGCCCCCAAGTGCCATTGCTGAATTTTCAAAGTATCATTTTCTTCAGAACGGCTGTGCCTGAAAGGACCATAATCAAGTGCTGGGGAGTAGTCAAACCAAGAAAGCACGGTATTTCATCGGGGAATGGGATTGCCGGGTGACTTCCCGGAATTGGTGTAAGGAAAAATCTGCAGGAAACCAGGATCAATTTGGGAGCACACACCATGGTTTCCGATCAAGGGAACCTTCCCAACAAAACCAATCCTGCATCATCAGCAAATCCCATTAGTTTTCTTGGTTACAGTTACATATCCATTTTCCCAAAGATTTGGTATAGGTTTACATGCCAGCTCCACACCTGTCAGTGGATTGCAGTCACTCACTATGAGGTGGACTGCGAGTAGGGCCACCCTTGGAGCACAGCGGGGTGCCCAAGCAACAGGAAAGGACACTCATGGAAAACCCACAATACTCTCCAGACCTGGCAACGGGAAATCCCCCACGAAAAGAGGATTAGAGGTTTCAATGGCAACATCTGTAAATCGTGGATTTTCCAGCAGACCATATTCGATCACCAGAGGGTAATAAACTAAAGCCATCCCCAATTTTGCGGTTTATCATGGAGTTTACCCCTACAAAGGGAGACTACTGAGTACTGATATATGTCCTAGCCTCCTTTTTACGGTTGATCAGTGGGTACCGGGTCTGGATTATGGCCGCGGGTCCCAAATTGGTCATGACCCATGTGGCATCATTGCTGTAATGAAAGCTTAGCTTCTCCAGGGCGTGTTCAAGTGGAGATGCCATATTGACATATTGATGGACCGAACTACATTTGTTTTTTGGGCGTCCCAAGTGGTCAAGACGCGGTGTTGTTCATATACTTCACATGATGTGGCTAGTTTCTTTTGAATGATTCCGGTGCTTAGTGAACGGCTATAAGCACTACCCCTTTACACTTTTGAGAAAAGGTGTGCTATACCCAGTTGCTAAGCATGAAAAAATCCTGATTTCCAGAATTCCAACTCAAAATATCTCAAAACCACTAAAACTACCCATTTGTTGGTAGCAGTGGAAGATGTGGAAGTGCTGCCAATTTCCCTTCTCGGCTCAAGTCCATCTGATTTCCTCCCTCAGATCGATCCCGGGCACCGCAATCATGTCTTGGGTGCCTTGGCCCGATGCCAACGGGGATAGAAACGGGAGGTGTGGGCCAAGTCCAAGTGCGCAGAACAGGGACAACTGAGCATCCCAACACAATGGCTATAGTTAATTGGGCACTATAGTTTGTTTGGTTCATTGATTCATTTTCTGTAAGGCCCAGGGTACCTTTGAGCATCTTTGAGCCATTCAGGAACCAGCTGCCGTCTCTGCTGCGGCTGAAGCAGCGCTGCGAAGCAAATTCCCTGACGCTTGGGTCGCTATAGAGCGAAGCAGTCTCAACATTGGACTCAGTACTATCAGGTACTGGGTCAGTACGTAGGTAACTTAGATCCCAATATTCGTTGGGTATGGTTGGGTGATTAGCTAAATTGGCTTTTACATGGGTTACCCTCTGGTAATTTAACATAGCTATTGAACATGGCCATTTATAGTGAATTTTCCTATTAAACATTGTGATTTTCCATAGTAATGTTAGTTTACCAGAGGGTAAGGGGGGTTTATGGATGTGACTAACAGATAAATCTCCCAGCTGCGCAGCTCTGACTGACCGAAAAGGACGGCATCTGTGGACTCCGTGCGGTGGCGCAGCCGGGTGCGGCAACACCAGTGCCTTGGGACGGCCCAGGAGTGGATGGAAGTGGATGGAGGAAGTCCAGGTTGGGGGATCCTCTATTGAGCCATAGGTTTCTATCATCAGTGACATAGACATGCAAGTGGATGGAAGTGGATGGAAGTGGATGGAAGTGGATGGAAGCGGATGGAAGTGGATGTAGGTGGATAAAGTGGATGTAAGTGGTCGGTGACTGGGGCTATGACCCGGTCTTTAGTGGGAAACTATTGACGCGGGGTATGAATCAGTTACCAGTCACGAAGTGGGATGATCATCCTAGTACAGGGCATCATCCCAAAGTGGCATCAACTTTCAGCTTGGTGATTTTTCAATTCAGCCTGAACTGCTCTTTTCAGGTGACCAAGAAAAACACAAAAGTATACAAAAGTCAAAATGTGTTGGACATGTCACAAAGCAACACAGCTGGATCGAGCAAGAGCAGCGTTCAAGCTCCTTGGAACAAGCAGCCTCCCGATCTAAGGAGTACTGCGCTGTGTGTCGCTTGCAGTCCGACATGGTCACAGTTCATTACTGCGAGGTCCGTCTCGATCATCTCGCTATGCCGGTTGGGGTGGGTGTGATGAGCCACGGCCATGGCTGATGCTTGGGAGAGCTTGGTGAGACCAGGAATCCTAAGTGGTTGCTAAAAATATGGTGATCACAAGAGCTTCAGTTTGAGAGGACTTGCTAAGATTGGAGAACAAGCACTTACTCAATCGAAATGCGTGATGATATACAACAGGTGTGAAGATAGGCCAATTGTGCAGTAACAAGTCAGCAACTTATTGACCCTCGGTCCAGGAGGCTTTTCTCACAACGGAAATCGTGAATCTCCTGGAACTTGAGCGCCCCAAGATCCACTGTTGCTCACAGCTTGCTGTGTTGGAGAGAGACCATTCCAAAAGTGTTAAAATAGGTGATATGATTGGCCGCGGCAGTTCGGGTCCACCAGAGGTGCTTTCTTTTTATCATGGCAATCACAGAAATCTCATGAAGCCTTTCCAAAAGTCTGTCACCAAGCAATCAACCGTAGTTAGAAACAGAATGAACGTAGCAACAAACCACATTCGAACCTCATGAAGAACCTAATTTCTAAGTTTCAATTCAGACTTCAACCGTGTCTTCTAGCATCCCTCGTTGAACCGCAATAAATAACCGAAGCTCACCCCGCAACTCGGCAGGTGGATGGGGGAGTGGTCAAGGAAGTCACATCGGGATGCGCGAAGAAGGCAGATCTGAAGCTCGATGAGCCCGTGGGCTTGTGGCCTTTGCTGGGCGATGCGGTTTCTTGGCTCCATGAGGATCAAGGATGAAACATAGGTCATTAGGGTTCACGTCCATATGCTGTCGTACCTGAACGACAGCACGGATTACATCAGATTACATCAGAACATCATACTTTGCTGCAAGGCATTTTGGAGGCGTTTGGTCTTTTTGGGCACGATTCTATGGCTAGGTTCCAGGTCAAGGTACTTGTGATGCAGGATTTCAGGGCAGCATAGCAATGCGCGCAACATCCAAAACGATGGTTAAGTCGCAATAGAAGTCGCAAAATGGGATGCCTTCGAGAGGAGAGGTATATATCACGTGAATGTATATAAGATTATGTATGCATATGTCCAACATATCTGTGTATCTATCTAATCGAATCGAATCTAATCCAATCTAACCTAATCTTATCTTATCTTATTTTATCTTATCTTATCTATGTATGTATGTTTGTATGTAATGTAATGTAGTGTAGTGTAGTGTCATGTCATGTCATGTCATGTCATGTCCTGTCATGTTATGTTATGTTATGTTATGTTATGTATATATGTATGTATCTATGTATCAATGTAGTTGTCTATTTGTCTATGTGTTTATCACTCTCTCTCTCTCTTGATCTATCTATCTATCGATCGGTCGGTCGATCGATCTATCTATTATCTTTCTGTCTATCTATTTATCTATCAATCTATTTATCTATCTATCTATCTATCTAATTCTATCTATCTATCTAATTCTATCTATTTATCTAATTCTATCTATCTATCTAATTCTATCTATATATCTAATTATATCGATCTATCTAAATCTATGTATATATCTAATTTGTTCTATCTAGCTCAATCTAATCTAATGTAATCTAATCTAATCGTATCCAAGCCTATCCTATCCTATCCATCTATCTAATCTAAGCTAATCTAATCTAATCTATCTATCTTTGTATCCATCTATCTATCTATCTATCTATCTATCTATCTATCAAAGCTATCTATCTAATCTATCTATCTATCTATCTATCTATCTATCTATCTATCTATCTATCTATCTATCAAAGCTATCTATCTAATCAATCTATCTATCTATCTATCTATCTGACTGTCTGTCTGTCTGTCTGTCTATCAGTTATATCTATCTATCTACCTACCTATCTATCTATCTATCTATCTATGTATCTATCAGTTATAACTATCTATCTAATTTAACTATCTATCTAATTTTATCTATCTATCTAATTCATTCTATCTATCAATCTATCTGTCTATCTATCTTTCTATCTATCTATCTAATTCTATCTATCTATCTGATTGAATTTAACGATCTATCCAATTATACCTTTCAATTCTAATTATATTATATATATATATGATTATTATATTATTATCTATCTATCTGACTCTATCTGACTCTATCTAATTCTATCTAATTATTTCTAATTCTTTCAATCTATCTATCTATCGATCTATCTATCTATCTCTTTATTTATTTACCTATCTATCTATCTATCTATCTATCTATCTATCTACCTTTCTATCTATCTATCTATCAATCAATCTGTTTATCTATCTGTCTATCTATCTATCTATCTATCTATCTATCTATCTATCTATCTATCTATCTATCGCTCTCTGTGTGCTATATCGCGCGTACCATGGAGCCGTGGATCTACCTGGGTGCCTGGCTCACCACTGTGCGAGCCGGTGCGAGCCGGAGCGGGGCTCAGAGGCGCTTCCCATTAGCAAATGATAGACTTATATGTGGATTATATGTATATTTATATATATATAATTATATCTTTATATTTCTCTATAGTCTTTTATTTGTTTTATGATATAGGTATATATATATATAGGTTATCTCTGATTACCCCTGACTAATTCTATTGGTATATATATAATATATGATATGTGTAGGTTGTCTCTGTTTCAATTGCAACACTCCGCTATGAGCTGCACCCACGAATAAAAATTAAGCCCCATCATAATTCAGTCATGGGCAATCAGCTGACACTGTTTTGTTGTGTAGACCATTGCATATTTATCCAGTAGCTAGACCCTCAAAGATCTTGGTCATGACTCACGCACATAACAACTGGTAAGTGTCCCAAACCTTACCAAACCTTTGGGTGCAAACCATGCTCTTGAATATGGTGAGCCTAGGTAGGTTTATTCATCCTCATTGACCCCTGGATCAGTTGATCTTGCGATTTGTGATTTGATCATATTTGATCCATTCCTCCGTCTTTATCCACTAGATCAGTAGATCTCATGCATTCTGATTTGATCACAAGAGGGTCTATTCATCATGATATCCAATTTCATCCATATACATCCACTTGATCCACTTGATGTTTCTTATTTCACCATCATGTGACGGCCCGTTGGATCCCCGTGGCGGACCCATGACCCTCGACTGAGATTTTCATTCCCTGGGTGGACGCAATCGTTGTGAACTGGACCGTGGACTTCGGCGCTTAGAACTGGAGCGGAGTTCGGGAAGCGTCCGCGCCATTCGCTGCTGGCCAACTGGCTAGTGGTTTCACAAAAAGAATGTGTTTTCAAATTTTCTGTGCATTTTTTGGGGGTTCAACCGTACAGAAGGGAGGATTGCTTGAGATGACGAATGATGACGAACATATTTATTTGGGATATGTTGCAACCACCAACCAGTGCCCGCGCTTTGCTGTCTTTGAACTTTCGAAAGTTGTACAGTAGAAGGTTGCCAAATCTGTTGATTGATTCGTCGACTCAAAATCCGGCTGTTGTGTGATCGAATTTGCATGCCGTTTTATGTGACATTCTCTTTCGTTAAGACTGACGTTTTGAAACTTATCACATTACTTCACCTTCGGAAGCATCGGAAATGCTTTCAGCTTTAGTACAGATAAAGGACGTGAAAATATCGACCCTTGGCCGGAAAAGTACAGTAATTTGGGAGAGCACCAAAATATGCGACACTGAGAATGCAAATTCTGATTCATGATGATAATTACTGACAATCCAACAGGCAAAGTATTGGCAATGCTTTTTCACCATTTGGGTTCAAGGATGTTCAAGGGATCACCAATCAGTCCGCAGCATCTTTAAAATGGCCTCAGATCCTGAAAATTGGCCGGTGACGAAAGAGTTCCCGCAAAGCTGGGGGGCAGCCTTGGCAGCGGATCAATTCCTCAAAGGACTAGATGCTTCGCTGCTGCTCTCGGTGGATGGGGCAAACATTTCGCTTCCAACTCGGCACAGAGCATGCTCACAAAGTCCAAGGTCGTGATGGTTTGAGCTTCCCGACCCTAAGAATTCACTACCTTCTGAGCCACGATTGGAAAACCTCCCCAAGCAGAAGGTTCTGACCATGCTGATCTATTTCAACACCTTGGCAAAACATAGAAAGTGCTACTGACAATTCTACAAGGACTACAGTTCCAATTTCCCAGTTGCCGTTGCTGACCTTGGGTGTTTTTCCTTTGCTTTTGGCAGAGAGTCCGCAGCTTGGGAAACCAAAGATTGTTTTTCTGGACAAGCTACGCGTTGCGATCCAGACTTGAAAGCTGATTCTGCCCGTAGCCCGGGCACTGGGATCCCAGTGCTATTTCGCTGCTTGCCTTGGTATGTTTGGCTGGGATGGCTTGGGCAACCATCACTGGTTGGGCTTGTGGATGGAAATTCTGTCGATGGGCAGCTGCAAGAGTTCAGCGTGAAGGATTCAGAGTGTTTTTGCTGCGCAAACCATCACCAGCAGAAATGTGTCAAACCTTGCCTTGTGACCGTGCGAAGGTCGATGCTTTGAAGGAATGGTACGGGGAAGGTGCAGGCCAAAAGCACCTTGACAAATTCGATGCCGAAGTGCAAAAACCTTGCGCAAGCATATTTCAGCTATAAACTTTTGGTGCTAACACCATAATCTCACAGTCCACTTTTGTGTCGCTGTTGTGTCGCATTTGCTCACCTTGGTTGTGCGACGCTGTCGCATGGATTCGGAATTTGTGGTTGTTGCAAAGTCCTGGTCCGGAGGTGGTGCTTAAATTCTGGAGATTTTTCTGGAGATATGCAGCGGCGCTCACAAGATTTTACGTGGATGCATGTGGATATATGTGGATGCTGTTGATGTTGTTTCGGTGCAATTTTTTGCAGCGGGTGATCATCAAGCTGGGTGTCCTTTTGAAATGCCGCGGCTCCCAGCAGCCATTCTTCTGGCTCGTGGTTCTTGCTTTGATTCATCAGATTGGAGCGTTGAAATACCCTCTGGTAATTTAACATAGCTATTGAAAATGGTGATTTATAGTGGATTTTCCCATTAAAAATTGTGATTTTCCATAGTTACGTTAGTTTACCAGAGGGTACTGGCCATATCTGGCCATTCTGAGAGAAGCAGATCTGTTTGATTCCTCTGCAAATGTGTCGAGATCGCCTGAAAACACGGCGTAAAAGGGGCCCGTGGGTTTGGTGGAGCCTTTTCGGGGAGCGTTGGCCGCGTCTCGTTGAGGCCCCGAGATGGCGATCCGAGCCTGTGAGGGCTATGCAGCCCGGGTCGCTCAGGGGTGCGGATTTTTGTGGAGACTTTGCTTGAGGATTTGATTTTATTTTCAAAAAAAAATCGCTCTTGGACATTGTTTTTCTATGTTTTCTTCCTCTCAAGGATTTCATGAATGAACTCAAAATCCCGGGATATTGAAGGCTTTCTTTCAGAGTCTCCTCTCTGGAAGAGTGCAGGGCTTGACATCCGTAGGAAAACCTTTTTTTTAATGCCCTTTGAGGGGAGTGTAGGAGAGCATGTTCCAAGTTTAATGTCATTTAGGTGTGATCATTTAGGTGTGATAGCTGAAACTGTAGGTATTCATGTTCCCCAGTTTCTTTGGTGTCCGGTGAATACCAAAGGATATAGATGCCCTTTCCCAGCGCTTGCCGGCTTGATTTTCGTTTAGTTCATCATTGATCTCCTCATGTCAACCAAGACAACAATAGTGTAATGACAGACCAATTGATGCAGCGATGGGGGGTAGGGCCAGTCAATCTATTTGACCACCTATATCTAGGAATCTATAGGATTAATATATATTTTCTTATTGGTGGCATAGGGCCCCCCCCAAGGCATCGGCCCCTTCCTCAGAAACTTCCCATTCTGCCAGGCTTTACCAAGCCTTGCAGACTGAGGCAACAGACGTTTGCTTCTCTCCACAGGTGCGGCACAGGAGACCTTAGGCAGATCCAAAGGCAGTCTTGAAGCTCCCGCATTTCATTTGGACTCATGGAACTGTACAGAGGAGAATCGAACTGACATCCATTTGAATCCTAAATCGGAATAGTTGGAAGAACTACTGCAATTGGACACCTTGTCCTAAAACGAATAGAAACCAAAGATGTACCTTTCGATATTCATGGGACATCTCCAAATTTCGTGAGGTTTTTGCGACAATCAGCCCATGAATCGTATGAATGGTGCCTTGATACAGTGCCGGGCAGGCAACACATCTCCTGGTGGCTGGCAGTGATCGCACGGCACTACTGGCAGCTTTCCTGATGGCTGGTACCCCAAAATCATCCAACATGGTTTAGAGAGAATGGGAAAAGCCATGGGAAAACCCAACGGTTTGGGGTACCAATATTTTAGGAAACCTCCACTTCTCTTCATTTTTGTGTGTCATTGGTGGTTTTATCCAAAAATCTCCTAAGAAAACAACGCAGGTAGATCAAGAAAGAGCCCTAAATCTTGACCGCAGCGCAAGCTGGGTGTTGGTAGAGTCGGTCATTGTTTGTATGGGAATTTCAGGATCCTAAAATGGAGGTACTGTACCATATAAGGCCATATTTTGTGAGGATATTCCCTACACAGCCCTTATATAGACCTTATATGCCTTATATATATGGTAGGTACCTGTAATATCCTCTAATTTAGGTCCGTGAAGTGGCAATTGATTGTTTGTGAGGCTAGAATTGTTGTGCATCACGTGTGAATCGCCCATGACAATTTCATGACCCACGGCCATTACATTCTGAATGAAGACAGGTAGTTGCTTGGACCGCAGCCATTTCAGGATGGATTTGTTTCAGAGTTCCCGCCGCAGCATGATTTCCGTCATGGCGTGGCAGTTGACCGCTGGCGCGACAGCTGGTGGTGGATTGTAGCATTCAGCAGTGCTGCAGCTGCCGCTGCAGCAGGTCTCTTGGCTGTTGAATTCCTGCTTTCTTATGGGGTACCCCCAAGTGTTGCTATTAAAAATGGTGCCCTCCCCAATTAGGTAAACAACCCAGAGGTTTATAAATCCGGAGCTGACATTGATATAGATTCATATAGTGGCTGCAAACCAATCCATGCAGCATGCTCACTAGTTTACACATATTATATATTCAGATTGATTCAGAATGATGCAGCATGCAAGAATGAGTATGAATTCAAACTGTTGCGTTCGCCAATGTTGATGCTGTTGGATCGTACCCTTGTCACTATGTTCTTTGAAATCCAACATCCAACTCAGTTGTATTACGAAAATGCACATTTGTATGACTTCCCTTGGCTGATGACGATAAATATGATGTGTGTCGCCTTGACTGCTGACTTCACATCAATTTCAAGAAATCCAGAGTGCCCCTTTCAGTGGCGCTTGCCCAGGTTTGGGTAGATGTCATCCATTGAAGTTCACAACTTAAGTGGACCTCTTTGTACCTTGTCGCACTTGCTCAATATCGGCCTGCGGTAGTCTTGCCTGTTGGAGGCTTTGTTTGTTAATTTCTGTTAGGAGAATGACTATCATAGGACATGGCTGCAGGGTAAGTTCATTCCTTTGTTCCAATCCCATGAAGGCTCCTGGTTTGGCGTCCCAGTTGGTCAGCTTGCATTATTCACCCTTGGGCAATTGTACTTGTACCTGTACAACCATGGGTATTCACTAGTCACTAGTTACTCACGGTGATGGTGCCTTCTGGTTGTGAATGGTTAAATGAACTACAAATAGTGGGCTTTCCACGTGGGACCTACTTACATGTTGCTGAATTGGCTAAGTGGATGCTAAGTGCGGTATATCATGCAATGGTATACCATTGGTATATCCCATCAATGCATCCCAATATCTTGACAGCGACTTCAATCACTTCCGAGCCACAGAATAGCTAGTCGTTTGAGATTTTAGTATAGTTCCATAGGACCATCCCAAATATCATGCTGTTGCTGATATATCCCCATGAATTTCCCAACGTTATTGTTCCATGTTTGTTGCTTAAAATCCCCGGTGGTGTTTTACCCCGGTGGCCAAAAAGAGACCCGACAGGTACTGTGACCTTGGAATCCAACAGCACTGTGGCTGACCTCAAGGTGGCTCTCGCCAAGGTGCCACAACAACCCCAATTTTTTTGGAAACTGGCGGTAGCTCATGCACTTACGGCCCTTTACATCCCTCTACTGTAACAGTATACCTACCAGTTATAAGTTATAAGTTTCAAGTTATAACTCCGTTTATGGAATGATAAGCCCATTTAAGACCATGTATAACTGGTAAAGGGCTTTCACTGTGGTTGGTCATAGAGTAAGTGTCCCCAAACATGGCCGCACTTTCAGGTGAATTGGGAAATAGTTTTCCCCAGATCAGGTGATATATCTTGTACCCCCATGACCCCTGGCCAATCAACACGCTTCAGGATGTAGGGGATTTAGAAATTCCATAATATTGGGGGATGGAATTCTTAATCATATGACTAATCGATGAGTGTATGTTGTTTCCTCAAGATTTTCAATCGGCACGTTTATCATGTTTCCTGATTTTTCACACACACACGCATACCCACGTAAACTTTGTGATGCATGTTGGGAGGTTTGTCTTGGGGAGCAGCTACTACTATGGGTTGGGAGTTACATCAAGTCAGGCAGTTACCAAGTCAGGCAATGCTTTGATCCTTACCATATTCCAAGAATTTCAAGGAAAGAACTGCAGAAAAACCTGATCCATTTGAGGTAAACAACAAAATGTTAAGATGTTTGTCACCTTTGGTCACTAAATAATCTTAAATCGCAAATCTTTAGTTGGTCACCAGTTTTGAGTGGCAAAGCGCTCCCAACATCGCTACTCCAAGGACCATAGATAACTTTTTCCCCTTGACTATAGCGGAGGGGTCCCCTCCGTACAACACCCAATATAGGCAACTGATTCATCATAAAACGGACAGGGGAATCACCCCCAAATGGCCAAACTTTTCAGATTATATAATGATTCATGACATAATTTATTCAGATCCATTGTGTCCGTCACTACACATGAAAGGTCCCATCCATTGACATGATAGGCTTTGTCACCCACTGGTGGATCTGGAGTTCGTAATCACTGGGCTGTGGGCAGCCCAAAAGTAGACCTACCATTTGGACATGGTTTCTGCATGTTTATACCACCCATAAGAATGGTGATTTTGTGATGTTGGGGATGGTAAAACCAGCATTACAGCATTGGGTTTACATGGGTTTATCATGGTTTACCACACTAAAAATGTGATTTCTCCAGATCGACCAGTCGATCAAACAGGTGTTGCGTGTGCCACGTCGTCAGCAGCGGCTCATCTCCGGGAGCAGCCCCCTGGAGGATTGCCAACGTCACTTGGCGAACGCCAAGTCGTTGGTGGTGGCTTGAAGCAATCCCTGATATGTGGGGCTTAGGGGAACCAGAACTACTCAGAAAATATGTAGGAGTTTTACAATTTGTGGATTTATATACGGATACAACTAGTTGTTACAAATCGGAAAGTGTTGGACAATTAGGATGCAATTGGTGGATTTTTTGACGATTTACCATGATTTGAAATTAAACTCAGAGAAACATAGGGAATCTGGACGGAAGTAAGGAATTTAGCCAGAAAATGGCAATATCCCATTCCAAAATATCAAATACCCCTCATAGGAAGGCACTCCCCAGGTGTGTTTGTTGGTTTACAACCCTATCTAACTATTGCATACTATTGCTACACATATACCCACATAGATCATATCAATCCTAGTTGGCCTATTTGTCAACCGCCTTATCGAGTGGTCCCACGTCGCGGGACTTCTGGTGCAGTTGTGTCTTGGACCAAGTTCCAAGGGTCTACAGGCTACCCGCGGATTGATACTTTGCACGGTCTACTTGATACGGCGTAGGACTTGATGCACCTACCATCTATAGGCTTTACATTTGATCATCATTTGATCATCATTTGATCATCATTTGATCATCATTTGATCATCATTTGATCATCATTTGATCATGAGCAGACTGAATGTGCAGCGTTAATGTTTATAATAGTTATAGTTATATATATATATAGATAATTATTTGCATAGTTATGGTTATAGTTATAATAGATACCATTCTATCTATATAGGTATATTATAGTTATATTATAGTTCATATACTGATATAAATATAAATAGTATAGATTTCCCTGTCATTTTCTGTGGCTTTACCACCCAAGGCCTGGAAGAGCTGGGCGAGCCACGGGTCACCTTCGTTCGCATCACCTACTCCGCGGCCACCTTGGAGTGGCGCCTTCGAGTCAGAGATGTGGTGCAGTGGTGCATTTGTTGTTTTAACGTAGCATAGGGCATAGGGTATATACTATATATACCAATGTGATTGCTTATATTTATGATATAATTCGGATTAATTTGGTATGCACGCATATTTTTCAAATTTTGGTATTAATATAATGTGTTTATTGGTAAATAATCAACAAACTACTGGGTAATAAAGGGATACGATGATATAAACCAGATTTTTCCAAACCATATTATGATACTAACTATATTATACATACACACATATATATATATATATATAACTTGGTTAATGTGGGTATAACAATGCCATACATACACCACCCATGACTGGGAAATGGTGAACAAACCACCTTTCAAAAAAAATAGGTGATTTTGGGGGATGGATTATGATGAGGTGTTACCCACATTACTGCATGTTTCAAAAACATGCTCTAGTCTTTTCAAGTACGTTTTGCTAGTTTTGCTTGAAAATTGTGATTGGGCTGCTATTTGGATCAAAAAAAATCCTTGAAATTGTTGAGCATTGAGATCAATGCTCATTTTAGCGAGGGGTTGAACAAAGGATAGCAAAGGTGCGTTTTAATGTCATGTCCATGTTTTGCCCCATTCTGCCCTATGCAATATCAGTCATTTCTTTTTTGATACATCGAGTCTTCGTTCGTAGCGCTTTCCTTTTGGATGACAGTGTAGTGGACTTTTTTTTTGAGATAAAATCGATCAGGAAAAGTAGTTCCCGTCCAAAGGGCCCTAATTTTGCTGTTTTCTCATGATTTCCCTGTTTTCACCACGACCTACCCCTCCATCATAAGCGAATCCATAATCAGCATTAGTCACCATTAACCACTATCGACCACTATATAAACCATGGAAAACACTATTAACCATTATTATCAATCTTAGTTGGTCAATCAGATTTGAAGTGTCACTGCCACACTCATTGGCTCGCCATCTCTTAAACTATGTAAATTTGTTGTGTGCGAGGTGCACTTTCTTAAAGTTCCCGCCTACAAAAACCTTCATAAAGACTTCAAAAGCCTTCAAAAACAATAAAACGCCTACACATCGCAAAAGCTATAAGTCCTGCTAGGTCCTAGGTGAAATTGCGTTTTGAGTGTTTGACAATATGCCCCAAAATTGACAGACAATCCGAGGATGCAGTACATGGAATAAAGTTCAGGACTGGTTTTTGGAGATATTGGTCAAAACGTCTACTGTTTTGAATTAGCACCTGGAAAAGCAGCCAAACAACCCTGTCAGCATGGGCCGTGCTGGCCCAATTCAATCAAAATAAACTGTAGCACAAAGACCTTGTGTCTAAAGATAGATGTTTGGGGAATGTTTTGCACATGACAAGACAAGTTGCAATGATTTCAACCGCAACCAGCGTCATGGAGCAAAGATGGAACGACTGGGTGAAAGCCGCGCAGAACCGATGATGGGTGAAAACTTGAAGTATAACCCCTGAAAGGCGCGCTCTCTCAGGGGATACACCCCAATTTGCTTGTGTGCTGTAAGCCACTTAGTGTTGAAATATCCGACATTTAAGGTTTAATCATTTCTTCGCTGGCAAAATTCCAGTTGCCAACACAAAAAGGCCTTTCGTATATGTAACCTATTTTGGTACCCTTTGTAAGTGGTAGATGAAGGGATAAAGCCCGCGAATTCATCATGGTTTCTTATATACCGTACGAGCATCATTTTTGGGGATCATTGTAACTAGCCATTGGTGAACGGTGCCCGAACATGGATTGGATTAGTTATTTTCACTCTTTGCCATGAATGTAATGTGGGCAAAGCAATTTCATAAACCATCCCCCAGTCATCAACCTTTTTTAGGTGGTATGTTTACCATTCCCAATCATGGGGGGTTCATGATTGTTTTACCAACTGTATCTGGTTGGTGGTTTCAAACATTTTTTATTTTCCACAATATATGGTATCATCCTTCCCAGTGACGAACTCATATTTTTCAGAGGGGTTGAAACCACCAACCAGTTGTAGTGTTATCTCATTATCCCATCCGTTGCAACCCAAATCCTGGGATGATTTCCTGGGGCAGGTCCAGAACCTCAGCCCCATCCTCCCTACTCGGCATCCCAGAGGCAACGTGAGTTGTTTAGTACCGATAAAATATAGGTATACATGATATATGTACATATATACATATATATATATGCAACTGGCTTTTATATGATTATTAACCACCTAATGATGTTAATGGGATGCACCCCCAGTTCTGTTTGTTGCTTTATATCCCCCATGAATTAGTTCGATCTATCTACCATAAACACCACATAGTTCACCTATAGTTCAACAAAATTAGCCAACATAAATCAGGTATATCATTGATTTTTCCATTCGGTCCCCATTTTTCATGATTAAAACACCATTTATTATGCTTAAATCCCAATGTTTCATGGTTTTTGCGCACCATTATGTCCACCAACTTCGCCATCGGCATCAGGATGGCCCTGGTCCGCCGGAAAAGCGCCTTCCTGTCAAACGCGCCTTTAGAGGTGCGAAACGACCACGAAGTGGTGCTGACGGCCATGCAACATGTTCCTTGGAGCCAACGCATGGGGGACGTGGATGTGGATGTTTGGATTCCAAACTTTTTGTTGGATCTGAAATCATTGAGAGTTGTTCAATGAGTTTTAGTTAGTGGGATCTTCATTCGTTGAAATTTGGGATGATCATAATCCATGATGTGAACCCCTATTCATCAAGCACCATTTGATTTTCCAATCTTCTCCTGGGTGCATGGCTGGTAGCTGGTGTTTTGAAAGGGTCATGTCAAATAAACATGACCCACATACTAACCACAACTAGGCAATTGTGGTGATATCTACATACAAGGTGGTTGACCCCAATAGTGCTTGTTGGTTTCCAATGACCATTGGCTATGTGGATATATCTATCCCTGTACCAGTTACTTTGCGTTAGTTTAATCAACTTAGCGAACAGAAATCAATATCAATCAGTATTAAAAACAGCTAAATACGCATCCCGGATCAATCTAAGTTACTACCCTCTGGGAAACGTTTAACTATGGAAAACCACCATATTATGGGTAAACCAACTATGTCTATGACCATTTTCCAGTTCGCAAACTGTTAGTTCACCGCTGCAGCTTCGCCTGGAGTATCCCAAAAGAGGACCGCGATGCCATCTGCTGGGCGGCGGAACAGATCCTGAACGACCGCGACTTTGCATTTGCGGTGGCTGCCCGGCATGGCCAGGCAACGGGCGCTCCAAAGCATGGCAGTTGGGGACAACGCCTTGGGTCGAAGAACTTCATGGGATTTGTCGAATTTTTGGTGGGATGCTGAAGCGTCAAGCGATGTTTACTTTTTGTATCTTTTTGTCTGCATTGTTTGGAGTAATTGCAGCCAAGAACAGGTGTTGTTCTTCAAACATTTGGTCTCGACATGTCTTGACCGTCCATTTGAACTTATTTTATTTTGAGCCGTTTATCAACTAAAGATCGCGGAACAAACATGCAGCGTCGATATTCCATTCCTTGCTCACTCGCGAAGGTGTTTGAAGGGTCAAAACCGATCAGCTATGTTAGGTGGCCAAACATTTCATACATTTTCATACCATCTATGAATGGCATGTTTACTTGGCTGAGTAATTTTGGGGGTTAAAGATGCAGGTGGACCTAGGTTACAATCACCAGGAAACGCAATCGAACATGGCTGGCTGACTTGAAACTGGCTTTACCACTGAGCCTTGCATCGGATAAACGGTGGTTCATTGTTGCAAGTGCGAAATATGCTAGTCGAAGGAGGTTATAAAATGTCATAAATGTCCACTGAAGATCCTGAAAAATTGCGAGGCCTTGCAGCATTTGACCTCTTGGCAGGGTGTTGCTCGGCGGAGAGCGCTGGATACATTGCATGTGCGCGATCCCATGCGTTGCCTCCCAAGGGGGAACTTCATTTTGCTGATGAAATCACCCAAGTTGGCTGATCCAGTCGCCATTTCTACTCGTTCAATCCCAATTTCCGCTGGTATCCTGTATTATGATAATTTTCCCTTGAATAAACACATTAGGAGGAACACACCTATTTTCTTGGTACCCTCCAGTAAAAAAAAATATATAATTTATATATAATATAATCATATATAGATATACATGTCAGTGTGTATACTTACATATAATATATTATATATATACATATATATATATATTATGAGCTAAAATGTACTTATATATATATATATATATAGAGTTTTATATATGGAAAAGCCACCAGTTCTCTTGATCCCAGCCGTTCGTTCTGAATCGCCAGGATCCATCCATCGTCCTGGCGGCGGTAAGCCAAGACCCCAGTGCCATCGAGTTTGCCTCACAGAGCCTGGTGAGTCAACAGGACTTCCTGCGCCTCGGCGCGCTGGGATGATTTTTTCAGTGGGGTTTCCTAAAGTCATGGGGGTCCCCAAAACATGGAAGGGGTTTATTTCATGGAAAAACACATGAAAATCCTATGAAGATTTATTTATTGATGTTTATGTCATGGAAAATCCTATGAATATCATTGAAAATGGATGATTTAGGGGTACCCCCCCCCCCATTTTAGGACACCTCCATTGTTTTTGATACTCTCTGGTAATTTCAAGGTTTGCGAACTGGAAAATCACCATTTGATTTTTAACCAGCTAAGTCATCATGTTTGTCATCGAACCGGGCCATGGCTCCATAGCTATGTTAAGTAACCGGAGGGTATGTTCGGTGCGTATATGATACGATATACAACGCATATAGGAAAGGGATTCCCTTTCCTATATGCTTTGTATATCGTATCATATACGCACAGATATTGTGTTTATAACTAACTTAAGAATACTTAAGATCTATTGTTATATGGGTAAGTACCTACACTTTCATTAGCCACTGACCACCCCAAGAAGTTGAGCAAGCAAAACTCGTTCTTTTGGGCATATTTTTGGAGGTACTTTGAGGGTAGGTTTAAAAATGTTTAAAATATCACAGAACCCCAGAGACCCATAGACCCATAGGCTCATAGGAGTGGGGATATAGCTGTTCGACTGTTGTTTGTTGCATGACAATAGTTGCTTGTTTCAACATGTTGGTGAAGGCGAGGTTGATCCAGCTGCTGACTTAACGGATTTTTCTGGTGCTGGGATTGCATTTTTTGATTGTCTATTTTCATAGTTAAAGGATGTTCCCGTGATTTTGATGACTCACCCCATGATTTTTTCCTTATAACCTATAACCTTAGATACCATGTGAATGTTGACTCAGCCCATGATTCTTCACTAAAATCAATCACATTAGATACTAGATACCATTTTTAATAGCCAGTTAATAGCATATGTTACTGATACAACTTAGAATTTCAGATGATATTTCCCCAGCATTTGACCCAACTTGGGAACTAGTGGGTCCATTAAGGATCGACGCCATCCAGTGCAGCAAGGGTCATGTCTTGCAGCATTTGAGCCGCGGGAGCTCAGATTTGGGAATGGCTTGAGCCGGCGTGTTATGGCCATTGATTAGTTATGACTGGTTATTTCTTTTGGATTATACATTCCATAAATGGGGTGACTTAGTACTTTTAACTGGTATTTCGGGCCATAACTGTACACCCCCCCAAATTCACAGGCCACAGGGATCCTTCCATGAGTTGGGGATTGGGAAGATGAATTTCCACTTAGCATTGGCTATTTTCAGGGTCTATGTTCAATAACCAGAGGCTATTTCTTGGCAGATTTGGCTTTGCATGTTTTTCCCCACCTGCCAGGTGAGGGTTGTTAGATTTTATCAGAGCTGTTCTCCTCCTCCTCCGCCTCCTCCTCCATCTCCTCCTCGTCCTCCTCCTCGCGGTCCAGATCCCAGTGGGCACAGCCGGACCTCCACCGCGAGCTCCAGATCCCAGTGGGCACTGCCGGACCTCAACCGCGAGTTGCAGATCGCAGTGGGCACTGCCGGGCCTCAACCGCGACTTCCAGGTCGCAGTGGGCACTGCCGGACCTCAACCGCGAGCTCCAATCCCAGTGGGCACTGCCGGACCTCAACCGCGAGCTCCAGATCCCAGTGGGCACTGCCGGACTTCAACCGCGACTTCCAGATCGCAGTGGGCACTGCCGGACCCCAACCGCGACTTCCAGATCGCAGTGGGCACTGCCGGACTCAACGGGAAGAATGTCAGAAAAGATGTCAGATAGAATGACAGAAGATATGCCAGATAGAATGCCAGATAGAATGCCAGAAGATATGTCAGATAGAATGCCAGAAGATGTGTCAGATAGAATGCCAGAAGATTTGCCAGAAGATATGTCAGATAGAATGCCAGAAGATATGCCAGATAGAATGCCAGAAGATATGCCAGATAGAATGCCAGATAGAATATGATAGAATGCCAGAAGATATGTCAGATAGAATGCCAGAAGATTTGCCAGAAAGAAAATGTATAAATGTCATTGTGGGGATCACACGAAGTAAAGTATTTTTTTTTTTAGATGTCGGCAGGTTTTCTTTGTTTTCTTTGATGCTACAGGATTATCGATGTTGATCCATGTGTGACTCAGGAATTGGGATCACTACTTGTTGGAAACAACAACAAATTTACTGTAGTTCAAACATGTTTACAAGGTGATAGACTTGATTCAATTTGCAAGATTGTTCGATGTTTTCACTTTTCTAGGTTTGTTTGTTTCCATCAAATGAAAATCACGTGAAAGCCGGACATCACCGGATCCCACTTTGTTGCCACGGGGTCAAACGCCCAGCCGAGGTCCTGAGGTGCAAGAGGAAGTGGCTTTGCAGAAAGCCGCCGTGAGCTGCAACTGGCTCATGTTGGAGCACTTGGCTCAGAAGATGCCAGACATACGCAGCTCGGAAAAAAACCGGAAAAGAACCAGTTGGGCATGGTGAATTTATAAGTTGAAATGGCCCATTTTGATGATTTACATACGAAACATGGTGCTTTAGATGATTTATTTGTGAACAATTTTGATTTCCCACAGCCTTAAACTACCAGAGGGCATACCGTAGGAATTCAAGGGGTTGTGGGGTGGGATGTTG
Source organism: Cladocopium goreaui (assembly GCA_947184155.2). Taxonomy (NCBI): domain Eukaryota; class Dinophyceae; order Suessiales; family Symbiodiniaceae; genus Cladocopium; species Cladocopium goreaui. The sequence continues at coordinate 414,967 of CAMXCT020002979.1, forward strand.
ATGATATTAAATGTGACAGGCGGGGGGCAAAACTTTGGTTTGGGCCTTCGAGTGGGCTTAGAATGATTAGACCTAGCCCCTGCAGAGACACACAGCACCACAATTGGCGCATTTTACCCCTCCAACATGTTGGCATAGAATGGTATAGATGTTTACCATGCTTGCCTATTTTGTTACCTACACCACTGCATTATAAACATGGAATTATCACCATGCATTGTACACTTGACGTTGCTGCTATCATTTTCATTATTGCAATCATTATGCTATTAATGTGGTAAATCCAATAATGAACCATCCCCCAACATCACATTTTTTCTTGTTTTTTTTTTTCTGGTATAAACCATCCCCAAATAGTAGGTTTATGGCAGCTAGGGTTTCCCACATTACCCATGCTGGCTGAGGTGACGATCGCGAAGTGGTCTTCCATGCAGTGGCTACGCACGGCTGCGCCCCTTGGGCCTTGGTCCCCAAAACCTTGTCGCATACTATGTACTTTAATGTGTTCTATATTGTGTATTGTTCACATATTATTGCATATTATTACTAAATTTAGAGACCCACATACGCATACACACATTATATAATATATATATATATATATACGCCAGTGTCAAAGCGTCAACAGCATGCCAGCTCCAGAGCGCTCCATGTATGGTCTAATTTCCAACAGTTGAAAAAAAATCGGGGTAAGTGTGGGTAAATAACCATACGTGGAGGATGCAGGGAAACACTAAATCAAGGTCCTCGAATCATACCCACGAATCATACCCCGAATCATACCCACGAATCATACCCCCTAGTCAAACATCCCGGGTTGGGTTCGGTATTTTGAGACATACCCATATATATATATATGTATACTATAAATTTATATATATATATATATATATGTATGTATGTATGTATGTATGTATGTATGAATATATACCCTGAACCGGTTTGATGCCTCTTTTGAACAAAAGGCTCTTTTTGGGGCAGCGCCAAAAAACTATGTTCAAAGCACGGCCTTGTCCAAAATACGGCCTTTTCGTTTTCCAAGCAGAACATGCTCTTACCCAATCGGCATTTGAGAACATGTTCAATGCAACGGTATCATGTATGCCAATGTCACCATACACAACCAGGAAGGCATTGAGTACAAGAGTGAAGCCCCCAGGACACAGACACTGGCTGACGATAGCACGCAGGCACTCAAACCATGTACCTTTGCCTAACGCTCAGCATCCACGGACATCTTGGTTGGACCTAGTCTAGACCTTGCTCAAAGACTGCAGCCCTCATAACAAAGAAATTTTGGTCCTTTTTAAAAGTTACATTGGGTGCGGTTCACTATGTTTCACTGCTGATTGAATATGTATAAGCCTGAGAAGCAACAACGACAACCACTCAAGGTTATAAACAATGTAGTTGGCACCAAAACATGCCATAGCAGCATTGAAGCATAAGCACGCAAGACAAAAAGAAATCATGCAAGGAACCGCACGAAATGCTGTACCAAACAAGAAGGGTTGGAAAGCACAAGGATATTTGAGTGCCGCTACCACCTTTGGAAAGCCTTTGGCCGCATGCATCAAAGAAGGTTGCTGCTTGTCGTTTTTGGTGTCCTAGGAACCAAAAAGGTGAATCGAAACCAAACCTAGTTTACATATGTATGCTGTAGGTAGAAGCAGTATAGACAGGCCAATGATCCGACATCGGCATGGCAGGCGGGCTGAGCATTCAGATATGCACGCAATCCTTTTCGAGATTTGAGTGTGCGAAAACAAAGCCAAGGTTACCTTGCAATCCTTGCAAATCATGTTCCCTGTCATTCACTTTTCTTTGGAAACAGTCAAGAGCACGGGAGCAAGCACTTGGTCCTCAGGTAAACATCAAACCAGCACGTGAACCTGCAGTGCCTCTTGTCAAAGCTCCAAGTGCAACAGCCCAAACCAACCCCACATTGATATCGGAAAGAAATTGGCTGGAATTCATCAAACAAAACCCACAAAATCATCACACATCACACGATACTACAGGAAAATCACATTGACAAAAATAAGAGCAAATACGGGAAAAGTACGTATTTTTGTACGCGTTTCTACGGCCTTTTACGGGTAAAATACGGCCTTTCTACCGGTCGGGCCTGGGATCCGTACCCGGTACGTATTTTATACGTAAAAAGTACATTTTTGTTGTTTTTCGCCAAGATTAAGTGCACCAGCCTAAATCTGTAAGAATTGCTCAAAATCCTAAACCAATGCCCAAGTCTGTAGACAAAGTTTTGACTCGTGTTGGAAGTACAGAATGCCTCGACACACGTCAAAACATCATATTACAGACATTTGTTTTTTTGCACCATGTCGTTTGGTTCTAGTGTTACTGATGGCATCTTGAAGAACAATTGTCCAAGCTGCCACTGCTTCAACTGAAAGTTGAGTGAAATTGCAGATACAAAAGGCCACTAAAGAACATCAAAAACGCAAACGTCAGCGAATTGGGGTCAGAAAGTCTGTGCTGGCAAGATTAATCACCTAAAATGCCTACAACCTCATGTGGGTACAACAGCAACTGCCTCATAAATAGTTTCCAACCAGGCTTCCTTGGGAACAAACTCACCAGCATGTTTGTATCATTTTGTATCAAAGGTTGAGGTGTCAGAGGCCATACTGTGAAAGACAGCGTTTTTCACAACAACACCTGTCAAAAAAGTGACAAACATGTTATCACAGAATCACTGAATCGCTATGGCTGTGGAAGAATGAAGCAGCTCGCAGAAGGAAGCGTCAGATGCAAGCATGTTGTTCCTTGAAGCAATCTATAGTCTAAAACACATTTTGTTTTGGCTCCCTACAGCCACATGAAAGAGCCTGGGTACCATCACGCACAGGGTTTGACACAAATTATCGATCTCGCAAATGCAACCTTCATTGCTTTTTATCTTGCAAGTCAGGCCCTTGCTTTGTTCAGGGAAGGTTTGTTTCGGTAGATTGGTTCGGTCTTGGAACTCAGGTTCTCAAAATAATGCAAGCTGCACGAGGGTGCATTGGAGCATCAGGTGTCAAGAAGTTAAGCTGACAATCATTTACCACATTTGCTGCAGCACCCAGCGCACCAAAATCATTAAAGATCTGACCTGCAGAAATATTGCTGTAAATGAAGAAATGCATAGGAAAAGCAAAATCCTAGTCATTCACTTCACAACCCCGTTTTGCGGTAATTATAATTTGGCATTTTTTATTTTACAACATTTTCATCAAAGACTTGATTGAATGGCTATTTCATGGTTTGATCCTTTCGAGTTTGCCAACATCTACATATCGGCGGTTTCATGACCCAGTGTGTCTTTGTCACCAATATCAATATCCAAAATACGGTCTTTTGCAAAATACAGCCTTTCAATCAAAAGACGCTCTTTTGGACCCAGGGGTGTATTTTGAAATAGGTATCTAAAGAGATGCTATATATATATATATACACACACATATATATATACGTTTTTTTTACATATAGACATATTCTAGGCACCCACATACATGTATAACCATGTGCATATATATATATATAAAGAAAATGTATATGTGTAAGTAAATACAGGTACATCTTTAATATCTAGACATAGTTACATCCATCCTAAATTACACGCACGCATATCACATATCTATCTCTCTCTACATATATATATATATACATATATGTGTGTGTGTGCACAAATGGATATATCATATAGAGACTATTGATGTACATTCTTATCCAAAACAACATACACCCATACATGGATATATAGTATAAATTTCAGATAGATATAGACAGCCGATGTACATCCTATTTATATATATATATATATTTACTAGATAGCTAGATAGCTTGATAGCCAGCTAGATAGCTAGGCATCCATCATAATATACATCCTTCTCAAAACAAAAATAGATATGTATTATCACGTGTATATATATATACAATCATAGATAGCCAGATGTCTAGCTCCATATTGATAGCTATATATCTACAAAATCTACATATTAATATATATAATGATATATATATATATATATTATATTTATATAGCCAAACAGATCGTTGATTTAGGCCCTCGAGTTCGCCTCGGTCGCGCTGCGCCGCGACGCGGAGCTGGTGCTGCTGGCGCTGCAGCGCAGCCGCGGCGCGGCCTTGCGCTGGGCCGACGAGACGCTGAAGGGACGGAGGCGCCCGATAGGGACGGTGGGAAGGTATTTTCCCATGGATTTAGCCACTAAAGATGGCGATTTCATGACTCAGACTGGATGATTTAAGGAAGATGTACCTATTAAAAATGATGATGTAATGTAGATTTACCTACTAGAAATAATCTGGTTTAATGGCTAACATTGTTGAATCAACAGCAAAAAATGCTGATTTAATGGCTGAAAATGACGATTTAATTGCAAAAACTTGTGATTTTATCGCTAAAACCGATAAGTTGACATAATCCAGCGCATAGGAACACGCACCATTTTAAGCGCCGTTTGTAGATCATTTCCGGGTTTCACCTTAAGGGTTTACCATATCTTTTTGGATAGCTCACCCTGTCCGCTATAGGGACTTGGTTTGTGTCGCCCTCCAAGAAGATGCCGCCAACTTGCAATATGCCTCCGAGGAGCCTGGGGCACAGTGGGGATCCAACTTTGAAAAAATCCAGGAGCCTAAGGCGCTACCAAGAGTTTCCCAACCACATGTGGTTGGTGGTTTGGAACCTTTTTTTTCCATATAAATAATGATCCCAATTGACTACTAATATTTTTCAGAGGGGTTGAAACCATGCTTGAATACAACGGCCTTTCTATGTAACATAGATGTTGTCAGTTGGAATGCAAACCATACTCTTTGGGGGGATCCTTTTCAATGCTTAGCTAGAAATTCATGACAAGTGTGGCCAAAAGAGACACATGATGCAAGCACCGGGTCGGTCCCAAGCCAAAAAACACGGGATAACCCTTTTCTAGCGTTTTGACAATCTAGAAAATGGGGGGTGTCCTCAAAATCCATGGAACCAAAGCCGAGAGTCAAGGATGTTCAATATTGTTTATTGGAAGAAAACTGACATTCTTCACTTAAACATATATATATATATATATCAGTTCAGTGGATCTTTTAACTCCACGAAATGACAAATGTACCCTCGATCAACCGTGGCTTGCTGGAAAATCCTCACTTCGGATGGTTTTCTTTATTTTCAATCCTTCATTCAGAGGCATTTTGCAGGTTTTAATCATCAGAGGCTACGGTTTATCCCATGGTTTATCGCTGATCCCAAGGAGCTGCGTGCAGATCCCGAGCTGGTCCTGGAAGCCGTGAAGCGTCGCCTGGAGCTCGCTGCATTTGTTTATAGGACGGTTTCTGGCGGTTTCGCTACATCCTATCCATAAAAACACCATTGTTGAGAGATGGATAGGAGCTATGAATATGGATAGGATCATACATGAGATATCATACATATATTGGCGGATCATACATGAGAGATGACTGAGATGGCCAATATATATCAATATATCAGGTCCTATGTTTTGGGATTGACTCGTTAAACCGCTATATCGCTACACCCTAAGTAGCGATTTCAGACGCGTGAACTTCTGCGGGGTAGTTTCAAAGAGGAAGCGTCACTACTTTGAAGTTAGTCAGAACTAGAACTGCATTTCTCACCAAGTACCACACAAACCAAACAGCCCCAGGTGGAGGGTCCTGGTGGGTGAATGAAGATCATAGGAAGATTTCTGTGCAGATCCATGCAAGACTCCATTCCCTGGAAATGTTGGCAAGTCCCTACCAGTGATGGGTAGGTAGGAAGTGCCCTGGTCCCAGAATAGCTCAATGTACCAGTTCCTGGGCTTCCTCTCAACTTCAAAGAAATCAACCCATGACTTAGGGTCCATCCCTTACTCCCTTACCAGTGATAAAAGGCGGTGATCCTGATTGTTTGTCTAATGTTTACCCTGTTTACCTATTTTATTATTTGCAATTTAATATATATATATATATATATATATATTTACATACATATACACATGCACACACACACATACACATATACACATATACACACACATACATACATACATATGATACGATACGATACGATACGATACGATACAATACAATACAATACAATCAATACAATGCAAAGCAGTGCAGTGCAATGCAATGCAATGCAATACCATACCATACCATATCATACAATACCATACCATACCATACCATACCATACATACATACATACACACACACATACATACAGACAGACATACATACAGTACAATACAGTACAATACAGTACAATACAGTACAATACAGTACAATACAGTACAGTACAATACAGTACAATACAGTACAATACGACACAATGCAATACAATGCAATAAATACAATAAATACAATATAATACAATGCAATGCAATGCCATACCATACCATACCATACATACACACACAAACATCCATCCATCCATGCATGCATGCATGCATACATACATACATTCATACATACATACATACAGACAGACATACATACATACATACCCACCCCCTATCTCTTGAAAATTCAGGGGGGGTACCCCAAAACATTTCTTGAACTTATTTCAGTTCCAACCCCCCCCTTTCAGTTTTGGAAGGCTTTCAATCTCAGCGCGTAGTTCCATGCATGCATACATTCATACATCCATTCATGCATGCATGCATACATACATCCATACATACATGCATGCATGCATGCATGCATACATACATAAATCATCATAAATCATTACTAAATATTTACTAAATAGAACTAACCATTGCAAACTCATTGGTCAAATCACCAAGTCACTGAATGGAGCTCACAGAGACGATCCCTGCTGCTGAATGGCTCCCCGAGGTCCCACACAGAGGGGCCATATGGCCGTTTGCCAGTTTTTCTTCATGTTGATCATTGCCACATAGACAAATGCATCACCTTTCATGGCCATTGATAATATAAGTTTGACCCTATTTGAACATTTTTTTCAACTCCAGCCACTAGACGGATCTTTGATCTTGTGTATTTTTTTCTGGGCTGGTGATGAAAAACTCTTCGCCCCTTCGCCCGCATGCTGAAGCTGTTCTCTTTGGCAACGGCTGTTGTGGGATGGCCCAGTTCACAAGCTTGGGAGAGGGACCAGCCCAGAAGGGCATTTCGAAGCCTGGTGCTTCGACATCTGGGTTGAAGTTTCCCATCTAAAAAGGGCATGATGATCCCCTTGAACTCATATGTTTGGGATTGAACCACCAGAATTTCTTGGAATGTTCAAGGTCTCAGCACTTCAAACCTCCCAAACGCAAACGTTTTCCGAGTCGTTTTTTTTTCATTACCAAGTGACTCCCTTTCGGATTGGAGACGGGGCAGCGGGGTCCAGTGGGGAATCGTGACCTAGGCTGGCCATAAGCTGGCACTCCTTCCGGCAAATGAAGTTTCCCGGCCTGGGGGCCTGGCTTCAAGTGCTTGGTGACTTGAAACAGATGTTGATTTTTACCCAGCCAGTTGGGATGATGTTCTCACTGGTGGTGACCAATATATGATGGAAGCGTCGTGAAATCAGCAGTTCATTCTCTGAGTTCCTGGCCATTTCGGACTCAGGACCGCAGCGCTTTTACAGGCTGTGGCTGTTGATGGGTGAGTGGGGGTTGAGTGAACTTTGATAAATTCCAATGGAATCCAATGAAAATCCAAAGACGACGCTCTCCTGTGACTCTTGTGATTCCAATTTCCCATGAAATCCAGATGTTTGATGAGAGAGACAAGAGAAAAAGTGGCATAGGACTGGTTACTTCAGCGGTTCGAGACTCTTTCTTTGTGATTGACCTTTATTGTTCCAGTGAAAGAATGTGGAGTCACCAGTGATGCAAACAACATTCACTGGCTCAACAGTATCCACGTTTTTTTCCTGTGTCTCCAGGAGACGTTTGACCCCATTCAAAGGTAACATCGCCCTAAGATTCCTGATTTACCTCTCAAACTCCTAAGTTTCCCATTTTCAGCTCTGAACCATTGCCCATTGGTGACCGACGGTCATAGACATCTAGCCAAAGGTTTTGAAACTCTGATATTAATCTTCAAAAGCTGGACCCCATGCACCGTGATGGGGAAACATGGAAAGGTTTGTGATGACCGGGCTCCGAGTTCGATCCCAGACTTTGTTGATGTAGTTTTACTCTGTCCAAAACATGTTCGCTGCAAACCGGACGTTTACCCGCCGCTGACTTTCTGTATTCTAAGTGATGATAAGTAACGGTAGTCTTCCCTAAGTAGCAGTGGTTGTTTGTTGAATATTCCAATTGAACATATTGTTTTGCGGGGGTGGGGGATTTTTAGCTTTCTTGTACCTTGTCAAGAATTTTCTGTAATGAAAGTAAATAGCGGTAGTCTTCCCTAAGTGGCAGTGGTTGTTTGTTGAATATTCCAATTGAATATATTGTTTTGCGGGGGTGGGGGACTTTAAAACTTTCCTGTAACTTGTCAAGACTCTTCTTTAATGAAAGTAAGTAGCGGTAGTCTTCCCTAAGTAGCGGTGGTTGTTTCTTGAATATTCCAACGTTTTGCGGGTGGGCGAACGTCTGGTTTGCGGGGAACATGTTCAAACCATGTTCCAGTTGCCAAGACTGGTTGGTGGCTTGAAACATTTTTTCTGTTCCCATGTGTTGAAAAATGATGGTCCAATCTGACTATATTTGACTGATATTTTTCAGATGGGTTGAAACCGTCCAGAAAATGTTTGGCAATTTTACAGTGCAGTGCAGACTGTTGATCCAATCCTTTGGCAGGATGCAGAGATTGACCCCTCAGCAGGCTGGAGCTATGGGATCGCCTTTTTTTCACACGCCGTTGGGAAGGACTTGGTATGCCGTTTTAAAGAGGTGATTTTTGGGAGAACTTCATGATTTGTTTGGGGGTTCTTGAAGTGTTTGATGTGTTGAGGTCTATAGAGCCAGAATACCCTGGGCACTTCTCGATTCCATCCATCTTTGCATGGTTCATGATTCAGAGATCTGCTTATGATATATAGGATCTGCATTGCATGAAATGCATTCTGTGGTCCCAATTAGGTATGGGTCAAAAAGCATCCCCCCCCCAAAATGGATTGGCTACCATTTTTGTGGATTGCTTGGTACCCCATTTTTGACCCATACTCAATTCGATTTCTATTTAGTTCAATCAGGATCTCTTCGATTGCGAGGGCGGAGGGAAGCCATCTTCTTACATCTTTTTGATGGACTCGTCCCTGTAGGCCTTTCTGAATATCCGTTCGCAGACTCCAACGACTCAATACTATGCCCAATCCACCATACCCGAGTTGAGATAGTTGAGATCATTTGGTCAGCATAGGTTTGGATCCCATTATGGATGTTACGTTGAAATGGGGGATCCATGGGGATCCCCCCAAAACCACCAGTTTATAGCAACGCATCAGCTATTGTATGCTATTACATGCTATTACTATGCTGATCTGTGCTGCATATCCGATAGCTGGGGGAACTTTTCCAGCCATGCTCAAAAAAGCACGCAGCAATTGGATGTGCAGGTGGGACGTATAACTGGGGGTATTTCAACATGAAGAAACATACCTCTATATGTTGGCTTAGTTAACCTGATGGTTAGTTTGGGGTTTTATGGCCATGGTTCCTGAATGGGGTACCACAAATTCATCAAATGTCCATAATTGTTGATCATTTTGAATGGGAAACAGCCACCATTTTTGGGGTACCAATAGTGGCTTGACCCACCCAGCTCCCCATGTCGCCATAGCAACTTACAGTCGACTGCCACGTTGCCACTACAAATATGCAAAAATCCAGCCGGAGACATCCAGCGGTTGCGGTTGAGCGATCCCTGCGAAGGTCATGATCCGCGATCTCTGCGAAGGCTTCCAGGTCTGTCTTCTGGGTGAAGCAGCACCACAGGCGCCCATCTGAGGGGAGGACCCCAGGAGGGTGAAAAACGGTGTGTGAAACTTGGAGCCTTGGCTGGGGATGAGCTGAGAAGCTGAAACTTGGAATTGAAAGTCGCATTCATGCCGTTTTTTCAGCTACAAGTGACAAGATGGATTATACAATTATATACAATCATTTTTATATAGTTTTATTTTCCAAGGCAGTGTCGGAATATGTCGGAATATGGCGAGGAAGGGGGTCTCAATTAAATTCAGTTGATGGCCGGTGCGAAGATTAAATCTTCCATAATCTTCCCAGCTCTGTCCGAAGTCAGATAGCTGCTGTAGGCTGCTGCCGCTCATAGCTCAAGACCTGGTCTGTCTTGACGTGAAGCACAGTGAAGCTCACCTTGAACAAATCTACGAAGAGATGGGTTCGTTGAACATATGTGAAAATGCAACCGACCAGTTTAACCCCAGATGATCCAGATATATCCAGATATGATGAAACATGATAAAACGATATAAAACGTTGGTTCAGCACATATCAGCGCCACACGAAAAACAAGTGCCCAGTTGGAGAGCCATGCCATCTCTGGCAAAGTTCATTCTCTGGCCGGAGGATTGTGTCCGTCCTGAGGACCGTTTTGATCCGCTTTGAACGGCGTAATTACTTGTTCGCTGAAGATCGCTGATGTCGTCCACAAGTATCAAACGATATCAAACGGCATCACCAACAGGATCATACAGAATAAATTCATATAAACACATACAAATATACATAAAATTACATAAATATACAAATACATATAAATACCATCAAATACCCAGGGTAATTAATCGAGGGCCCATACATTCCCATGAAGAGTTTTTTGTTGCGACGCTAGCAGGGCATTCATGCTCGCTGGCAGGGGGCTTGTTATGGTTTGTTGTTGCATGCTGTGGCAATGTATGGCAATGTGGCGAATTGCAGCCAATGGTGACAGTGCTTAATCCAGGAAGCGTTTCTTTGCGACGCTAGCAGGGCATTCATGCTCGCTAGCAGGGGTTTGTTGTTGCATCCTGTGGCAATGTGGCGAAGTGCAGCCAATGGTGCCAGTGTCAATGACATGAAATGGTTTGATTTGATTTCCGACGTGCAAGGACTGTGCCTTCCTTTGATCGTCCTATATTGTCCTAGATTGTAACATCTTGTAACCAGATGCTCTCTTCGATCTCTTCCATAGCAAACGGATACCCCCAGCTATATGTGTGATATTGCATGGCATTGTGATACACAATGTCATGAAATGACATGAAGCATGACAAAATAATAATTACGACATATGACGAAATGTGATGTGTGTATCTGACATCGAGAGAATTGAGCTGCGCTATGCTGTGCTCATTCACCGGATCTTTCTGTGGCTTGAATTTCCACATGTTCTCTGGTTCCACAGGAGTGGGAGGAGAACTGCTTCGACTACCTCCACCTGGCGGAGGGCTACAAGAAGGATGGTGAGGCGAGCAGTGACCTCGGATGTGCGCATGCCTTGGGTCCAGAACCCAGAGCATGTGGTTTCTCAGGCATTGGGACGTTGTTGTTGTTGTTGTTGTTGTTGTTGTTTGTTCTTTGTTGTTTGTTGTTTGTTGTTTGTTGTTTGTTGTTTGTTGTTTGTTGTTTGTTGTTTGTTGTTTGTTGTTGGTTGTTGGTTGTTGGTTGTTGGTTGTTGGTTGTTGGTTGTTGGTTGTTGGTTGTTTGTTGTTTGTTGTTTGTTGTTGGTTGTTGGTTGTTGGTTGTTGGTTGTTGGTTGTTGTTGTGGTTGTTGTTGTTGTTGTTGTTGTTGTTGTTGTTGTGTTTGTTGTGTTTGTTGTGTTTGTTGTTTGTTGTTGGTTGTTGGTTGTTGGTTGTTGTTGTTGTTGTTGTTGGTTGTTGTTGTTGTTGTTGTTGTTTTTCCGCGTTGTGCTGTCGGTATAGCGCTAAATTGCTTTAAACTTTAAACAATGTTAAACATCGGTCAGCATTGGGCAAAGCAGGACTGGTTAGAACATGGAGCCACGCCAAAAGCAAAACAACGCAAACCACAGCAAATGCATGCAAAAGGAAATCAAACAACACGACAGCCACCAACATCAGCCAACATCCCAACCAAACAAAACCGGCAAACCTGCCAAACACCAAAACAACCAGCGAAAGGCTAGATTCCAACTAGGTGAAACGTTTGGATGCAAGAAATAAAGGTGGAAGATGTTGGACTATATTTGAAAATATTTGACAATATACCGTAAAGAATGTCAGAATGATGCCAGATGCCAGGTAGAATGCCAGAATGAAAGCCAGAAGAAATGCGAGATAGAACTTGAAAGAGATGGGACATTTTTCACCTCACCTGGCATTCATAGATTTTTTTCACCTTTTTTCCTACATGTTCAAAAGCCACAGTGCGACATGGAAGACAATGGAATACTTGTGCTATTTTGTATTATTTTGCGCTTAAGGGGAAAGCAGGTAGGTTCAAATTTGGGCCAGTAAGATGGCAGAGTGGCGCCTTTTACATCCTTTTACTTTTTGCATCTTTTTGCTAGTCGTGATGACGTCCGTGGATCTTCTGAATTTGAGTGCTGGTCCTTTGGCCAGGTGTGGGCTGGGCCTAGAGGTGAGACCCTGTCCTGGAAGAACAAGGAGGCCTGGCGAATTCAGGACTCGAGTTCTCATCCGATTTAAGATGTTCGAAGAAGGTTTCCGCATACTGATTCCGCCTTTCAATGCTTTACATCTCTTTACCATGCTTCACCATGCTTTACCAACTCGTTGGTTTCTTGAAGTCTTCCGTGTTGTCGTTGATGCCGCGAGGTGGAACATGGTGGGATGACCAATAATGTCGGATAGCCTGTGCGAGTTGTATTCCAGATTATTCCAGTATATGATAGTACATGCAAACATGATATACGCGTATCAAAACAACAGCTCATCCCGTATCCCCGTGGGCCACTTGCTTGTTCTTCGCCTAGCGGCCTAGCGCTGCTCGCGGTGGTTGAATGCTATTCAAGTCCTGCTTGACAGATCCGGTCAGGCCAAACCCTTTGGAAAAGCGAGAGCAGGGAAGAGAAGCCACCTCGCAGAGGCAAGTGGGTGATGATGTGTGATGTGTGGTGCTTCAAGTCAGCCCCATATCGACGGGTGAGATTGCTAGAGAAATATCTGAGAACAACCGCACTGATTTCAGCGCCAGGCTGGCAGATCCAGTCTGGCGATAGCCAAGAGTGGCGAGAGTCATGCCTAGAAGTGACTTTGGAGGTGGTGTATGCAGGAACCAACTTCCCTTGCAAATCGTATCAGAACGTTTGTAGGTGGTATTTTGTAAGGAACATTGGGACTGGGGGCCTGGGGGCCCCCCAATTTGTAGAGAATGTGCACTTGTTACACTTGTTGCGAAAGTGCGCGAAAGCAGATTTCCAACATGCGAACTGTAAAAAGTTCAAGCAGTTGTCATTTTTGGCCAGAAATTCGAAGCATGCTTTTTGTAGCGACCGTTTTTGGAGAAACATGTGAAACAGCATCGGCAATGTGTAGATGACAGTTTCCAACGCAGAGTTTAATATCATCGCGTCTCAAACCCATATATTTCATTCCCAGCGCCAAATTGCATTATAATCTGTTATGATAGGGGGTGACAGAGGTATGTTTCAGCGCTCCTTTGTCGCCAGCAGGGCATAATTTTGCTCGCTGGCAGTATGATAACACATGATAACGCACAAAGTTGTGGTCCAATCTAAGCATACCACATACCTAACCGCAGCAGGGCAGGATTCGGCAGGATCATGCAGGATCCATTGCTCGCTGCAGGGCTCACGGGTTTCCATTCCCATTCTTTGCATAGTTTTGCTCAAATATATTCAAGTATCATCATTTGAGTTCTTTCGGTGCTGACTACATGTTTGATAGCCATCCAAAAGTGTTCGATTGTGTTTGCAAAATTGTGCCTACAAAAAAACATAGAAAACCTGTCACAACCCATCAGGGTGAATACGAACCCCCATGTATGTTTTTTTTTGCCTTTGCTGGTTCCCAGGAGTTGCACGATATCAAGATCCAGCAAGTTCGCGAAGCCGAGGCGCAGGCCACGAACAACACTTGAGTTTGAGCAGGGATCCCTTGTTTTGAGCTAGGTTTTTCATCCCCGTTCGATTTGCACTACAAACATCATAAGCTTAGGGCTCTTACGTTTAACATTGGGAAGCATATTTTGTACAAAAATGGGGTCAAGACCGATCTTTGTGTAGTGGGCACCCCTTCTTCGTAGAGAACGGAGAGCGCACGAGAACAAAAGCAACTTTTGTAGAGAATTAGAATGAATTAGATTTGTTTGTTTTTGAGCATGGTGGCAACTAAAGGACATGTTTGTAGAGAACCTGGACAAATCAACTATGGTCAGGCACCCCCATTTATATCTACAAACATGGGTAGTTGACGGACCCCCTACAGGGATGGTTTTTCTGTTTATCCCCAAATTTACAGCTGCATCCTGCTGCATCCAAGGAGGTCCGAGATCCAGCAAGACCCCGATAGCTGATGTGCACAATGCGTGGAAAATCGGAAGGGGGAAGGCGCCGCTTGAAATATTTCAGTTGCACGGGGTCCCCCCCCTTAGGGGGTGGGTATATACATACATACATTACATTACATTACATTGCATTACATTACATTACATTACATTGCATACATACATATACACACATTTTTTTAATATGATATAAATACTTATTATATATATATAGAGTGAGATTTAATAACGTATGACTTATGAGTCTACAAATCCGCAATATGCTACCCTTTGCGTGGGCCCCGAGGCAACGGCAACTGTCTGAAGTTCGCCTCTCCGCGCGTCCTCTCGGCCGCGCTGCTGCAAACGGCGGTGGACCAGGCGGGAGGACACGTCTTGGAGGCAGTGCCCAGCGCCTCGGTGGAACCGTCGTGGAATGACGCTGGGGAGGGGAAAAAAGGTGGTGAATCGTAGGTTGATCCATGCTTAATTGATGTTAACTCATGGTTAATCCATGGTTAATCCATGTGAATCCATTTTAATCATCATCGTTATTGATGGTTTATAGTTATATGATAGTGGTTCGTACGGTTAAACCGAATACTAATGTGATGATTAAAGATGTGTATGTCAGCAAATGTTTACTTGGGCAGGTGCTAAGTTTTTTCTGTTTCAAGATGTTGCAGGGTTTTGGGCGGTTTTTAAAAAATCATAGATGCCCCCTGAAATGGTGATGCTGATTTAGGGAAAATAAGCTTCGCCTGAGACACCCCAAAACACATGGGCAGTTGATCAATGTTGGTCGATGTGGTCCAACAATAGTTTCGGCATATGAATAAGAAGGGAACCTAGTTTTAATGGATTGCTGTATTGGTTAACGGTTATAAAGGGAACATGTACGGGAAACCATAATTTTTATCATCAAATCTAGTGAAATTAGGAGTTTGATAGGTTGTCATCCACCACATAGTTTGTTACTCCATTTTGGCCCCTTGTCCGGACTCATGAGGCGAGTTTCTGGAACTTTGTGGCATGCACATGGAGGCTGCTTGCTGCTGGGGGCTCCTGTCGATGGACTCCTTGGGTGATCTTTGGTTGGTGAAGTATTGCAGATATCATTGACATGTACAATAGCAGCTTAAATGACAATGGTTGGGATTGAATCTTTCGGCACCACGTACCCGTGGCCATGGGGATTTCTTTGGTACACTCATTTTTCTCTTGGTCCAGGCTCTGTTCAAAACTTGTTCAAAGTCCCAGGAGTCCCATACATGGATGATCTGAGTGAGATACCCTCTGGTTATTTAACATAGCCATGGAAAATGGCCCATTTATAGATGGTTTACCTATCAAAAATGGTGATTTTCCATAGCCATGTTAAATAACCAGATGGTATATATAGATATATTATGTGGATCAATGAATGCAATATTTATGCGGTAGCCGCTACAGGTCTCTTTTACAGAAACCTCTTTAGGTGTCACAATTTTCTGTCTCCAGGGTTTTCACCAGCATTTTCCTCATGAGGCTGTCGACATTTTTGAAGCAACCTGAGAACGTGTCACCGGCTGAAGAATGGAAGAGATGGCCGGATTCAATCTGCGGCTTTCAAAGGATTGGGGATAGCTACCGCTGCTGACCTTATGGCTGGCAATCTGACATGTTGATGGGAAAATAATCTTGAAAGGTGTTTTGATTGAAATGTGGATTCCATTCTCGGGTTGGATCGCAAGAGTGTACTACGACAAACCGACAGAGACACCATTTCGCTCATGTTTTCCCATCTTTGGGAACTTGGGTGTTTTGCCTTTGGTATCAATATAAACATGCGTGACGCTCGCCGATGCTGGGTGCGAATCAAAAAGCTGGTCCACTTTTGGTCACCCAGGGAACGAGGCGTACGCCGTACCGGATCTATTCATCTACGTGGCCGAGTCCTGGGTGTGTTGAAAATATTGGTATATAGATCTCTCTCCCTCACCCGTTTCAGGATGTTTACATACAACATCATACAATATATTTCTATATCAGAGATAAAACATGATAAAACCCTCCCTGCTAATATGATAGGGGACGGGAGTATATAGCTGACATATTTTGCCCCAGCAGAGAGGCCCAAACGGCAGGCCTGCATCTCCATGTTTTTTTAGCCTGCAGCTGTTCAAGCACTGGGTGATCATGGGCTAAGATCATTGAATGATTCTGAAAAAGGGGCAGAAAACTGTTCAAAGCCAAAAAAAAATTAGAAACCCCCTAATTGCAGTGATAACTTGCAATATCCAGAGTATCGCACGAAGCCTTTTCAGAGAATCCGTGAATCCACTTGCAGGTCACTTGCGCATCATGTTGTCCACTGTAGATTGATGGCGGTTCCCAGCCTCCTGTCGAAGACTGCTGCTTATGGTAGAAGCAGGAGATACAGGACGGATCTGAAAGTGGATGTGTCGCAGGTGCAGTGCGAACGTAGCACAAGTTGGTAGATAAACACCATAACATATCCTAACATATCCCAACTCTATTTATTGAATCCGTTTCATGTTGGGCCAGGGTACAGGTGGGTGTGTTTTGTGTTTTCATCACCCAATGCCCAGGTGTCCTTTTGGATGGTGATGTGAGCCACCGCACCAGTGAAAGACTCATGACAGCTTATATACTGGTCTGAATTGGCTTGTGATTGGACATGTTTGGCCTTAAGAAGCTGAGACCAAAATGATGTCGGACAAATCCGAGGGGCTTGGCATGGTGTTCCCACACATTGACCAAAAATGGGGTTTTCCACGGTGAAGTCGAATATGTGGGAATGCAAATTTGTGTCCTAGGCGTGATGGGCTAGCATGTGTGGCGAGATTTGGGTTCCGCAGGATTCATCCTCAACAAGACTTACCCTTTGAAGAAGAGGCTTGGACTTGAGAGTAATTATGCTTGATCGCTCGAAAAGTACCACCATGTGCAACCATGTGCAACCGTGTGCAACCTAGGACTCTGGGCTTGATCATACCCATTAGAAAAGCAGGTGAAATGTCGTGGACACCAAAGGAACACCAGCTTTGCAGGCGTGTGCCGGAGCTTCATGCCACGCTGGTGCGGGCTGGGTTGAGTCAGATTTGCCACTTGTCCTGGTTGCTGCCCCAGGTAAGGAGATACTTGCGGAAAAGATGCGAAAAAAAACCAGCCATATGATGTATATATAATCTATGAAGATTTAGAGATTTAACTTTTACCCAGAAATTGATGGACTTGTAAGTGACTTGTGGAACAAGAGCAAAGGAATTATGGGGGATTTCGATGGATCTATTATTCGATTTCTCAGCTGTTGCCAGAAGCAACGAAGCCGTTAGGGTCAATTCCTTCTTTACACTGGATATAACTGCTAACTGGGATGTATTGAGGTATACCCCAGCTTCTAATCGATTAGTATGTATAAAATGCAATTTCGTATTAAAAAAAATCACATATTTCGATGTAGCTACCTTACCGTAGTTAATTTATCATATTTTCTCATCAAATGAGATGTGACTGATTCATTGGGTTGACACCATCAATTGTGTTTCTGGGTGCCTAACGATAGACGTTTCAATGGTGCACCGTTTCATTAGGATTGATTTCACTACGGTATTGATGTTCCCAGGTTGGCTTTTAATCCCCATTGACTAGCGCAATACTCATATCTACCAAAAAGACACTTTTGATATAATTCTGCAAGCCACTTGGTTCAACAGACTTAAGCCAATAAAAACTCGGACACCACCATTGGCTCCAATTGATTACGTATTGTATTTCCAGCACAATGACTATTATTGGATGCTTAATATCATAATCCCTTTCAAATCCCCATTGAACTCAAATTCTGATCATTAATTGTTGCTTATCTAGCCCCCCTTTAGAGTCCCCATGGTTGATGATTACATCCCCATTATATATACAGACCCCACTATTAACTTAGGTAATCAAACATGACTCAAACAATCCCACATTACTTGATTTTTCCCAGCCATGAACATCTTTGAACCTTCGTTTACATGGTAAATTCAAGTAATTTCCACATTACCAGGCTTGATTACCTCCATTTAGTGGGATATTTTTCCTCATCTCATTGTGAGGGAAAATCAAAGAAAGTAGGCAATTTTCCATGGCTACGTTGAATGACCTGATTGTTGGTTATT
This sequence comes from Cladocopium goreaui, assembly GCA_947184155.2. Lineage (NCBI taxonomy): Eukaryota > Dinophyceae > Suessiales > Symbiodiniaceae > Cladocopium > Cladocopium goreaui. Next base: position 433,548 of record CAMXCT020002979.1, read on the forward strand.
TACAGTATATCCCAATTTTATCCCATTTATATATATTCTGCATGAATTACCAAAAAAAACATCAACTGGAAAACAGCTGTTATCACACGGCCATTTGGGGATGATTTCGCCGAATCCCAACCATCATGCCAGTGATGTCACGAAGTGAGAGCATGATCAAATTCGTCTAGCTGATCACTATGATATCTCAGTATGCCACCCTTCTTATTCGTCAATCCACATGTTTGATGCCCGGGGTAGTTACAATCTCCAAATCACATTGACCTGACTATTGGTTAGTTACAGTATATATCCCATTATCCCCAGTAGATATACTGGGGTGGATTTAGTAAGGTTCTTTGTGCTGATTGATGGTGCTTCTGTGATGAAGTGATTGGCGTTGCTTTTATTTAGTGGGTGGTAATGTGGATTTAAAACTGAAGAATGGTGTTCCGGATGTTTACAAATCGATCAGTTATAATTAAAAAACAAATATGACTGATGCTAAGCGTCACTGTGCAAAGATCCGATGTGTATAGTAGGTGATTCTTGTGTTTTTGTTGTGGCACAGAGCCCCTCCCCGCTCTGCGCGGTGGCGCCCTCCACAAACTTTACAGCGGCGCCTCCCATAAATTTTAACAAAGGAGGCAACACCTCCTTGAAAACAGCTTGTGCGCAGGAGACCTTGCAAGGCCTTCCTTATAATGTCTGTCGAGCTATGATCAATCAATAACTTTGGCGTTACAGGAGGTTTCGATCTTAAGGGCGATGTCCTCCTTGAAAGTTTGTGGGTCGTTCTCGGGGCCACTGTGTTTATGCGAAAGCGAGCAGCACCAAAGGACATTTGTTCAGCTCACATGCCTCGGTCTCGAACCTAAATAGCAGAAGAACTTTGGTGAAGTCGAAACTTCATATGCACCAACAAGTCGTCCAGGCAAGCGAAACAGCCTTCGAAATGCGGCGCCTGGGGCAGCAGGTCATGAGGCATGGCGTTGATGGCGCCCAAAAGAAAAGAAGCAGCGCTATCCAACTCACCAACCTTTCCTGCAAGCAACTCGCGCGATGTCAAAGCTGGACATTTCTCGATCTTCTCTTGCATAGGCTGGATTTGTCCAGACCTGGTGTAAAGGTGAGCGGTCCATGTACAGTCTGTGGGCTCTGTGTCAGGGCGGTCCAGCGTCATCTGAAGGATGGTCAAAAACATGATGGCACAGGCAAGCGCACATGACCTGGTGCGGTCTTCCTTGAAGAAAGGCTGGCAAAAAATCAAAGCCTCACGAGCATTTTCCAGCTCGAACGCGCTCTTCTCCTTGAGTGCTGGATCCCACCGCAAGAAGGCTTGGACCCCCAACTGCAAGTCAGCTCTGTTGAGGACACCTTGGGGCAATCTCTTCTCACCTGCTGCTGCCATGTTGCAAGTTAGACTAGTTTTGTGAGCCAAAAAACCTGGGTCGAATGGGTCGATGTGATGGACAAAGCAAAACCGAGGTTGAATTGCATTGCGGCAATGTTCAGCACTGAATGTGCAAGCAATGTGGTAACCACGGCTAGCGCAGCTGACTCAAATGATTTTCAACAGGTCAAACTGGAAACATGCCGCCTATTCCTCAAAGAATGCCACGTGCTTGGAAAATGCATCGCACTAAGCGTCGCACTACACAAACAGACATGGCGTTGCCAATCATATGTCCTAATACCCTTTGTGGAAAACGTTGAAGTTCTTCAACATCTCCAGGCTTGTAAGCCCCAGGCCACACGCCTTGAAGCAAAAAAAAATCTGTCGGGGTGAGGAACCTCTGGCCTTGATGCCACCAGTAGCAATGCTTTCCTTTGCATCTGGTGGCAGTGAGGCAGGGGCATTTGTCCTCCATCCAAGTTGCTGAAGAACCGCCTGTGTCGACAATGAAGTCAGAGTCTTGTTTGGCCGGATTCTTGTCCAAAAAGTCTTGAAACTGGATCAAGTTCTTGCGGGCTGTGCTGGATAGAGCTGAGCCGTCGACATCGTGTGTCTTCTCCCGCAAGTTGCACTTCCATTCCATGGCAGGATTGCCAAGGAGCTGCTTGAGCGTGAGCCGCTCCTTGAAAGGCACTGGCCACTCAAAGTGCTTCACTTGCACGTCTCGGCGAATACCGATGATATAGACCCGTTCGCGGTGCTGCGGAATTCCGAAGTGCTGTGTGTCCAGCAGCTTGTAATAAACATTGTAGCCTGCAGCACACCATGGCAGAGCTTCTGCGAGCCACTATGCGGTTGAAACAATTAAAAAAGAAGATGCGTTCACAAAACATTCTGAAGCAAGATAAGAGGCATTGCTCACCATTGGGAAGCTGAATGTCTCTCAAAGCTTGGATCAGCCAGTTGAATTCCTTGGGAAAGAGTGACGGGAGGCCCTTTACATTCTCGGAGATAAAGCTGCGAGGCTTGTGCTTTTCAATTTGAAAAGGGATCAGAGCCATGAGACCGCCTCTGGAATCTGCAGCCCCAGACTTACTACCGGCAAGACTCCAACTTTGACATGGGCTGCCGACCGCGTAAAGGTCAACATCAAACCACACACGCCCAAGATGCAATGTGTTCTCCATGTCGTTCTCCAACTGCTGGGGCTTGACAAACTCAGAAATGAATTTCCTTCAGGGAGATTAAAAAATCACTTTGAACAAAAAAAATAGAACCCCATCATCATTGTAAATTAATTACTTGTGCTCCTGAAGTTGGAATCAATTTCAGAAGTGTAGATGTGCTTCACATTGACAGATGAAGGCAAGTTCACTCGCACCGCTGGCCCTTCAGTGCAAAGACCAGAGCAGTCAGAAGCCAGCGTGACTTCGGCCGGGGTGTTTGGAGGCTGCGCAGCTATGAGTTTCACTTTGCCAGGCTCTGCTGGGAGCAGCGTGGTCTTGGCAGTCTTGCTTGCGCCTCCCTGGTCTGAAGCTGGCCGCTTGGTTGCTTTTCTACTCTCGGTTTCTGTCGCTGCTGGTAGGGGGGTCTTTGCGCGCCCACTGGCCGTGGCTCTCGGCTTGGACAACCGCGGCGCCATGATGGAATAAACCTACCAAAAAAAATCTTGCTGAAACGACAGCGGCCATGTGTGCGATGTGGCTGGTCTCTCTGATTGACAGCGCCATGCGCAGTGACTCAAACGGAAAAGGTGTTGCTGCAAAGACCTTTTCCTTCCAATTTTTGAGCTGTGAGTGCAAAACCACAGCTACTCTGTCAGTCAGCCTTGTCCAAATGAATCTTCGACCTCTTGTCAGGTCGGGCCAAACGCCTCAAAGACCATTTTGCGCCGATCGTGATCCTCATCCCAAAAATATCACTGGCCTTGCTGCTGGAGGTTCGCCAACTGAGCCCTGAACTCATTCAGCACAGACGCTGCTGTGCCACTGTCATTGCCACTGGTATTGGGTGGGTTGCCAGTCGTTCCGCTAGAGGCTGGATGGCTGACGCCTTGCTGCTCTGCCGTCCTTGCACCGCTTGGCTGAGACGACCGGCCAGCGCGATCTCCTCCCAAACCTGACTGACGCGCTGAAAATACATTTGAATGAAAGGCGCTACACCAAAAACAAACAAAAGGCCGAGCAACTTGCAGCCAACTTGGGTTCGAACACGCTTTCGGAAGAAGAGAGCATGCGCAGCATGATCTCAGTGACAATGCGGTCTTGGACCTGGGTCAAATGATCTTCAGTGAGGCAGAGACCGCAGTAAGGCATGCGACTCAAAGCGCACGCCAGGGCCATGTTCCCATCGCCAGCTCCAGCGTCCACCACGGCAGCCAGGTTGTAACTGGCCAAAAGCTCAAGGCAAAGGCTCAAAGGACGGCTATGCCAAAACACGGGCTCTTCAGTGTTGAGCTTGCGGTTGCTGACTCCACGATGGCTCTCTGCTTCCCCGGTGGTGCGACCACCAACGGACACCCGGTACTTGCCAAACAAAGTGATTTTGTCCTGCCCACAAATGCAGTGGCAAGGGAAAAAGGCCAAAAAAAAAGCCTGCACCCCCCTTCTAAAAAATCTTCAATCCATGCCTTCAAAGCCATAGACCAAAGCAATTTGGGGCTCTCCAACAACACGTCTCCGATCTTGTTCCCGAAGTTGGTCCCCTTGTAGATCTTGCGGTTTGTTTTGGTCATGGCGTCTCCAAAATTCTCAGCAGTCACCAGCGTCATTAGCTCAACTTGCTGAAAAGTCGTTGAGTTTGCTTTGATGTACTGCCGGCGTTGCTTGAGACTTTCCTCATCATAGGAGATGAAGACACCGAAGGAGTTTTTGTTCAAGGCATCTCCGGCTGGAGTCTGGAAAGAACCTAGCACTTTGTTCAAATTGCCAGGCAAGAACGAATCAAAGTAGATAAAGAGGTCGCGATGGTGCAAGGTCAGCTGCTGCTTGTCCCTGGACTTGACCACTGACGCCAAGAAGGTCTTCAAGTACTGCTGGTTCAACGGGCAAACACGAATGTGTGGGTTCGTCACAGCTTCACCCCACTGAGCAGGATCCAGCAAGATTCCCACCCACTGATTACCACCACCTCTGACTTGGCAAGCAGCTGCTTTGTCAAAGTACGCGCACAACTCATTCTCTGACGGTTGGAAGACAAAGAGCTGGACGTTGGAAGCCATGAGGTTGCGAGCTTTGTCCTCGAAGTACTGAAGCTGCGCCAGAGTCTCTTCATTCTTGATCTCCCCGATTTTGGCCTGCACATCCCCCAGGAATGCCTTGAAAGCAGCACTTCTGACTGGCAAACCCTCCTGGGCCTCCGGGTCTTGAGTTGCGCCTTGCTGGGCTTCAGCTCGGGCTGCTGCAGATGCTTCTGCCCTGGCCTCATCCAGCTCTTGCCGCAAGAGCTGCTGGAATTCTCTATAGCGCTCACCCAATTTGGTATCCATGGTCAAGGCATCCAGGGGAGCTTTACCTGCCACCACAGCTGCTTTGAGATTGTCGTCAAAGACCGTGCCAAAGACTGACTCCTGGGTGCTGTTGATAAATCGAAAACCATGCGGTAATAAAAACTGAAAAAATACTATGTTAAACAAAATGGATGGCCCCACGGTCCTGAATCAGTTGCATTACGTGATCAGCAGAGCGTGACCACCCAGCTTTCCATGAGAGGTCCGCCGGGCTGTCCGGGAAACCGACCTTTCTTCGGAAGGCTTCGTGGGAAGCAAAGATGTCTTTGAGAGCTTGGCGGTATTTCTCAGGCATCTCTTTGGCTTCAGTTGAAAGCAAGAAGTCGCTGATGAAGTAGTCTCTGAGCCTCATCTTGTATAAGACCAGATCGCACAGACCTTTGCCACCTGTAGCACCCTGGCCCGTCAACTGCCGCACAGACACTTCTCCTTCAAGAAGGCCAGCCAGTTTGGAATCGTGCATGTGCGTGAAAAGCCAAGCAACTTCTTCAAAGCGGGTAGACTTGGAGACCATGGCGTGCAACTTGCTGACAGAATCCCAAAGGCTCTTGCCACAAGCTTCTTCCGCCAGGATCACCTGCAGAATTGCGTCATGCCGCAAAGCACGGTCCATGACCATGGAAGCATGGCCCAGAAATCCTGCTCATATGGGTGATGGGTGGCCAAAAAAAAAAAATCCTTCCTTTCAGTACACAAAAAGATAAACAGTAACAGGGGTCCTTTGGTAATCTTCTCCGACTTGGCGCTGAACTTGAGCTTCTCGTCATACAACTGCAGAAGCGCCTCTGGCGTGTAAGCCACGCCCATCGCCTCTCTCTTCTGCATGACGTCAAACACCCTCTGTGTGGGTGTGCGGGCGAGGAAGGACAGTTGGGTCTGATCCTCCCTCAGCTGCTGGGCCACCCACTCCATCTCTTGCGAGTCAGCTACAACCCTGATCAACACTGGGCAGGATAAACAATGACCTAGCCATTCCTGCAACTGATCACCCGCTGCACCTGCTTCCACTTTCTGCGCTTCGGCGGCAGCTGCTTCGAAGAAGGCAATGATGGACTCTTCAGCACTGAGACGCTTCCAAGTGCCAAAGGCTGGCACAGTCTTTGAGTCCACCTCTCGCCGCAAGAAGCCCACAGTGACTTGCTGCTGGTCCAAACCATTCGGTGTAGAAAACCAATGGGACTTCACTTGGTCAATGGCGCCTTGACTGATTGGTATCTGCGGCGTGGCAGACCAGCTCTGGTCAAGCCACAAAGCATTCATGATGCAAAGGTACTTGCCTTCACGCTTGAGGCTTTCCAGAGCAGCCTTTTCATCAAAGGGCTGGCCAAAGCTGTGCGTGTTGGGGCGGAGCTGCACAGCATCTTCACTCACTGCCTGCTCTTTGAAACGTCGGACATTCTCTGCATGTTTTGCCCAAACTCCACCATTCAGGCAAAGCGCCTGTGAAGACACCCCCGGGCTGCCAGAAGCCAAGTTGGCCATGAGTGCCGGGTCTTGGCTGCCATTAGCTTTCGGAGTCTTGGCGGCAGCCTTGGCAGCCTTGGCAGCCTTGGCCTTGGGCTCAGCAGTTTCAGGTAACAGCTCCGCGCCTCTCTTCGCTGCTGACTTCTTGGGAGCCATGGCTACTACGCACCCACTCTGCAGAAACTCAGCCGTGGGAAGTAATAACTAAGTTGGAGGCACACTCACAGCTGGGCCAGGACTGCAAGGATCTTAAAATGTCTCCTGCTGAAATCAAGACGGTTGTACCATGCCATGCGTGTGACCCGTACTAAATTCGGGCCAAATGCAGTATTCAACGCGTATTTGACTGCCATGCTCGTGACCCGTACTAAATTCGGGCCAGCTGCAAGAGTCAACGCGTATTTGGCTGCCATGCTCATGAGCCGTACTAAATTCGGGTCCTCTGGGGAGTTCAAAGACCAGGACTGCCATGTTAGCACATGGTCAACCGTGTAAGAACACGGCGGCCAAACGCGTATTTGCCTGCCGTGCTACCACATGGCAGACCGTGCGCTAACATGGCGCAGCCTCCTTGATAAAGAAAGGAGGCTGCCATGTTAGCACATGGGAAACCGTGTACAAACACGGCGGCCAAACGCGTATTTGCCTGCCATGCTGTACATGGTGAACACGTGCAACACATGGCGGTCGAACTGCTTCCTGGAAATAGTAGGGAGAGGCCTTAGTAGCGATCTTTTTGAACTCAACTTGCTGCCCGCGGAAGGCAAAAATAGACAACAGGAGACTGCAGAAGCCTCCTTGCAACATGAAACGTTCGGCCTGTACAGGACCAGGAGACCTCTTGCACCTCCTTGTACCTTGTTACTGAGTGCATTCAGAAGTACGATGCCTCCGTCCTTGCAGGAGTCTACTTGAGCCTCCTTGATTGCTATTGCAGCGCATGCCAATTGACAGCCGTAGTTGCAGCAGGACAGGATCCTTCCGCACTCAAAGTTGCCCAAAAACAATTTCATTTTCTCTTCCGTCGTCGCGCACAGGAGACTTCGCTTGAACCTCCTTCGTGGACGAGTTTGCTTGAGTTAGGCGGGTGGCACTGACACACAGGAGATAGGTATCTTCATTTTTGACCGTCTTTCCTTGAATCGAATGAGCTCTATAGCGGACCTGCTTTTATTGAAGCTTTGGTGTGCGAACACACTGCAGGAATAAGGAGCTTCGCTAAGCTTCCTTGGCCATGCAGGAGACTGTGACTATGGCCTCCTTAGTATACTGTATCCCTGGCATGACAATGAAGTCCAAGCCCTCAGCTCCCACCCCGTCTGCACGCAAATTTTTAAACTCCTGCAGTTTGTGCGACAGAAACTGCATTAATTTACCCAGGCCCAGGCCCAACGACCGCCTGAACTTGAGTCTCCCCAGTCTTGCCAATGGCCTTTGTACAATGGAGCCTTCTTTATTGTCAGTTCGTACTTGCGGAAGTTATAAGTAAGTTGTGGTAGTTATAGCAGTTGTAGCACATATAAGTGAACTTATGGAAGTTATGGAAGTTATGTTTTCCTTGAAAACAACTATGTTCCATAACTTCGATAAGTTTAAATAAGTTGTTATAACTTATATAAGTTTTTAGGTTTTCAAAATTTTGGTGTTTAACATTTTTCATTGTTTTGCATCAAGTTTCGCGTGTTTGGAAGCTTTGCGGTCCAGAGGACCGCATCTTTGCGACCCAGAGGACCGCAACCACGCGGTCCAGAGGACCGCGCTGTAGCCAGGCATTGCTTTCAAAGAAGGCACATATGAGAAAAAAAAAAAGCAATGCTTTTTTAAGGACGCTAACTGTGGCAACGAGGTGACGTATGTAATCTTGTAGAGTTTGCTATAGTTTTTTATGTATCTTTTTGTATCTTTATGTATCTTTATGTATCTTTACGTATCTTTATGTATCTTTATGTATCTTTTTGTTTCTGACGTATCTTTACGTATCTTTATGTATCTTTCAAAACCGTTCCGGAAGATACGTACGTATCTTTACGTATCTTTATGTATCTTTCAAAACCGTTCCGGAAGATACGTACGTATCTTTACGTATCTTTATGTATCTTTTCAACCGGTTTCGAAAGATACATAAAGATACATAAAGATACCTAAAGATACATTAAGATACATTAAGATGCATGGATGATGAAACATGAGCTATTATTGAATTGAAAAATCTAGGCTAGCAGCATGTGACACACTTTCCTGCGGAAAATCGTTTCCGCAATGCTTTGCGCCACCAAAATGAAACAACAAATGCAAACAGAAGCTGCGCATCAGATCCAGTGAGCAACGCGAAGATATTGATTTTTCACGTGCTATATCGAAAATTTGACAGAAAAAACAAAGAAAAAGGGTATAATCTTCAAGTTTAGGATTTTTGCAGCAAAAAAAATAAGTTTTCATAACTTATATAAGTTTTCAGGTTTTGCATTTTTTGGGTAAAAGGAAAAAACCAGCTGAGAACTTATTTTAGTTATAACTACTTATAAGTTGTTATATCTACAGTATCTATCTTATAACTTACCCTAACTTCATGCTTCCCGTAAGTATACTTATCGAAGTTGTAGTTAGTACAACCATAGTACAACATACTTATAAGCAACTTATAAACAACTTAAAGTTCAGCAAGTACGAACTGACAATAAAGTTTGGCTCCCAGCCGCCCTCATCATCGTCCTCGGGATCTTCCGGATCCCATTTGTTCTTGTTGTCGGCCCACCATACCGGCCTCCTTTTGCCACGGTTGGTCTTCTGGCGTTTGCGAGAAGGGTTCTTCCACGACTTGTATAAGTCCTGGCACGGGCAAAGAATTGCACACATCACAATTTATTGTTCTTTAACCCACAAAAACACCCCCCCAAACAAGGCAAATATTGCGCCGAGACACGCACTCCATATTCAAACATATACTCTTTCCTTGATAGGCTTGCGCACCACAGACGCGGCAAGCCCTCAAATCCAGTCTCACTGCAGGTCTGGATTCCCCCGGCTCTCTTTCCACGTCCACGACATCGGTGGCTGGAGTGGGTACCGCGGCAGCACTGCCAGGTCCAGGTGGCGGCGCTGAAACCAAGGGAGGCGGCGCAGGTGGTTCGGCACTGGCTGCCGCAGGAGGCAATCGGCTCCTTGATCGTCTCCAAGGCGGCTCCTCAGACTCCTCAGTTGGTCCAGGTGGGTTAGTGGCGGCGGGCAGTGGTCCAGGTGCTGAACTTGACGCTCCGTGCGTTGGTGCGGAATGTCCAGGTGCTCCTACAGAAGGAGCAGCAGCTTCAGAAGCACTCGGCCCACTCAGCATTCCAGGCGGCGCGGTTACCGAGCCTTGGAGAATCTGCCAAATTTGGTGAGCAAGCTGCCCAGCCAGATTATTGGCTGCTGCTCCCGCAGGCACACCACTGCCAGTGCCGCTGCCAGGCTCAGAAGGCCTTGGCGGGGTTTCTGGCGCTGCCAACGCCACGGCCAGCCACAACAGCCAGCAGAGTCGCACCATGTCACTGCGACAGTCGGGAACACAGTTTGAGCGCTAAAAACGGCTGCGGAGAAACATGCATACATGGACCGTGCCGGTCAGAGTACAAGGTGGTGCACGTCAGTTGGCAACTGCCAAGTTTGCAACCTGATGTGGACTGTGGCGTCCCGTGCGCTGCTCCATTTTTCCGCCAAGGGAAGAAATCTTTAGACCGTGCAAGCACTAATAGGATGCAGCAATACCAGATCTACTTCGAGACTTGTCCTCGGAGCAGAAGACCCAGTGCTCGACAGCTTCACTCAAGCCGGTGAACTGCAGCCGCACTTGGGGAAAATCTTCATCAATTTGGTCATTGCGAAGGACAATGAGTTGGCGAGCCCTGGACACAGTCAGCTTCGCGATGGCGTCATCCAAGCCTTGTCGGTTCAGCAACTGGAAGTTGCACTCCTGAAGTTGCAGCACTTCAGCCAAGTCTGTGCACAATGCTCTGTTGCCATTGACAAAGGCAGGCGTCATGAAGAAGCTCCTCTTGACTTTGATCGCGGGTTTGAAAGCTAACGCCACCCCAAAGTGACCCTTGGTCTCCACAAACTTGGGACACGCAAGGATTCCACCCACGAGACCTGCAAAAAAACGTAGGGTAGGGGACACATTGGTGGGGTCTTGGCAAACAAAGATCCTCCCAGCATGCAAATCGCGGACAATAGTGGCATCTGCCGGAACATGCACGTCTGGGCAGAAGCCAACGTAGATTGGAGCTTGGTCGCACCATGCAGCCTGCGCCGTTGTCCAGATTAGTTGAAAATAATTTTCGGAATAATGAAAGCAAACAAAACTTAAAATTGACGAGTAACCTCTTTGTTGCTGACTCTGCTCTGGACCAATTTTTGATCATTGTTTCTTTGTCGTTGTGTCTTTGCGAGCTTCTCTGCGGTGGTCGCCACCAAAGCTCGGACAGCGTCAGTGATCTCCGATGAATGGATGACACCCAGCAAAGCTTCTTCAATTTGGGCCTTACTTTTTTTGTCAGCGTTAAACCGGAGTTCTGCCATCTGCTTCTCCCCAAACACTTCGGCTATGTCATCCGCAGAAGACACTGTTTTGGGCAGGCTTGCGGCGGCAGAGCTGCTGGATGCCAGCTGGTCATTGACAATCGCGCAGCCCTGCAGAAAACCAGCTTCACCATCTTTCAATTTTTTCCTGAACAAAGCAGAGAATGTTAATTGCAAGCTTGCAACTGGAAAATAATTACACAGCAGGAAAACACAGTCCTTGGGATGCACTTGTCCCACCGCTGAACTCTCTTCAGTGAACCACTTGCCCGGACTCGGCTGCAATGAGCAACCCAAACTTTCTTGGCAGCGCAGATCAGCTCCTTTTCTTCTCCTGCTCCAAATTCGGGGGACGAGACAACTTGTTGCAAAATCAACATGACTTCTTCCAAGGTAGCGTTCTCGTCTTGGGATTGACCCAATTGCTTGCTACCTTGCGCAGCTGAAAACCCACGCTCCACACCAGAGGAACTGCAGCTCCAGCAGGCCAATCGAGCAAGGGCTGGGATGAGCGCATCTGCGGAATGAACCATGCGATTCTTCTCTGTGCATTGAATTGCTTTCTTCCATGCGTGAAAATTTTCCAAGCCCTCTATTCTGGCATATTTGCTGGCAATGGGTAGGAAATGTTCGAACTCATATTTCAAAGATTCCTCCTCCACACCAATGGCCCGGGCCAACTTTTCAAGACAATTGGCTCGCTCACCACTTTCCAGCTGTTTCTTGAGCCTCGATTCATCCGAGAGGGAGAAAACACGCAGAGAGGACACCAGTTGAAAATGTGGGAATTCTCCTTCCAGCACAGATTCAGCCACAGCAACGTAAGCAGACATGCGCTTCAAACACTGACGCTTCAGCTCTTCTGTGACGGCATCTGCTCCTCCCAATTTGGCTCGAAATCCTTGGGATATCAGCAGCCGCTGCTCCGACAGGTGCTGCAACATGATCTTTGTCAGACCAACATGAAGGCAAGCTCCTTCAACAAAGAGCTTCCGGATCACACCTCGATACCGATCAAGCTCATATGGAAGTTCGGACTCATCACAGACATCTGTGTCGAATGCCCTCACCACTCTATGCAACTCAAGGGCCGCGTCCGCAAGCATGCTCAAAAGCAAAGCTTTTTCTGGAGTCAAAAACTGCAAGGTAGCAAGGCATGCTGCGCCTTCAGCCGAAGTTCGGCCTCTCATGTCTGGAACTGCGGTGAGCACACCAAGGACTGCATCCCAAGTCAAGACCAGTCGAGCAAGTACTTTGGACTCAGAGCTGTATCTTTGCGGTGCAAAAGCTAAGTCACGAATGCTCTTGGCAATGGGAACCTTTTCGTGACTTTTTTGCCGGAAGTCAGAGTACAAATCTTTGAAGACATGGCTATTGTTGATGAGTCGGGCAACAGAGTGCGGCTTCTCCACAAACTCTTCAATCACCTCCTTCAACTGCGGATCAGCTGCCCATGGGCGGCTCAACATTCTTTGCGCTGCGTGAGCGCGGTCTTTGCCAAGAACCTCAGGGAATCCAGGGAAAACCAAAACAATTAATATCCACACCACAAAGAAAAGCAATTGCGCCCCGCGCCTTCAAGTTCTGAAAAGATTGACCCATCACGTCCTGGAGCTCCACGATGTCCGGGCCACTGATGCCCGCAAGGTCACGCATGGCCAGCTGTTCATCGCCAGCTGCGTCGGCAGCAATGCATTCCACTTTGCCCATCAAGGCCTGCAGCAAGTCATTGTCACACGGTTTCTCCTCCTTGGCTCCTGGTAAGAGTCCACCATAAGTTGGCGGAAGTGACGGCGTACAAAAATTTTGCAGGGCCTTCAAAGTCATCTGCCTGATACCTTGAGCGCCGGGAGCATTGGGTGAGGCCACTACTTTGACCAACTGGAGTGTTCCATAACACACTGCTAACTTAGCGTCCACTGCACGAAAGCGGACCAAGAACCTGCGTCCACGTTGATCTTGGGCAAGGGAAACGCAGAGAGCTGTTTGGATTGCCTCTCTCTGCTTTTGCCGATGAGCTTCAGCCAAGCACCAACGCATCATGTGAGCCTTTTTGCGGTTTCCAGCATCGTCCACATCGGCTTGACAGTGACCCGGCTTGCTGTGAGAGATGACTGACTTCCATTCAGACATGGTTGGCGAGAAACCACCAATTTCCTCAAGCGCTGGCGCTTTGCCACCGGCCATACTTTCAGCAGTGCGGTGAGCAGGCGAAGCAGCATGTTTGCGGAAACGAGCCACACGAATGTCACCACTGTTCACTTCATACCTTGCAAAGTGATGCCTCGAAACCGGAAACTTGGACATGGCTTCAGGACTCACTTCCTGAGCATCATGGCACAGTCGGCAGCCCAAGCCCCAACTGCCACTCTCCATATTCATTTTGGCGTCCAACCATGCTAATTCTTTCTGCCATACAGGCTTATATTTCACCCATGTGCATCGAGCACATTTTGCACCTGCAGAGCAAGCTTTCACATGTGCATCATCATCATAGCCGCCAAGCGAACAGTTGCCCAACTGCTCTGACATACTTGCTGATCCCTAGGTTTGAGCCGGTCAAGCAGAAAGGGAAATGTGTGCGGCTTGCAGCCTAACAATAATAATGACTGATCAACTGATAGGAAAGCCTGCCAAGCTGGCTGCCGCCATGAAAGAAATTACTGAATGACACTCAGCCACTGTTCAAAGTGACCCCTTCGGCCAGTTTTTCCCCTCAGCCGCGTCTCCCCTGCGGCGATGAGACGTTGATACACTCCGGACAACGGTCAGATGCGACGTCCAAAAATGATCTTCAGCAAGTATGTGAATCTCAGTCTGGGAAATAGCAGCTTCAACAGCGCAGCTCTGCTCGGATCTTTTTGGCTAACTGGCGTGTCTCCGAGTTCTCAGCTGTCAGTGTTAAACATAGGGGTTTAGTTTAGTAACAAAACTTGAGCAAAAAGAGTCGAAACTTCTGGCGGCAGTCAAGATGCGCTGTTCATCAAATAGCCATGCTTGTCTTTGAGCCCACCCTGCGGAGAAGCTGCTGTTGAACCATCTGGGCTGAGGTTGCTGCATCCTGCTTCCATGGCTTCTCAGAATTGCAAAACAAAGTCGACCTCTTTGGGCTCACCGGCATGAGGAGCTGGCCAAATCTTGTCGCTTGGCTCGTCTGACACATGGCTGAAAACATTGGTTGAGAAAACGCTGCTACTGACACAGGAGACCTAAGGAGCCTCCTTGCGTGACTTCCCCCTAGTAGCTGCTGGTGTTGACCAATTGTCCAGGAAACTATAGAAGCCTCTCTGCGCAATGAACGTGGCAAAAAAAAAGAAGAAGTTCACAAAACACTTTTCTCAGGAGTGTCTACCTCCTTGGCCAAGGAAGCTTATATGATGAATGTCAGTGATCCTTGCTCAGGAGGGTGCACCTCCTTGGTCAGGACACTGATGGATAATGAAAACATGTCAATGATTGTTGCGTGCACCTCCTTGGTCCTGGTCAGGAGGTGTGATAATGAAAACTTGTGAATGAAATCCTTGCTCAGGAAGGTGTACCTCCTTGGCCAGGACAGGAAATCTGAATTCATTATGGAAACACTGGTAAATGATCTTTGCTCAGGAGGGTTTAGCCTTCGGCAAAGCATGTGACATATGAATTTACATGAGTTGATCATCTTGCAAGTCATGGAAACAGTAACATCTAAACAAGACAAACATGTTTGAAGCAATACGTTTTCTCCAATATGTTAAATCAAGAGAGTTTTGGGCAACACATACATATCCCTGAATGACTTGTAACATATGTTAAAAACCAACTCTATAACCATGTCTTAAAACATAGAAGCGCCACCAATCAGCGCAAAGAACCTTACTAAATCCACCCCAGTATATATATATATATATATAAGAAGAACATGATTATCCCACATGTTATCCCATTATAATCACCATTAAATTACCATTTATAGATGTATCCCATTAAATCAATTTAAATCACCATTGAATCACCATTAAATCTCCATTAAAACCATTAAACCATCATTACATCACCATTCCTAGACTAATGATTTATTTGTGATGATTTACCAGAGGCTACTCTGGCTGTCCAATCTCCACATCCCGAGGCAAGGTGCCCAGCGTCCCCAGCGCCCCGGCGCAGTCCCGCTTCGTCCGCGTGGCGGGCGGCTGGCGTCCCCGGGTGCATAGCGAGGTCCACCAGCAGCGAAGGGGCGGAAATGGCTGGTTTTTACGGGGAAAATGGTCTGGTTATATTGCAGGATGGTACCCCCCGGTTCTGTTTGTTGTTTTATAGACCATAACCCCCATTATCTAGTTCGTTATATCTACCATAAACCATAGTTGAGGGAGGTTTATTTTTTTTGTTTTTTTTTCTCTGTGTTTTGTTTTTTTTTTGGATTCTGTCTTGAGAAGGAGAGGCCAGGAAGGAAGGAAGGAAGGAAGGAAGGAAGGAGGAGGGGTAGGAAGGACGGCTATGATAGCAAGAGGACTTGCGTATGGATCAATATAGTTCAATGATGTTCAATGGCCGGGGGCGCGCAACTATATGCTGTCTTGGGGGCCCATCCCGTGGATCTATAGATGATTTTTCTATAGATGATCTATATAGTTATAAAAATGGTAAAACTGGGATCTATAGACATAGCGAACTGGAAAATGGTGCAGTTATAGATGATTTTCCACCTATGGTGATGTTCCAGTTCGCCGGCTGTGTGAAACCAGTGGGTGTGGTTTTTATTGTTGTTTTTTCTACTGTTTATAACGGGGTATAATGAGACATGCTGGAGGTTCTGCTGGGGAAATGATTTTCCATTGCCATGTTTGATTGCCGGAAGGTATTCATGTGGTTTCATTTATAACTTTCCCGATTAAACATACAGCAAGGATCTTAGGGGGGTATATCACCATTTTCAGACACACCCATGGTCACCCATGCATACACGTACTTGTATGTGGTTACAATATACAATATATCCCCTCATTGAACCCTCAAAATTGGACAGAGAAGTGATTACAACCTACCGGAAGTTAGGAACTGGTGAGTAATTTTGGGGTGTTCATCTCATGGAAGTGCTTGACTGGTCGGTAACTTTTGGTGTTGTTCCATGATTTCAGAGGTTAAATGGGTCGAGACCACCAATCCCCAGATAACCGCATGTACATTTATAGACATCGAGATAATTCTACTTGAATATCTATCTATTTTATCATGTCGTTGCTTATTTATTTTATCTACCTACCTACCTAGTTATCTATCTAATATGTTTTTGTTTTGCCATGTTTGCTGGTCAAATATTTGTCTTGGTCTCTTGCCAACATGCACTTCCCATGTTTCCTCAGCTGCAGGAGCCTCTATCACCGGTGTCCCCAACGTCCAGCAAGCATTCTGAAGGCTGGGGCCAGCGGCAGAGGACGTTGGAGGTGGGATTTCAATATCAAAATCTGAGAGTTAAGCATCAAAGAATGAGGGTTTGATCATATTTAACCAATGAAAAATGAATTTGGGTTAGTGTGATAACGGGGTAGATTCGCAAAATGGTAATTTGAGTGGGAAACAATTGATCGTTACAATCCCATTTCTAGTATTATGTAGTAGCCTTGGTTGGATCTAGTCCCACCCCTCCAAAAATCAGCACATGTGAACATACAAAGAGCCGCCAAAACCCGTGGTGTGGTCTTGAAATTTGCTCATCTTCAGGCCGGAAACGGCGTGCTTATTTTTTCCGGATCAGGAACCTTAAGCAATGGTATCTCATTGAACATCCAGTCATATCCTTCATGTAAACATTCAGATGATATTCAGATGATATGCTGCTTGACCACGCTTGACCTATAGCTGGTGAAATACGCAGTGCAAAATGATGACCGGTGAAGCTTGAGCTTGAGGTTTGAAAGGATTAAAATCCCTAAATTGAACTTGTATGGGAAACCTGGGAGAGCGCCTCGGGCAAAATCCTGGAAATATCCCAAATTCAGCACCGGGGGATGGTCTGAAGGCTCAGACCATCCAGTTTTCGTTGGTTAAAATCCCGAAAATTTTACTACTTAAATGCAAGCTTTGGATGTTGAATTCCCACTTGATGGTGAAAAAAACACTTTTTCATGGTGAAAAATCCCATTGATTCCCACTTGTATTCCCTTAAGAGTCCCCATTGTAGATGATTAAATGGGAAATACAATGGCAGAGATACGCATAATCAGTCCATTCCATGGCTATGTCTTGTCATTAATGGTGTTTTTCCAATTCTGGAGTTCCATTCAATTTCCCATGGATACTCCCAATTTCATGGTGAAATCCTATCTGGTTGGTGGTTTCAAACATAATCCTTCCCGTTGACGAACTCATATTTTTCAGGATGGTTTTTTAACCAGCAATTTCCCATGGAGATTCTCCCTAAATTTCATGGTGAAATCCTATCAATGGTAATTTCAGGATCCTAAATATGTTCTGGGGATATTCCTTGAAATTTAGGCCTTATATAATAGGCCTTATAATATATGGAATCGGTACCTCCAAGTGCCTCCAAGGAATCAGTTCCTGAGAATTCCCATGGTTTTCATGGCCAAACTGGCCCCAAGAGGTGACCGATCGCCCTGTTGGAGCGTGCCCGTGCGGTCCCTGAAGAGTCTCCCGGAGGACGCCGTGCCTTGGAGCGTCCACCGATCGGGGAAAGTGGTGGAAGAATGGTGGAAAACCGGGGACAAATGGTGGGAAACCCATGGGAAATGGCCCATAGAAATAGATGGTTTACCTATTGATAGCATGGTGGATTTTCCATGGCAAAGTGTTAAATTACCAAAAATGGTGGATTTGTTTTTTCTAGAAGACATGGAGTGAACCAACGCTGAGTGTTGATGTTCTTATTTTTTTCTCACTTGAAATTCTTGCATGAAGTGTGGTGAAATGATGTTTTTTTTTTGAATTGTTCCTACTTGAACTTGGAGGGCCATGCTGGTTTTGCAGAGTCCATGTTGGTACCTCCGAAAGGTTGACCAGAATATGTCCATCCAAAGGGGCATGTTTTGTTGGTTCAATCAAAGTCAACCGGTCAACCCCCATGGTTCAACGTGGATTAAATGCTCAAATCCACCATCTTTGTCCTCTTCAATCTCAATTTGGCTTGGAGAAATCCGTTTACATCCCCATGTTCCTTGCTTAAAATCCTCACTTTGCTTGGTAAATCACCATTTCTGGTTGGTGGTTTGGAACATGACATTTATGACTGTCAATTCACAATCATCCCATTTGACTTTCATATTTGTCAGAGGGGTAGGTCAACCACTAACCAGATTATTATTAGCCATCATTAAACATATAATAACGTATAATAACCATATATTAGCCATTATTAACAGTATATTAACCACAATGCTAGGTATACCACCAACCAGATCTTCAAACCAAACCGCTGCATCATGGCCTCCCAAGAGCCGAGGTGAGCCACGTGCGCACCACGCCTGCGCGCGCGGAGCTCTCGCGGCCGGATGGTGAGGCAAGAGAGAAGCGGCCGTACAGGACTGACCTGAAGCTGGTGCCCCTACTGATAAATTAAATGCAATAAAACACACACATATATATATAATTATATTTATACACATGTTAATAGCATTAAATAGCTAAGGCTATATATAATTTATCTAAATAAATATATTTATATAGTTTATCTAAATAAACATGTTTTTAGTTATGTTATATGTTATATCATTTGCAGATATACATATAGAGACACATCATATACATACCGGTATCTATCATAATTAATGGATGTTTACTGAAATATTAATATTTTAGCATTTGTCCAGTGCTTAGGAGGGCGCTGCTTGGAACTATGGTTGCACTATATTCTCAAAAAGAGGTGGCCAACCATGGAACTACGATCGTTGACCCACCATTTGGGGAATCTATTGTGAATATCTTATTGTGTTGGCCCTTTTACAGGCTTAACTACCTCGGCTCCAGACATGTGGTATTTACTGTTAAACAAATGATTTAAGCCACAAATATTGGGATATAATTGTTACATATGGCTATTGATGGGATATATTAGGATACTTCCCGTGCAAACATTGATCTGTCAAAAATTACGGCTTACACTAACCAATCTGTCGATGAGGAGACAAATCAAACCTTCATGGAATTGTAGGACTGACTTTCAAATTTAGTGGTTTGACCCAAGGAATATTCACTCAGACGGAATGCATGCGTTTTTGCCATTCTGTTTTTACAGGGGTGTTTGATGTTTATGTTAATAATCGCTGCAAATGGGGTGTTGGGGCTGAATGTTTCAATCCCTGCTCCAACTCTAGAAGCCAACTGAATTTGAGATGGTGTGGTATACTCTTCTTGGAATACCTCATGAATTCGACTATAGATTTAACATGATTTAACATTATTGAAGTATGTTGCAACTAGTTTCCTTTTGCTGGTAACAAGAATTTCTGGTGCTTGCCCAGCATCGGCAGTCGACTCTCATGTGGCTGATTGATGAACGGAGATATGGGCGCACATGCCCACAACAGTGGTCCTGTTGCCTTGTCCATTTGCGATCTTCAACTGGTGAAATAGAAGGACAGTTCAAATGGGATAGCAAAGATGACATGGATGTAAGCTAGTGTTCTATCACATTAGTTGTTATGATTGTGTTTTTTCTCCGCGCTACTTAAAGTATATGATAATCATGATGGTTAATGATAAATATATTAAGTACTATTAAGTCATGTTTTGCGCATGGGTTTGAACTCAAGACCTAGCTCCGCCAGCGCCAGGAGAGATCCGCACTTAGCCAAAGAGCTACACTTGTGGCCAAAGAAGTTTTTGAAGGACCGACCAACTGATAGGGTTAATGGTGGTTAATAATGCTTGTATACTGTAATACAATGTACCCTCTGGTTATTTAACATAGCCATGGAAAATGGCCCATTTATAGATGAAATTCCCATTAATACCTCCATTTATAAGGGATTTTCCATGGCTATGTTAAATAACCAGATGGTAATACTAGTTAACAATGGCTAATATGAATGAATAGTGGTTATTGTCCGGTGCCCTCAAACGTGGCTTGCTGGAAAACCCACCATTTAGTTCAATGATTGTCCCAGTGAAAATCACATCCATTTAGTTAGGGGGTTTCCAGCCAGCCACGTTTGCTTGCTGAGCTGTCCCGGGTGTGGTGAAAGAGAAGATTGGGGAGGGGAGCATCCCACTTTCGCAATCCGAGTTCCTGGCTAGTGGTGTTGCGAGGGGGGCCATGGTGAGTTTATTTTGGATCTAAAATATTGTTTGGCAGTCACTGAGTTTCAATTGTTTTATGTACCCTCTGGTAATTTAACCTAGCCAGGGAAGCCATGGCCCATGAATTTAGATGATTTACCTGTAAAAAAGTGGTGAAAAACAGTGGTGATCGTCCATAGTTATGTTAGTTTACCAAATGGTATATAAACGGTATATATGCATGTTTTCTTTACAATGCAGATGTTTTTTTGCTTTACAACGCATTGGTTCCCTTACTGCGGGTTAGTTGAGGTTATTCCCAAGAGTCCAGGGGGCATTTGCCATCAGCCTATCATTGCTGATCAACAGTATCGCCATGAAGCCCCTATATTTCACCCTCAAAAGTACCACAAGAGAATGATTCACAAAAGCGTTTCACGATTTTGGCATGTGAAATTAAAAACAGTTTGCCAATGTCTATCTGTTTTGGAGGTTGCATATCATGGATAGTATCCGGTGGCTTCCCAATAGTTTCCATGTCCAACCAATGATGATCTCTTTGGCTTGGGCCATGGCCATGGCAGGAGCAAGAAAAGAAGGCGGAGGCTGCCGCGGCCACTTTCTGTCCGCTCGAACAGAAAGTGGCTGGGCAGATCATGGAGCGCAGTCTTCGTGCGTCGCAGTCATTCTACATGCGTCGATATGCATGGGATCAAATGGGACATGTACCCTCAATATCACTCAATCAAACGTGGAAATGGGACTGAGCTAAATGGAGGTCTTCATAGGAAAATCCCTGAGCTAAATGGAGGATTTTCCATTGCCATGTTTTATCTGCAGAGGGTAACCAATTGATGGGATAGTAATCCTTCGTAGTCATTTTGGTGGGCACATATTTGATATCAGCCAAAGGCTAAGTCATTCATTTTTGGCATGGTTTCGAAGATCAACCATGTTTCCGTTACTGGGTTCATGTGGTTTCTTTTTTCGTCTTCCCTGAAGTTGTCTCAGGTCGGTGTGCCGTGGGGAAGTGTGTATAAAAGCATTCATGGGTTGCTGTATCTAATCTAATGTCTCCACTGCATCCTTGTGTTCTTGATCTAGATGATAAATACTATAAACATCACCAACACCATTATTATCAACCACTGTCTTCACGTTATATATTAACCACCATTAACCATCATTACCCAATTGTTGCTTATTGCTAACCAGCATTAATAATGTGCAATCAACAAAATGAACGAATCGCATTATTAATTTATAATATATATATAGGTTTGATGTATAAGTGTTATTTAAGTATTTGCCATCATTTATTTACCACTGTATATCCCCATTATTGACAACCATGATTAGTCACCAAAATCTTTGGTTCCCCGGCCCCTGGACCCTTGGTGTAGACCCCCAGGCGGAGGACTTGAAACATTTGCCACGCGAGAACACCGCGGACAGCGGTAGCAGGTGCGGCTGAAGATGGCTGAAGGGTCACACCATGTCACATCCTTAACAAGGAATGGATGGAATATTCTCTGGTAAACTAACATAACTATAGAACATCACCATTTTTAGTGGGAAAACTCACTATTTCTATGGCCATTTTCAATAGCAAACTGTTATTTTACCAGAGGGTAACAATGATGGATCCAAGTACTGAGGAAGTATGACTGGGGGTTGAGTACTAGGGTGTGAGCCGTACCCTTCTAACAGCAGGTGTTTGGATCCATAGGGATGAACAATCATGGATGTAACTGATTTAATCTTGACAACTTGAGATTTATATACATAATATATATATATATATAATGGGATTTAACATGATTTAACCATAATTGATTATATTTGAGGCATGAATATAATAATATTTGATATGTGTGAAATGGGATTCAGCCCCCAACATGGCGAGCTTACAAAGAAATTGACGATTAGCCTTGATTTTTTGGGGTGCATTAATTTCAGGCAAACTCGACATGTTACTGCACCCCGCCTGCCCAAAGGTAGTCAGACGATGTCAGACAGTTATACCTAGACATAACGCCGCACTCACACGAACAGCGACTATTGTGTTTATCATCTCGAACAGCGACCAATGTGTTTATCATCTCTTGAAGTGGTTTTCCCCCTTGACCTTCACTATTCACAGCCAGTCTCTGATTCGAGTCATATATATATATATATATATGTATATAATATAGATACAAATTATACACATGTATATATATATATATATGTGTGTGTGTGTACTTTAGAGTAAGTTGCATGGGAGGTTATGAACTGGTGAGTGACCATAGTTATAACCCACGAATCCAACCCACTTGCATCGAGGACGAATCCTTTCACCAGCCGGTTAGGATCCCTCGGTTGGCGGATCCTCCAAGTATATGGCAATGTCACTGCCGAAAAATAGCTGAAGCAAATATAACCAAATTCTATCTTCAGAAAAAAGACGGCTAAACTATGCTAAACGAAGTTATATAAGTCCGATAGGATTCTGATAGGCTTCCATTTTCCAATTATTCCCAGAGCAAAACAGCAACCCATGACGTCCGCCCAGGCGGAGTAGTCCTGCACCTCCGCAGCCGTCTGCTCCTTTCGCAGCACGCAGGGGGAGTAGCTTGGCGGAACAGGTCTCCAGTTTGGATTTGCCAAGCTGCCAATGCAAAAGCCGGTCCAGAAAAGGGTGCAAAGCTAGGATAGCTTGCACCTTTGATAATCCTTGTAGGAATTGAATGGCCTGGATGACTGAAAGCCAGATTTTGTTGATGCAAACACTTAGCTACAAGCCGGGATGCCTTAATGCTGGAACAAATGAGTTGTATATAATGTTCTATTATGATTGGTCTCTTGGGATCTGAGATGATCTGAGATGTTTCTATGAAATGTAAAATGATTGAAACACGCTACCCTCTGGTGGTTTAACAGTTTGCTATGGAATATCGCCATGGTTAGTAGGTAAATCATCGAATTAAATGGGCAATGGCTTCCATATCAAACCGTTGAATTCACATAAAACAATCCCATTATATCCCAAGCATATTATGTATATTCATAGTATTCCCATGATATCCTTTCTGGTCTGTCGTCATGCCGATGGCAAGGCCTTCGTCGAGTCTCCGTGGGCGATCTTTCTGAGAAGCGACTTGGGATCTGCGCAAAGTATATTGACCTCACTCTTCTCCCTCACTATAATCATAGTTAGATTGCGGGAAATCATCCCCAGCCATGGCCGCAAGATTCAGGTTAGTGAAATATTAGAATTTACCCAGATAGATGGTTACTGTAACAAGTTCCTCTGGTGGTTGGTTGGTTGATATGTGGGGTCACCCTTAGTATTGGGGAAGTCACCCTTGGGGGTTGGATGCTCATTATGGATGTGTTTCAACATGCTATTTTCCGACCAGATGGCCACTTGACTGAGAACATGGTTAGATCAACCATGAGATCTTGGAGCACCCTTTGTTCAGACAAAAGTCAGTCAAACCCATATTAGGGTGTGTGTATATATAAATAATTGTAAATGTATATATATATATATGCATATCATTATATATATAATTGTAAATGTATATATATATATATATGTAAATGTATATGTATATAAATATATATGTGTGTATTTATAAACATATATATATATATGTATATATGGATCGATGATGTGAAAGTCTTGCGGGTCCATCCATGTTAGGGCTTGATTTGTTTTGGCAAAAAGGGTGCGGTTTTATGTGTGGCGTGGCCACGCCACCAGAATGATTTCATGGAGATGTTCGTAAGTCTGATTATTCAGTCAGTCAGAAATTATAACCACCTCAAACGACAGGATCACAATGACTTGTGTTGAAATTATTTGATATTTGGTGAACACATTGTTCCAAACAATCAAGAGCTCAAGTTTGCCACATGGCCTACCTTTGTCAAAGCTCCCTGCAAGTTGGGGTTATTACTGTAGATCTTCTTAGATCTTGTTAGTAGTTGCTCAAAGGCGCATGCCTTCATACTATCATCCACAAGAAAAAGCAAATCTCCCCCCCGCAACAGAAGCATCCAGCATCAATCCCTCAACTGGTTGGCGGTTTTAACTTAATGTTTTTCGTTTTCAACAAGCATATTTTATCACATTGTCAGATGATGTCAGATGAGTTGAAACATGATTGAAACTATAGTCTAAAAATCCATGGCACATCCTTGAAACTCAGCGCTGTTTTTTCCAGGGGACCTTGGGCAAATGGCCGAACAAATGGCCGCTGTTTGAGGCTTCGGAGGGCCTCAATGAACTCAATTGCCATGTCTGAGAAGTCTGAGAGTGACACCGGAGGCCTGAGCTTGAGTCTACGAAGTGGTACATTCCCCAGTTTGCTTTCAATATCTATAGATTTATCATGGTTTACCTACCTTTGAGGCATCCCAGCCAGCCATAGTGTCTTACTGGGGCAGGCGGCGACCGCTGCGCCGCGGCGCGGCAGGCGGCGGAGGCGGCCGTGGCGGAGGCGGAGCAGCAGCGGCTGCCGGCCGCGATCTGTCGACAGCGCAGGGTGGAGGCCTACGCCGAGGCACGGCCGCGTGGCCACAGGGGAGGGCAGAGTCCTGGAGCCTTGGGGTTGGATGATGATTACTTGGGTGATCTTGGGTGATTTTGATGTTTTGATTTTTTGTGGGTCATGTATATATATATATATATATAGAAATACTTGGATTTGGATGGCATCACGAATCGGTGATGTATATGTGTTATGTTGATGGTTTGATGCTAGAATTAGTTTGGGAAACACAATGTGAAGCATGAAGGTTGTTGTTGTGGGAGGCGTTTCTTTTTCTTTCCCCCTTTCCAATCATACAATTTTGGGAGAATGAGATTGGCAGGCGGCAACCTGCAAAGGGATGATATGTCTTTTTTGGTTCCTGAGGTGATGTGCTGACTTGGGGGCACATGGCTCAGCTTTCCTGCAAGTGGTGCTGTCCTTTTCAGCCATGTGCCATGGTCGTAGATCCCCTACACATATGTCCCAGATCATCCATGATTCTTCGGGATATGGTAATAAGCTACCGACTAAACATTGACAAGACCCTATAACATGGCAATGGACAACCCACGAAGAAGGGAACAGTGTTGGAATACACGGACATGTTTTCCCTCTGTTTCCCGACTTTGAACCAGGTTTCTCATTAAAGCCAATGATTTGCCACCGGACTTTGCGACAGGCCTTGCTGCGGGAACCCGAAATCCAACAGCTTCAAGCCGAACGAGTCAGAGGAGGTCTGAACTGGATGTCCATGGGGGGTTCATTTGTGGTTGATATGCACAGGATTGTACAGGATACAGTATATCCACAATATGGTGCATTTATATATTTATATATATAATTATATATGTATATGACATGGTTGATGGCGATATCGTTGATGGCGATGGAACAAAAGCAAATGTGTATAGGATTGATTGCAGTGGACAAGAATCTCTGGTGTCAAATGCGTTGAAGCCCTTGAAGAAAGAAATTAAGATCCCACAAAGAAGCACGTGCCAACCGGACCCTTTGCATTTTTTCGAGCGAAGTTGAGTGGTGGTACCACCCCATTGAAGTTGCTCCAGCTGATCTGGAAGATGATACACAGGAAAATTGCAGCTTGTTTGGGTTCCAGCTTCAATCTTTTTGGGAGCTATTCCAGATTTGAAAAATAGCATGTCAGATGACCACTACCCCGGACATTCTCGGATCCCTGGACAGGTGTTGGTATGGAAGACCTTGATGAGGCGGGAGTGGTGTGTTGATGTATTGATGTAGGTTTACTATCCTCATCTCTATAGAATTATTGGTGTTTAAACAATATACACTTGAATTTTTGAAAGAGAGAGAGAGGGAGACACATATACTGATATAGAGGTGTATTCCGGCATTCCAGTGTGTATATGGAACCAGAGAGAGACAGAGAGAGAGAGAAGAGAGAGAGAGAGAGAGGCAGAGGCAGAGGCAGAGACAGAGACAGAGACAGAGACAGAGAAGGAGAAGGAGAAGGAGAACGAGAAGGAGAAAGAGAAAGAGACAGAGAAAGAGACAGAGAAAGAGACAGAGCCAGAGACAGAGAAAGAGAAAGAGAGAAAAAAAATGACCCCTTCAACCCAGATCTGACCCAATAGCGATGATCCAAGATGCTGCAGCTCCGTTCCCACAGTGACAGCTCCTGGCAGGTGGATTCGGAGTTGGAAAAGCTGATCAAGGACCCGGCAGTTGGCGCCCAGGGACAAACTGGATTTCGCCAAGAAAACCTATCGCATATGACGAAATCTGGCCATAAGAATGGTAGCCAATTGGTGAATAAAAACCGAACAGGAATCAACAGGCAATTGCAAAAAGGCCCACAAGAAAAGCACGAACAGAACAGTGCCAAACAGTTCCAAGATGCTTGAAGAATATTGTTTGCTATGTTTTCACTCGTCGCTTTAATTTGGGACCTTTATGGGAAACTTCCTGCTGCTTTGAAGTTTCACGTGCTGTTCTGTTCCATCCCTAGCTTGCATGATGACCTTCCATTCACTATGATATTGATATTATTTGATATTTATTTATCCTTATATTGATATTCATATTATCCACATGATTCCTTAAATAATATAGATAATCGTTCAGTCCTGTAATGTCCAAAAAACCACTAAACCACTAAACATCGTCCACCATTGCGCCAGCAAACTGTCACTGGGTGTGAAGGAAGACTTGGCTGAGCTGGCAGAGCTCTTTGCGGAATTCGATGGGACTCTGGAAGGCGAGATTTGATGATCGATGTGGGAAAAGCTGGGGACATGTTGGGAACATCTTCACCGGAAACCATGGGTTTACATATGTTTACATGGTTTTACCATGAAATGTAGATTGATTAATCATTAATTAATACAGTACCCGTACTGGTAGGCTATAAAGCTGCAGGGTTTAATTGAAACCAACGCTGGGAAGATGAAGGAACTGGATCTTCGCCTTTTTGTAATCGAACCAGCCTGGTTGGGAAACCGGTTTTTCATGGGTCAATAGTTCCATGGGTACTCTTGACAACGGATTTTCCAATATCACTTAAGAACTGGGCTGGAAACTAGGATGGAAGTAACAGAGATTTAGCTGGACATGATGATGGATAGCCTCCGGTAAGATCCGGTAAGGTCAGTGGTAAATAGTTGGTGAGTAAGCTTGTTTGAAGTCATTTCTTTGGTGAATGGGCCATGAGATTTCTCTTGGCAAAAGACAATGCCTTTGGAGCATGCTTTGGATGATCTTGGAAGCCAGCGAGCGGGTGGTTGCATTATGATCCATTTCACAACTGGCTGGTGGTTTGGAATATTTTTTTAATTTTTCCATATATTGGGAATAATGATCCCAACTGACTATATAATATATTTCAGAGGGGTTGAAACCACCAACCTGACAGTATATATATATATATATAGCCGAATTTCTTTCGTCGTTAGCCAGGTGCAATTCAGTCTCTGGAATCATTGGGTCAACTCCTCGTTTTGCTGGGTCATCTCAGTCATCTCCCCATTTTTGCTCCAGCCAAATCAAGAAAAATAATCACCATTTTTCTTGGGTCTATTCAAGTACATTCAAATCAAGTTTTCACCATCGTTCATGGTGGAATCTCCATGTTGAATAATGAAAAGATGCTGAGGCCCTCCAGTAATCAAACGTGGCTTGAGGAAAAATCCGCCATTTGTTTTTTTTAATGTTCCCAGCTAGCCACCTTTGATCACACCAGAATTGAATAGGGTAAATCCTTTGTTTTCCTATTAACACATCACATATCCGTTGTCCTATATCAATCTCTCTGTTCCCTATTCAAATCCTTTTCCCATTCATGTCCCGTCTCTATTTACCAGTTTTTCATAATGTTAAAAAACTCGTGAAAACCCATCATTTTCCTCTTGAAATCTTTATTGACCAGATGCTACCCTCTGGTCACCGATTACGTAACTATGGAAAATCACCATGCTATTCATGGCTAAATCCACTACCAATGGCCATTTTCAATAGCTTTTTGTATGTTTACCAGAGGCGAATCCCAGCCTTTTTTGAGGCGTCCTCCAGCAGCACGACGTCCGTTCCCTGCTGCGGCTGCTGGGCCGTGCCCTGACGGAGGACGACGTGCGCACCTTGATGCGCGGCCTGGATCCCCTGGGCGACGAGCGCCTGGGACCGTAGGGAACACCAATGGCCGTTGGATGTTTTTTTGGGGATAGAGAAATGGTGATTTACAGATTATATGTGGATTATATATATATATATTCATCAGATTTAAATTGGGATTTGTGAGAGGAATCTGCAATTATGGATTTGATAGTTGCGATATGGGAATTATGTAATGGATATGAATTCTAGATTCATGGTTTTATTTACCGTATTTTACCTCGAATCCTATCCTATCTACAGTATTGATTTTTTTTGCCTGGAAAACACAACAATTTACCATCCCTAAAATGGACATAAATGGGTGCTATAAACCACCCCAAATTGGTAGTTTGATTATTGGGGTTTCAACATTAGATTATATAGATTAGTGATATTCCATTAGTCACATTCCATACATTCCATGAATACTTTTTTTTTCAGACTTACCTTAGTTATTCCATTCATTAGTTTTTGGTGTCAGGCAAGCATTACAAATAGTCTAATAGTCATATCAGTCATATCCCAAAGTTGGATGATTTTTTTGCGGTTTTCGTAAAGCCAATCAATCAATATTGGATATATTGGATTTACCAGGTATGCGACCCAATGATCATAACTATCATAACCCCCAAAACAATCAACCCAATAGTAAGCCCAATAATTTTCATAAACCAATAGTGGAGGTTATGACAGTGGGTCCTGGTTAATGCCCCTACTGGGATGATTTTTTTGGGGGGGTCTGAAAACATCATTTTCCAGGGCGACAGGCATCACCTCTCTTGATGGGGCCCTGGGGGGGTAGGACTAAGTTGCGCATATTGGGGATGACCTGAGCACACCTATGATAGGAACATTCACTAACCATGCAGTTTTTGGGGATGGTGAGTCCGCGATATCTTTGGGAATTGTGGCATGATGGAATGTAATATAGCTATGAATAGCTATGATGTTTCTTGCTTTCTGTTTCGTGGATATATATATATAGTTTCTGTGTGTGTAAGATATTTTATAGGATGACATGGCCCAAATATAGATGATTTCCATAGCTATGTTCAATTATCAGAGGGTAATGGAGATTTCAAGTGAACAAACTTGTGGTATTACAATGGTGATATTAGGAGGGCGATGGGGATATGATTGGATACGTGAGGTCACTGGAACGATGGTTAGAGAAAGCAACTATCCCAAAGTGACGGAACTTGTAGTGATGCATTGTAATTGCCCAGACTGGTCATTGAGTTACTTGAGTGGTTCGTATTTTTTGAAAATTGCTTATAAACAAATTAATTATATCCCCACTGCATGGATATATATATATATATAATATATAATTAGCTATAATGTGTATTAGACAGTAACTGGAGGTCCTTCTATAATCCCGATAAGTCAAGGTAGCTTTATTATGTTTGGCTGGAAAAATCCAAACTTTGGGAACATATGGGTCGATCATCGAACTAAATGGATGATTTTCCATTACCATGTGACATGCAGGGCAATTGATTGGTAATGTGCTAAGCCCACTATATAGAATGCTGTTGTTGACACGTTGGGCAATGATCTCAGCAGTGGTCACCGGCGTGCATATGTTTTTTTTTGGCAGTAAGACACTGTTGAACTGTAAGGGCATAGCTAATTTACTGGTGCCTCTGTATCCTTGTTCGATTGTCGCTGTTGTAGTGGTTGTAATAGCTGGTGCTGGTCGTTGCTTGTGGTTGCTGGCAGTTGGAGACCCACAGCTGCTTTAGGAACGAGATGTTTGGAGACATTGGCTTCAAAGAGTTTGTAGAGCTTTGCGACATGAGGCACTTGGGATCCAGCACAGCTCTACATTAAGAGACCCAGCAGCGCATCTTGACCCTCAAAGTATCCATAGATATGGTTTCAGCGTAGCAACATTTTGGTTAAACATGTTTTTTATTATTTTTTTACATATATATATATATGTTTATTCTGGGCCTAGCTTGAGGGTACGAGTATGGATGTATTATACAGCCATAATCCTGAAACTCAAAGTGGAACCCGGAAGTTTGAAGTTTGGGTCGCACAGAAAAACTAAGCCTAAGCAATAGCGATACATCCAGGCCGGGCATGCCCAAACTTCATGATCTGAAATCATACGCATATATAAAATTATATAAAGTTCCGAGTTAAACTGAGGTAAACCACCATTTTCGAAGCGGATTCACCCATTTGTATGGTGCATTTTTGGGCCAGGATAAAACAGAAAACACAGGTCTGGAGCTTCCTTTGGAAGTGCCACGGTTCTTCTCGCAATCGACGCGCTGTGGAGGCTGCATTCCGAGAAGCTCTACCTGCGAGCTTTCTTCCGGGACCGCTGCGGCCTCAGAGTTTTGAAGACCATCAGCCAATGATGGGCAATTTGTTCAGCAGCGATGTTCATGTGGCAATCTGTGTGGATATGTGGCACGTCATGGTATGTCCAATCTGTATACAATCGTTTTGGATTATCCCATGCAGCCGAACATGATCCTGGTAGATGTAGGGGTGACCTCTCACCTCTCGCAGCTGTGCGTTCAAACCTCCAGAAACCATGCAAAAGACTAAATAGGGCAATCCTCCGCAACTACGTTCATATCTTGCGCGGTCGGCTCGGTGCCAGATTCGATCTAATCTCAGCATAGTGCATGAATTTTAGATGTCCCTTACTTATGCGTTTCTACCGCCACCATCCGCCACCATGATTAGATACCATCATACAATGGCAATCCCAATGTTCCGCTCTACTGCCAATTTGACAATTTTTTGACATAAGGTTGGTTTTGACATATGAAGTCTTGGTCAAAACGCAGGGGACCCCCACCCCTTTGGGCCACGGCACCCCGGCGCCCAGTGCCTGCCGTGCCATGGCGGCCGTGCGCGTGACCCTGCAGGGCCTCAACGGCGAGGTGATGCTGGGCCCGGTGGAGGTTGAGGCAACGACGCGGGTGAAGGAGTTGAAAGAGCAGCTGGACGCCTGGATTTGCTTAAGATGATTTTTTGATATTGTTTGATATTTTTTATTTTCCCAATGGGAAATCATGGGAATCCACTACCTGGGGAATCTACGGAATATTTTGTCGTTTTTTTTTGGGGGGGGGTTCCTCAAAAGCAATCCCAAGGAAGCGAAGGTGCTGGAAGAAAGTGGTGAGACCAAGGCTTTTCAACTGCTGTTGAAGGAGACCAGCCCGAAGCTCGATGCGATGCTGGGAGAGCTGAGAGAACTGGACCCTTCCAACACTCACGCGCTGGACTTCACGGTGGTGGCGCAGGACGGCTCGGTGTCAGCGGAGCTGAGGAAGCGCTGCGAAGAAGCGCGGCGTAAGAAGGAGGAGATGGCAAGAAGGAACAGTGGCTGGTTGGAGGAGAGGAAGACTGCCAGTGTCGAAAGGAAACAACAGAAGAGAGAAGAAGATCTTCAAGACTATCATTGCGCCCTGGAGGACCTGATCTCACAGCTAGCTGGTGATGCTTTGCACGTCTGCCGACATCAAGCAGCCAAAGGACTATCGGAGGCAACGTTTGACTTTCAACACGCATTCCAACAACATGAGCTGGGAGCAATGATTTTCTTCAAGCGCAAAGCGGAATACCTTCGTGAATCCTCCATTTGGAGGGGCTGGTACTTCAGCGTCCATGATGGTTTGGATCCCAATGAGGGAATCCAAATGGGCGGAGATTACTTCTATCGCTTCATCATCACCTGTCGCGACCTTCTGGTTCCACACCTGACCCAGCTCGGCCTTCAAGTGACCAACAACAATCAACTAATTCACGCCATCGAAATCCGATGGCCGGAGCCCTGATGTGGGAAAAAACATCGACCCAGCTGTGATCCGATGCCATTTGGTATGCCAAGGTAATCAATTTCATCAATCTGAACATGATCCACCATATTTATATAAAGTGATGAACGAAAAGATGATTCAATGAACGTTGGCCACCCAACTGAGTGTCTCTTTTCCACCACGGGGCTTGCATAATTTGCTTCCAATATCTGGCAATGTCTTTTTAGTCCTTCGGGCGCGTTGATCACCGGGTTTACTGCAGAGGTTTCCGCGGTGCCAGCAGCAACTGCATCCAGCCGCACCTGCGCGATGTGGCAGAAGCTTTGCAAGGCGTCAAGGCGTCAGCCTGGGGCTGGTTGTGGGGGATGGAGATGGGGATGAGGATGATGATGATGGTGATGGTGATGATGATGATGATGATGATGATGATGAGGATGATGATGATGATGGTGATGGTGATGGTGATGATGATTGTGATGGTGATGATGACGGTGATGGTGATGGTGATGGTTTTGGTGATGATGATTTTGGTGGTGATGGTGATGATGATGATGATGATGATGATGATGTGGAGGAGGAGGAGGAATATCAGGATGAGGAGGCTGATGATGATGATGATGATGATGATGATGGTGATGGTGATTGTGATTGTGACTTTGGTGATGATCATGATCATGATTATGATGATGACCATGATCATGATGATGATGATGATGGTGATGGTGATGGTGATGGTGACGATGATGATGGTGATGATGATGATGATGATGATGATGATGCTGATGATGATGATGGTGGTGGTGATGGTGATGATGATGGTGCTGGTGGTGGTGGTGGTGGTGGTGGTGACGATGTTGGTGATGGTGATGGTGATGGACCTGGTGATGGACCTGGTGATGATGATGATGATGGTGATGATGATGATGATGATGTTGTTGATGATGATGATGACGATGGTGATGATGGTGATGATGATGATGGTGATGGTGATAATGATGAGAAGGAGGAGGAGGAGGAAGAGGAGGATGAGATGATGAGGATGAGGGTGAGGATGAGGATGAGGAGGAGGAGGAGGAGCAGGAGGAGGAGGAGGAGGAGGATGAGGATGAGGAT
This sequence comes from Cladocopium goreaui, assembly GCA_947184155.2. NCBI lineage: Eukaryota > Dinophyceae > Suessiales > Symbiodiniaceae > Cladocopium > Cladocopium goreaui. The sequence goes on from CAMXCT020002979.1 coordinate 466,707, forward strand.
GAGGTGAGGAGGAGGATGAGGAGGAGGATGAGGAGGAGGATGAGGAGGAGGATGAGGAGGATGAGGATGAGGAGGATGAGGAGGATGAGGAGGATGAGGAGGATGATGAGGATGATGAGGATGATGAGGATGATGGGGATGATGAGGATGATGAGGATGATGAGGACGATGAGGATGATGAGGATGATGAGGATGATGAGGATGATGAGGAGGATGAGGATGATGAGGATGAGAATGAATGTTGGGATTGGTTCTGTTTCGGAGGTTTGGGTTGTCTTGGGGCCTCCGGGACTCGTTGGTCCATAAGTCCGTCCCGTGCCACGTTTAGTATGTGCCCGTCGTTCCTTGGTTGCCAGGTGAATGTTCGGCCAGAACAAGTGGAACGCATCGCGCTGGATTTAGGACGCTGGGAAGAGGTCGTTGTGGTCAATGTGTGGCAATTCCATGCAGGTGACAGTGATTCAGCCTGTTTTTCACCTTCTAACACTTCCTGGGGAAGGTGTTCAAAGACGGGCATGAAGAGTTTCTCCTGGAATATCTTGAATATGCCAATTCTATTTATTTATACATTTTGAAAAATTTTGTTCTCACTGATACTTTGTTTTGCTTCATCCTGCTTGGCTACATATATAGATTATATAATCATATATGTAATATATATATATATACACACCCCACGGAAAGAAGGGTCATGTCCAGCTCAAGTTCACTTGGATGATCCTGGCGACTAATAATGATCGAAGCTGCAGTTCAAAGAGTCAGGAGGCATATCAATTCATGACTGGGAGGCATATGCGATGGGTGTAAGATGGTTTAACTTTCTACATGTTACTACTAATGTTCATACTCATCTGCTAGAAAATCACGTAGAAAATATATTTGTTCCTTTGACATATGCTCGCCATGTTGCGCAGATGTTTTTCCAGAACCATTTCCTCCCAAGGACACGCTGTTTGGGCGGAATTCGTGACGCTGGTCCATGAAACGGAGCTTTTCGTGCTGACCCAACGCTGTCGAATGATGGAGAAGCAGTGACCTGACTCCAAACGTTGGGAAGTGACGAGTGGAAATGATGGGGAGGTCCCTCTGAACAAAGTCCAAGTGGAACCCAACAAAAGTGGTAGTGCTGTGGAATCTTGGAAAATTAAATATTATTCCAGGAGTAAATTGCATTCCTTAGTTCCCATGTTGTTTTTGTTCAGCGGTCTAGTTGGATGGTTCATGATGAGTCAGTCACTAGTTTATGATTGATTCCCCGTTCAAGTTGAGGGCCCAACCCTGGGTTGGAGTGTGGTCGCTAGAAATAGGATAGATATGGAATGGTATGGATATTGGATAGTTGACTATAGGAAATGCCAACCTTTGAGTTGCAGAGATTCTGAACTCACACACTGCTGTACCCTGACAGCTGGTTGAGGAGGTGCTTCTAAGGGGTCCTGCGGAGTCTTCACTACCCATGTTCAGAAGCATTCAGAAACCTCTCTTTGCATGTTCCCCGCCCTGGCTGTAAAAATAACTTTGTATCATTCCAAGCACATGGTAGCGGGAAGTCCACACATGTGATGGGCAGATCATCTACAGATGGATAAAACACACATGTTTCAACTGCGCATGATCGATTCTGGGAGGGAAACGATCAGTGCCTGGCTCATCAGCGATGCCAAGCGCATCCAATCGCCTTAGGCGTGCCTGGGAACGAGCCGGGTTCACCTTGGAGCAGGTTAGTTGCTTCGGGGCAGCAGCCCGCGGAAGATTTTGTTTGAAGCAACTTTGGGAGCTCAGGCCCCAACAATCCAAGAAAGAGGGTATACGCAAATACCATTCGCTAAGATTTCAAGTACTTTAGATGACACTTCTAATTATCTACTGTAGCAGTTTAGCATGGCCGATTTTTGAGAGTATCATGAGCATGCCATTGTTGAATACATGTGGATACATCTGGGACAATCCGTGACCAAGTCCTTCCATGATCCCACCTGCCAGGTCTCCAAAGTACAGGAACTCTTTGACCACTTTGTCAGCAAAACCGGTCGAGGCAGGCCCGTCAGACTTGTGGGACGATGCTCTCCGGGCATGTCATGGCATGTCTCATATTGTACATCCACACACACATTCTGTTTGTATACATATATATATATATTTAATATATATATTATTATTATTATTATTATTATTATTTTTTCTTATATATATTTTTATTAGTCTTATATATTATTATTAGTTATTAGTTATATTATTATTATTAATTTTATTATTAGTTATATTATTATCAATTTTATTAGTATATTGATTATTATCATTATTATTATTATTATTCATGTTGCAATGATTTTTGTATTATTATTATCATTATATATATATTATATGTGCATGTGTGTGTACATATATGTATGTATGCGGTTATGTACGTGTGTGTGTGTGAGAGAATGTAATTGTGTATACACAGCAAAGGTATCAAACGTTGTTGACGTCTATGAGAGTCGTGATTGTCATAAATGACCATAATCTCCAATATTGTTTTTTTCCCATGGGAATTCAACAGCCAACCTGCTGCATTGAATGGTTAGGGACTGGCTTTCGACATATTACCGTCGCCCCTAACATCCCAGCTACGATGAGGGGCAGCGTTGCAACCACAAACTATTTGGCAAAGGATATACTAATAGCCCCATTTACATCAACATGTTTGGTTTGCTTTGTAGTATTACTTTAAAAAAAAAAGGTGAACAAGCAATCTGCCATTTGTTTAGAATAGGAATTTGCTAAGTTATTTATTTTTGCACAATTGGAGGGTTATTACGTGATGATTTACTGGTGAAGGAGCCATCCTCGGCACAGGGCTTCGGGCGGAAGAGTTGCTGTACATCGTCCACCAACTGGGCATGACGTCACGTAGCCGATCCGATGAGGCTGGGCCTAGCCAATATCATGGAAGATAACAACTGCATGGCCTAATTCAATCTAATTCATGACTTCGATTGTTGTGATTTGTGTCAAGATGCTGCTAAAAATGGCTACAACGATCATATTAGTACATGTATAGGCACATTTTGTTTTAGATTATTTTTCGTGCTCATGATGAAGGTGTGATGTTTTTGCGGTCAGGCTGACATGGAAGCCACTGCCTACAACGGCAGAGATCGCTCTGAGACCATGTCCCTGGAAGAGTGCTTGCACGCCGCTAGGAGGTGCCATGGATGGAGGTCCTGATGGACCAGCATGGAGGTCCCGATATTCCACAGACACAGTTTTTTTTCAAGTTGTGTTTTTTTTTGCATCAGTGAGACATGCAAAATGGATGGACTTGTTTTTTTAATTTTATAATTTTATCCTATATAAGCCATTCCAAGCGTTGCCAAGATTCCCAGCATTGAATGATGAGAAAATCTGCAGGAAAACCCTATATTTCCTGTAGATTTTCCCTGAATGAACCATCACATCCGCGCAGGTTTCTAGACAAGAAGGAAATGGACGCGCGCTCCAAGGAACTACGAGCTGCAGCCATCGCAGGCATCCCACACGATGAGCTGGATTACTTCCGAGCAGCACAGCTGCAAAGCTCCGAGCTGCACAAAACCAGTAGATATTGGTATCATATGTGGGAAACCCACGAGCAAACCGGGGATTGTTTACACCACCCGTAAAACATGGTGATTTTGGGGATGATGTTTTTTTGCGTTCACCACAATATTTAGAACTGTGACCAAGTTTGTTGACAATGTGGGTACATGACCACCGAGCTTTCCTTGTGGGATAGGCTATGAGGTTTGCAAAAAATGTTTGCGAACTGTTCGTAGGCCGATTTCGATCCCATTCAGCTTGAGGTATGCTATTTAGATCTATTCAGAGGCTTGTCCCACGGATTGTAATTGGTTCAAAGCCATGGCCAGCAAGTTACATACCTGAATTTGTTCTTACGGCAGGTGATGACAAGTTATATATTGAGCAATATGAAGCATATGTGGTCACCAGTTACTGACTTGGATGTTCCTTCAAGTGGCCATTTACCAACCAATAGCAGCCCGCCAGTCTCTCCCTGTGATCCAAGCAGCGCTGAGACCTTTTACAAGCAGTTGATCGCAGAGGATACACAAGGCCACTCAGCTGATGGAAAGCCCCTGTGTTTGGAGGGTACTGTAGATGCTCCATGGTGCTCCTCCTGAATCCTCAATGTAGCGATATGACATGATGAGAAAAAAAAACAGCCATCCACAGGAAACCACAGAGATACATACCTTGCTTACCCCCGCAACCCCCAACTTCAATGTTGTGATCGGAAGTGCCGAGCATCATCAACAGAAATGGCTGTTTTTTTTTTGAAGGCCGCCAGACACAAAATTCAGAAGACACCATTGAATTGGGGGACCGGGGGGACATGACCTCTGTGGTGTGGTACTTCATGGGATGGCTGTTTTTTTTTTGAAGAACCCGTTATGATGGAATAAGAGATGGGATACGTTCTTTTTTTTTTAATGTAATGTCGCATGCAAGTTTGCTTGCATTTATAAGTAATGTATTTTCATCACGCAAAACCACATTTATATGCATATACATTTTTATGTTTACAATATATATATATATATATATATATACGCGTATTTACGACAAGATAAAGCGCATATGAATGCATATGATATGTGTCATGTGTATATAATGCGTATGTTTGCATATATTAGTTCCTGGTTCGGCTTCTTTATGTGTTCGGGGCCATAGGAATAGTGAGACTTATTTATAAAATGCAAGAGCCAAGTTTCGTTCACTCTTGTGTCGCGGCTTGACGTTTGGACTGGGGCCTCTTCTAACTAGCATGGCCCTTGAGACTCCATTTGGGTAAACGTTATATCACGTGTAAAATGTACATTGGGAATGGTGCAAATGATTTATATATTTCTGATTTGAACATGTTGAAGTTTGAATCGTCTGAACATTTCATGGTGCCTGTTGTTTGATGAAACATATCCCCTGGGAGTGACTAACAGTTTGCGAACTGGAAGCCATGGCCCATGTAGCCCGATGATTTACCTACTATTCAGAGGGGGGTTTTCCATAGCTGTTCAATTACCGAGGGTATCAGCCATGGCCCATTCTTGTTGACACCCCAGAGTTTGGATGCATACAGATCCCGTGGGACCCTACGTACCTTTTGTTTGATGATAGATACACATCCCAGCATATCCCGTGATCACATCCCAATCGCAATATATTTTTATATTTATTAATATATATGTATATAATATTCGTACTGTTGGTTAAAAACCATATTCTGGCTAGTTAAATGTCCTTCCATATGTTTCATCATATTTCATTGTATCCCATATATATATATATATACATATAGGTATATATATATATATTTATATATTCCATTTAAAAGGAACATCCAAAAATATCCCATCAACATCGGATAAACTCAGCTCATCCCCGGCATTTTTAGGCAACAAGAAAGACTTTAGTTACTTCGCGCTGTGCCGCGGAGTTCAAGTCATGGGTGCCACCCTGACAGTGGAGAGGAACGCGGAGCTGGAACAGCCGCTTGGCTGCACGAAGCAGCCAAGAAAATCGTGGGAAAACTTTATAGCCTTGGAGAAGCAGCAAAAATGCTGATCTGACCATGAAAGCTGAGACCTCTTCGCTGGATAGCTGGGATTTGACCATCAAACACGGTGGTTTAAACATAAATATATGATTGATTAACAGGGATTTAACCATTGAGAAAGGGTGGTGTTCACCGTCAAACATGGATAAAGTACACGGATTTGAAAAGCAGCCAAGCGGAGATTTAACAAATTGATAATGTATATATATATAGGTTTATACAACAATGTGGGTTAGATTCAGAAACTATTGTGAATATGAGAGGAGAAAAACTATGATCAACAATCGGAATTTTGAAGGTCCTTATTGTCAGACAAACCAGAATAAGACGCTTTGGTGGATCATGCCAGCTAGTCTTTTCAATAATGATGTAAATTACATATATGTTTATCACCCAAAACTTTGTTGTTTTCAAGCTGCATATTGATGGAGGAAGTCAGATCGAATGGATTCTGGGGTTCCATTCTGAATGATAAGGAGCCAAATATTGCTGCAGACTCATGCGCATTTTATGCACATTTAGTTGGTACATAAATGTATGGTTTCGGGTCTTAGTTGTCGGTAGTGTCCGCATGGACTGTATTTGGGTAGCAAGAAAATGGCCCTATCATATCTTACGTCTTGTGACTAGTTCGTGGCTTTTGGGGGAAGGCGAGGCTGTTAATTCTGTATCTATAACTGGAGTGATGCGTATTTCACACAACTGAGCAAATGCAGAGAGGGTCACCGAAGGACAATGAACATATAGTTTTGGGATCGAGCCGTGAAAACATCAAATGTGATTTCTGAAATTATTTCTCTTCTATAGACTCCACTTAGCGTGCAATGGTTTCAGAGGCCTCAGCATTGTGCATTTAGCGTCTATCCAATTCATATTACATCCGCATTGTCATGTGGATGAGTACTTGCTCGAAATGGAAAATAGGTCGCTTCAATAGGATTTTGGAATCGGTTCAACCAGTGCCACAAGTCGGTTCTTTGTGAGATCTGCGCTGATGTGTTAAAGCTCTTGTTTCAGTGACTCTGTGGCAATCTTACCTAGCAACAGAACATCACTATTTCGTACTATTTCATACTATTTCCAATAGGTATATGAACAAATAATAACAAATAGATCATCTACATTGTGTTGAAAGTTCCATGGCCATGTTTGATGAGGGCACATGTTTCATCAGCGCCCGAGCCTGAGGATGTTCAAGGAGCACGCTGTATCTTCGGGTTCATCACAGTTGCTTCATTTGCCCTTCCCAAAGCTCCTTGGCGGGAAGACTTCACCAAGACTGCGGAAAATCAATCCCAGACTTGGAGTTTCTGGAACAATGGATGACTGAAACCTGCATATTTCTTCCGATCAATTCCTGGTATCCAGTAGATTTTCCTTAGACCCAGTGATTTGTCAGGTTTATCGTGATGATTGGGTCGCTCTTCAAGGCGGACTTCGCCAACTTGAGGTGCTGCGGATCCCGACATGGCCTGTTTGTTCATGTTCCACTGGGTGTTCTTGATGGGTGTGCCAGGGTCGAAGATCTCAATGGGGAAAGATTTGAAAGTGGGAACTTGAATTGTTTGAAGAATTTCCCGGTTCCCTGTGATTCTCTTTCCAAGATCCCTTTGAAAGGGCAATCTTCAACCTTTTTCCCTTTCAAAGTGGACTGTTCCGTACAGGACGCAGTCAGCTCGCAAAGATGAGGCGCACTGGGAGGTAATTTAAGTCATTTAAGTCACTGAGTGGGTCAGTCTCAGGTAATCAAACATGGCAGCGTGTTTTCTGCCATTTTTGACTTGGCAAGTGGAAAGTTTTGCTTCTGTGGATCAGGTGTAACTAGTCCAATTCTATGCTCTATCTCCTCCACAATGGGTCTGGGCACGGGGGTCGCATTTGCCCCTATGTGGGATCGCACTTGCCCCTACTCAAGGCTGTGGATGCTACGTTGTAACATCCATTTCAAGCAACTCCAAGGCGCTCTGGATCCTACACTGTAACATCCATTTGAAGTCAGTTCCAAGACGCTCTGGATGCTACGTTGTAACATCCACTTGAAGTTTCTTCCAAGACGCTCCGGATGTTATGTTGTAACATCCATTTCAATCAACTTCCCAGACGCTCTGGATGCTACGTTGTAACACCCATTTCAAGCAACTCCAAGGCGCTCTGGATCCTACACTGTCACATCCATTCGAATTGAAGTCAGTTCCAAGACGCTCTGGATGCTACGTTGTAACATCCATTTGAAGTCAGTTCCAAGACGCTCTGGATGCTACGTTGTAACATCCACTTGAAGTTTCTTCCAAGACGCTCCGGATGTTATGTTGTAACATCCATTTCAATCAACTTCCAAGACGCTCTGGATGCTACGTTGTAACACCCATTTCAAGCAACTCCAAGACGCTCCGGATGTTATATTGTAACATCCATTTCAATCAACTTCCCAGACGCTCTGGATGCTACGTTGTAACATCCATTTGAAGTCAGTTCCAAGACGCTCTGGATGCTACGTTGTAACATCCACTTGAAGTTTCTTCCAAGACGCTCCGGACGTTATGTTGTAACATCCATTTCAATCAACTTCCAAGACGCTCTGGATGCTACGTTGTAACATCCATTTGAAGTCAGTTCCAAGACGCTCTGGATGCTCATCCACGCTCTGGATGCTACGTTGTAACATCCATTTCAATCAACTTCCCAGACGCTCTGGATGCTACGTTGTAACACCCATTTCAAGCAACTCCAATTTGAAGTCAGTTCCAAGTCGCTCTGGATGCTATGTTGTAACATCCATTTGAAGTCAGTTCCAAGACGTTCTGGATGCTAGGTTGTAACATCCAGTTGAAGTTTCTTCCAAGACGCTCCAGATGTTATGTTGTAACATCCATTTCAATCAACTTCCAAGACGCTCTGGATGCTACGTTGTAACATCCAGTTGAAGTTTCTTCCAAGACGCTCCAGATGTTATGTTGTAACATCCATTTCAATCAACTTCCAAGACGCTCTGGATGCTACGTTGTGACATCCATTTGAAGTCAGTTCCAAGACGCTCTGGATGCTACGTTGTAACATCCAGTTGAAGTTTCTTCCAAGACGCTCCAGATGTTATGTTGTAACATCCATTTCAATCAACTTCCAAGACGCTCTGGATGCTACGTTGTAACACCCATTTCAAGCAACTCCAAGACGCTCTGGATGCTATGTTGTAACATCCATTTGAAGTCAGTTCCAAGACGCTCTGGATGCTACGTTGTAACATCCACTTGAAGTTTCTTCCAAGACGCTCCGGATGTTATGTTGTAACATCCATTTCAATCAACTTCCCAGACGCTCTGGATGCTACGTTGTAACATCCATTTCAATCAACTTCCAAGACGCTCGGATGCTACGTTGTAACATCCATTTCAATCAACTTCCAAGACGCTCTGGATGCTACGGTTTAATTAACCACTTGTGAGAGTTTTTCCAAGATCGCTCCGGATGTTATGTTTGAACATCCAATTTCAATCAACGCCCAGACGCTCTGGATGCTACGTTGTAAACAATCCCTTCCATCAACCTTCCCCAGACGCTGGATGATTACGTTTGTTGTAAAATCCATTTTCAAATTCAACTTCCAAGACGTCTGGATGCTAAGTTGTACATCATCCAGTTGAAGTTTCTTCCAAGACGCTCCAGATGTTATGTTGTAACATCCATTTCAATCAACTTCCAAGACGCTCTGGATGCTACGTTGTAACACCCATTTCAAGCAACTCCAAGACGCTCTGGATGCTATGTTGTAACATCCATTTGAAGTCAGTTCCAAGACGCTCTGGATGCTACGTTGTAACATCCACTTGAAGTTTCTTCCAAGACGCTCCGGATGTTATGTTGTAACATCCATTTCAATCAACTTCCCAGACGCTCTGGATGCTACGTTGTAACATCCATTTCAATCAACTTCCAAGACGCTCGGATGCTACGTTGTAACACCCATTTCAAGCAACTCCAAGACGCTCTGGATGCTATGTTGTAACATCCACTTGAAGCAACTTCCAAGACGCGCTGGATGCTATGTTGTAACATCCATTTCTGGATGTGTTTGATACCCAGTGTGGTAACGTGTGGTAACTAAGATGTAATGTAATGCACAAGTGTAAAAAGGAAAGTGACCCCGTGACCCCCTAACCAATGTCCCCAAGTCCACCCTAAATGTCCCTTGTCCCGCGGTCAAACCCTAAAAGGTTGAATGACTTATTCAATGGAAAGGCAAGTGACCTAACCAATGTCCCCAAGTCCCCCCTAAATGTCCCTTGTCCCCAGTTCAAACCCTAAAAGGTTGAATGACTTATTCAATAGAAAGGATTGTGAGGTAGGGGCGTATGGGACCCTAGTTGGGGTAGGGGCGAATCTGACCCTGGGGTAGGGGCGATTGTGACCCCCGTCCCATGGGTATGCTTTTGAACTTAAACTTTGCAATGACAAACTTCCCATCCATGCGCAAGCATATTTCAGACAATAGAAGTGTGTAGATGACGTTCCTGCTGAAAATAGTGGGGAGTATGCACCGTCACCATCCTCAAGATTGAGCCAGATTTACGTTTTGAAAAAATGGCAGATCGATCGTTATTCTAATCACACACAGTCACACATAAATATGTGATGCTATTATACTATACATAATATATATATATATATGACCCATCATATCCGGTTCCCCATGTCCACTAGTCTGAACCACCCATATGATGATTTTGACGGCAATTTTGATTCATTTTTGCGTGACGCACATTGCATATCTATCCTCATGTTTGATGGTTGAATCAAACCAAATCTTTGGTAATTTAACGTAGCTATGGGAACTCACCACTGTTAATATGTGTTCATCGGTAAATCACCGAACTATATAAATGGGCGATGGCTTCCAGTTCGCAAACTGTTTAGTCATTGCCAGAGGCTAAACCACGACTTTTATCAAGTTTCATTGCTTAAATTGCTGAAATTAATCCAACGCAAGCTTAAATCAATTTAAATCGGTGAGATTGGGTCATTTCCACACATATCCCCATTTTGATAATGTTTGTTGGTTAAATCATGATTCAACACCTTTAAAAAAAATGTCATGGTAAATTAACGTCCCCTTTTTTCGTAAAAAAAACAGGTCAAACATTCCACCTGTCCCACTTGTGCGATCAATTCCAGGAGCTGCCGCGTGCCGTGCCCAGTAAGGTGAAAGCCATCAGTACCACCAGCGCCTTGGAAGCGAAGGTGGTCAGGGTTATAGCTTAATGTGGGTATGGGATTATAAGGCTATAAGGGTTTATATGGGGGTGCCATAAATGGAGGTACCCCCATAGCTGGACGGTTTATAATGGAAAACCCTATCAAAATGGATGGTCTAATAGGCTTAATGTGGCTTCTATAATGTGGGTAAAACCATGCCATAAACCACCCATGACTGGGAATGCTCAACATACCACCTGCAAAAAAGGTGATTGGGGATGTTTTATTATTGTTTTACCCACATTATTGGGGTATGGGATTATAGCGGTTTAATTATATGTATTTATACTGATGTTTCATATTATTTATAGATAGGATTAATCACCCTCCGGAAAATTCACAGTTTGACCCTGAAAACCACCAATGTTTAGTGGAAACGAATCTTCCAACCCCTCTTTGGCAGGGTCTATGTTTTTACTAGAGGGCAATGGGGTTATTGGGGAAATGATTCTGGGGTTATACTACCCGGCTTATTACTATACAGTCATATATGGTAATATGCCCCTTCACTGGTTGGGAAGTTATATAATTATGACCTGGATTCTGACGTATGTTCCACCATGGGTCCAGTCATTGATTTCCTTAGTGCAATTAAAAAGGATGGTTTGATAAAGTTGACAATATTGAACGGCTACTATCACAGATGGCTGGTGCTTTGGAAACGTTTTTGGTTATTTTCCATCCTTCAAATGAGGGATAAGTTGATATCATCACCCACAGACACCCACAGGAAGTCCCTTGTTAATTTTTGATATGATTTATTCTCAACGCAAATTCTTACTGCAACATCATAAGCCACGAGATTTGGCGAGGCCGTTGTGGGTGCATTGGACATGTTTGGGTACCTGCAGGTGATTTCAAAAACATGTTGTTTTCCATCCCTACTGTACCTGGGATGAAGCCGCGTATTTTGTGTATTAGATATAGAGAGGGAGAGAGAGTTGCAATGGGGGTGCCCTCCAAGTATAAGTTGGTGTATAAACCATTTCATAACCCTGCATATAATTATAAGTATATATCATAGACCATGATTGTTGGATTTTTTTGGAGTTGTAAACCATCTTAGCTATCGTTTGGGGGTCCCACTTTGTGAGATGTGTGGGTCCACAGCCTGTGATTCTTGGTTATGCTGGGTTGATCGCCTGATGTTTTCTTCCCATTGTGTCCAGAATGATATAGAGCACATAGTTGTGCTTTCAGTATATGTTCACATCCTATATGTTTTTGGCGCGGTTACATCATATGCCCACATTTGGTTGGTTCAAACACCATGAAAGCCTGTCTCCTGATGTTTGCTACGTATCCAGAGAAGCACTTCCCCCACCACCTCACCAAACTCAGGCAAGTTCATGAGGCGTTCGCGCTTCGCACGATGAATCCAGTGTTAGAATCGTCTCGTGGCCAGTTCGTTTCGGCAAAATATGGCAAGGACAGGCTAGAAATGGTAGGTTCGTAGATGCAATTTTTGGGGATGCCAGAGGATTGTCACAACTCATAAGTGTGGGGATAGCTTCAAGTTGGTACAATAAATCCCTTTGTGAGCATTGTGACATTCCATGACACTTGTCAGAGTTGTCAGCAACAGGACATCCAGCTACTGTTGCTGCCAGACTACCTGACAGATGGAGATGCCAGCATTGCAACAGGATATTCGGTTTCTAGCCGGGCTTCAACACTCACTTCCACCCATTGGTGCAAAAGAACAACATGGAACCGAATGACACCCCAAGGAGCCACATCATGGACACAATGCTTGATTGGTTGATCTCCTTCCAATGACCATACCATGGTTCACATCCCCATGTCTTGAACCTTTACAGTCCCAAATGTAGAGTTCAGTCTGTATACTGTAATCTGTTTGTATGGCATGGAATCGCACCTTTGTGCCTTGAAGTGGACAGTCCTTCTTGTGCCCTCAAGGGGCATGGGACGACTTTTAAGATTATGTGGTGTGAACCGCGATGGGCAGGAGGAAGTTGGATTTGGAACACTTTTGCCACCGCAAAACTTGGAATGGACACCTCTAAAGCCAGAGATGTTTGTAAATTCTTACGGTCATCAATCTAGAGCGCCTATGTCATCAATGTTTCTGAATTCGAACTCATACAGGCATAAAGTATCATGAAGTCATAAAGATCTCTCAGATTCTTGACCCTAAAGCCTCCTTGTCCAATCTCGGTTGGTCTTGACACATGGCACATTTTGAAAGCCGGCGCTGAAAGCTTTCGGGAGCGGACCAGCTTTGACCCAAACGGGTCCGGGTCGCAGGCGTCGACCGTGACGGCGTGCGGTCCAAAAAAGGGGCCGGAGGGAATGGAGTCCGGAAGTGCTGCTTAGATACGCTAGTTACAAAGTGGGTATGGACAATAATACTATATAATATATATATATCTATTTATAAGCACAAATACATTTCAAAACATCTGAAAGTAATCAGAGATATGTTGGATGTGAGATATACCGATACAGTCCATAGGCATCCACGATATCACCTCCAATCAGCCATTGGATCCAGCCCCTTCCTGGGGCGCCCATGGCAGGTGTCGGCCTATCGGATGCCTTTGCGGCGTCCCAATGGACCCCCAGGACCTGGCATGAAAATCATGAAACACTGGGACTATGGGATCATCAATGGCTGGTGCTTTATAGGGAATGGATGGGTTGCTGGTGGTTGCTGGGATGATTATTGATAGTTAATTATTGTGGATCATTCCCGAAAATTCCCTCTTTTTTTGTGACTTTCCATATTTATAGATGGTTTACCTATTATCAATATGGTGATTTCCCAAAATGGTGATTTCCCATAGCTATGTTAGTAAGTCATAACCAGATGGTATATATGTATATGTACCATATATTGGGAATGTCATAATCCCAACTCACTAACTCATATTTTTCAGAGGGGTAGGTTGGAACCACCAACCAGATGATCATGATGGAATATCATTATGGGATGTTGATATCGTTCCTTATCATGGAATATTATTCTATCATCCCTAATGGGATTATGATTGTCATGGGATATTATCATGGAGATTTTACGAACTGGATTTCTGGATTCTGGAATTCTTAGCCACAGTAGGTTCATGGGCGCAATGATTTGGGCGTGAAAATGCGAGGGAATTAGCCCCAGTTAGGGCCCCATTTTCGTGGGGATTACTGGAGCCTGCAATGGATTTAGTCGTACCCAATCTTCAGACAAACCCATTTGAAGCATTGTGAAACATGTTGATCGAGTTTTTCACACCTGAAACCGAAATCCAATCATGACACCTGAAAAAAGATTGCTTGCAGGAGGGAAAAACGGTGAATTTTTGGTGAAATTGCATTTTTTGTTGGTTACACCCTTAGATGTACCAACTGCAAACACGTTTCAGTAGCATCCACTTGAACCCAACAGTTCTGCCCTACGAGTTTCAGGAAGTAGCCATGGCTCCAGACCCCTGGGTTCCTTAGGCTGCAGCGAGCGAGAGCGGTTGCATCCTGAAGCCCAGGAGCTACGAAGTGAGTCCCCATAAGAATATCATGGACGTCCATGTTTTCTTGGTGAGCAATATGCATTTAATACTACCCACATGAGAAAAACGTTCCATGAATTCCCGGGTGTTATGGATATGCAATCTGAAAATTCAGTGAGTGAATTGAAATAGAAGGCTTCACTTTGGCTAGCTCAGGGCTTGACATTGAGACCAATAAGACTGGTTTGGTGGCTTCAGTTTTTTCTTTTTGTGAATGTTCCATCCGTTTAAACAGAAGACACTAAATTGTGATTATCATGATGTTGACGTTGATGTTGATATGATGACGTTGTTGTTGTGGATGATGGTGCTGATGATGATGCTGCTATTGATGATGATGATGCTGATGATGATTCAGGTTTCGTTCTTTTCGTTCCGAGCCCCACCTCACATGACAACAAAGGCAAGGTACTTGACCATGCTGTGAACTGAGGTTTGGCGGGGCACCAAGGAGATATTCTCTCCATGTGTCCAGCCCTGAGTTTCAGCGCAGATACTTGGATTATTTGGTTGAAGTAATTATATAATGGAACAAAAATGGTGAGCAACTGGACCCTCAATGACACAATGAAGGGTTTTCACTGATTTCCCCATGAAGATTGGGATGCATCAAGGGACGTAAGCCAGTCCATAACCATCCACAAACTTCCAAGGGCTTTCAGGGTTCGCAGTTAAGGGCTGACAGTCATCGCCTGCATTCTTTTAGACAGGTCATGACGGTCATGTTGCAAGTGAACATGTAAGAGTTTTGTGCATGCTACTGAATATAAAACATGTTTCATAGTTTCATATGCATGTTATATCAATGCATATTTCTATCACTGCATAGATTTGGGTTTCTCATTGAAAGTTCGTGTGCCATTCGTTGTCCTGCACATTTGTTGATGTGAACATGTCAGGCCCATCCTACACAGAATCGCACTCCACTGGTGGTGGTGGCGGGCCTTTGCTTCTTACGGCAGGTTGGAGCACCATCTCGCACCACCAACATGTCGCAAGGAAACCAGCGTGAAACACCAAGTGGGTAGAATGCCATACCCTGGAAACCCAGGATAGGTTTGGCCTGGTCTATTGGATCCAACACCCCGGGTCCCAGTTTTGGCCCCTGGAAATCCAAATTCCTTTGATCCCTCCCTTTATCATCGTTATATTGAAAACATAGATTAAATCGGATCTAATTCATCTATACGGGGGTCCAGAGAAAGAGGAAATTCATGTATAGTATAAATCCGGGAGAAGGGATTACATGGGATTTCCAAGAATTACTCATGTTTGTTGCATTTTTATTCAGCCCCGTGGCCCGTGCCTTGTCCTCCTGGTTGTTGTTTTTTTTCAGGCGACGACCGCACCGCCCGTCTTTGGGCCTTGGCTGGGTGTGAGCCTCGGTGGATCCATCCACTGATCTCCGCCTACTTATCCCATTGATGACTGGGGTGAACTAAGCCACTTTCTAAGTGGGATGAGCCACCAGTGGTGATCACCGTCCTTTCACCGCAGCCATTTCCTCCCACGTGGTTGATGTGAGTGGATGATATGGAGCTTATTACCCTCGGATAATTTAACTGCTATTGAACATCACCATGTTCAATAGCTAGATCAGCTATACATATATATATATATATGTATACACGTATGTATCACCATTTTCCATCGCTATGTTAGTTTACCAAAGGGCAGCTCCTGAAAGATAACGTACTTACTGTACGCAGATGAGGTCAGGCTTAGTGCAGCAGACTCCGTTTGTGTTGAGGCCGCACGCGGGGTCCGAGTTGATTCGCTTCGATCGCTTGAAGGGCAGCCGCCAGGTGGTTTGCTCCAGTTTCGGGGAAGGACCTAACACCCAGGTATGACTGGCTAAAATGACCACACAGTAAGATACATGAATTTAGTGGTGCCTTTGGATGACTCCTGTCAGCTCTCTTGATGTGAATTCAGAGTTTTTGATTTTTGAGATGTCTTACAGTCATCCCTATGGTAAACATTTCACAGCATTTCCATAGCTATTGTTTCTTTGGTCTTGGCACTGCAGTATGCTGGGTGGCAGATTCTTGAGATCAATGTCCTTTTGATGTGAATTACCGTCATCAAATATTGGCTGTAGCGATTTGTATCAGATGAGCGCTTGGTTTTCCCACGAAGACCACATGTGGTGTTTGGCTGCTTATTATGTGTTTCTTTTGCTGTTGTTCTGGTTGTTCATTGTTTGTGGTGCTTGGTTGTTCTGTTTGTACTGCAGCACATGTGCTTTGCCTATAGGTTGCCACAGGCTGTCCACTTGTGCGAGAGTCGTTATCCGCCTGGAAGGTCGTCGTTGAACAGGGGGATATGAAGTTTAGGACTCCCCTTGGTCTGATGGGTAAAGATGGGTAAAGGTGGGTAAAGCATGGTAAAGCACCTCTTAAAAAACATGGTTCCCGGTGTTCTTTTTTGCGTTTGATCCCTCTATTGGTAGACCCTGTCGCTGACCACACCAATCCAGTGGTTGGATCCCATCTTGGGTCACCACATGGATGGGATCGCACTCCATAGCTGTGGCAGCTATGGAATATCACCATTTTCAATAGGTAAAATCGTCAAATCATCTATCAATGAGTAAGTCAAGCGTCACATGGATGGTTGCCACCTCTCTTTCCACACCAGGCATCAGGGGAGGAGAACCCCCTCTTTGAGCAGGTGCAGGACTGCTTAGAGTGTCACGGTGAGCTGAGCTGATCGGTTGACCTTGGGGGAACCATGAAAATCATAGGGATTGGTCATGATTGGTCCATAAACCATCAACAACTTGAGGCTTTGCCCGAAATACGTGGTGATGGCCAGCAACCCAAACACAAACTGTGCTGGCTGCTTTTGAACGGAGCCCCGATCCTCGGGCCCTCACCACCATCGTGGTGGAATTTCCCAGCTGTGCATCCTGTCGGTGGAATTCCGCTAGCTCTGCCCTTATAGGGCTCGAGCTTGCGACCTCCAGCTCTGTTTGTCTCCTGTAATTTGTATTTATATAAGTGTTTTCCCTTTCCAATCTGGAATGATTAAAAGAGTGATCAAGTAAGCTGTATCATGAAATTCCCACCATTCGAAGAGGGTGGAAAGTTGAATTTGAATAAAATTGAAAACAATTTTAAACATGTTTAGAAGCATTCCCACATCGTGTCACCACAGCGGTTCGCACCATGCATGGCACCACCGCACCCCAGGACGCCCAATTTCTATGCCTCGATGGTGCAGTGGCGCTGGCAACCACCACGCGCTTGGCGGTGTATCGCTTTCAACTGCACCTGCAGGCGCTGCAGACCGGGTTAAAGTAGAGATTCCAAGGATATGGAGTTTCATACAATGGGGGTACCCCAAAAACTGGATGGTTTATAAATGTCAATGGAAAATCCTGTGAAATGGATGATTTAGGGTTCCCTCCATTTTGGGAACCCCCCATACAATCATATAAAGTCACATAAAAGATCAGCTTCAGATGGCCCTGCAATTGTTGCTGAAGAATGTCGTTGCAAGTGTCGATCGCCTGAATTTCTCCGTGAAAGTTGATGCGTTTACTGAGGTGATCTTTGGGTAGAATTGGGTCAGGCAGGCCCAGCCCATGCCCAGAATAGCTGCCAGAGATTATTAGCCATCCATTCCCCAGCTAGATAGGGTCGATGGAGTGTCCCTTCGATGATGTCCCATCCCATTATATAGAACTCCTGGCCAAGGAAACAGTCAAAGATGGATCGGGTTTATCATTCTTCGTAGTGATCAGTGATCTATCCAATTCTGGAGTTCAATATTTCGGGAATTCCGCCATGTCAGCCAGTATTTTCCCACTTAGGGGGTTGGTTTCCGAAGTCATGTGCCCCTAAATCATCCTAAATCATCATTTTTTTTGATTTTCATCCTGCTATTGGGGTACCCTCATTTGTGAAACCCCCCAATAGGTATCCACCCTTAGCTCCACGTCAGCCCCTGCGAGGATACCTCGGATGACATCAAGCGCCTACAGAGGCCGGGTTTATGGCACATATATCCATACAGATGAGGTTGTAAACTGCATATGGATATATAATAATATATATATATATATATATATGTGTGTGGCGTGTATATATATATATATTTATGTGGGGGGGCACCACCTTTTATATACTGTATATAGTTGTGTAAATTGAAGATCCATGAATGGCCCTGACCCTGCTGTGCTTTGCATAGCTGCTGAGCATTTGAATATTTGATATGTGTTTCATATAAGTACGGTTGCCCTCATGTAATCAGAATAATTTAGACAAATGCCACGCCAGATGATTTTCTCTTGTCATGATTGGCTACCAATCCCTCCTTCCTATTCTATTGTGGTACTTCCGTAGCTGCCCGGCAAGCATGCTGTCAGATGATCTCCATAAAGTGGGGGCTTGGAACAGGCCAACATGTCTGTGAGTCATGTGGCTGATCCATTCCCAAATAGGTTCCCCTTTCTTTCTGGCGCATACTCTGGCACCCAGTTTGATTGGTGGCATGCAAGCTAAACTAGGTAGACATATATGTATATAAATATATATATATATATATGTGTGTGTGTGTGTGCGCGTGTATTGGACTCCAGCCCAAAAGCTACCAAGGCGCCCCTGGGCCATAGCCAGGTTGGGCTCCTACAAATGCTGCGGACTCTTGGCCCTGCCCAAAGAACCCACGGCCGGGCAAAGTCTGGTAGCAATAGCAGCCAACAATGTGGGGCGGCCTACCATGGATGGGCTGGAAAACTCGAAGTACAGTACTCAATCTATTCCCATCACATGATCAGTACCATCTGGCTCCTGTGCGACATCCTATCGATATTCCATTTTGTTTGGTGATATGGTTTTGGGGACATGATTCAGAAAGACACCTCAATTTAATTGGACGTGATCTTCCTACCAAAAATGAAACGGTGAAACTATAACCATCCATAACCCTTATTAACTACATTCAGCTACAATTTGCCCGGACAATGGGCACATTGTAGACAGACAGATAGATAGAAAGATAGATAGATAGATAGATATTTAATAGCTACATGTATACATACATACATATATATATATATATATATGTATGTATATATATATATATTATATATATGTAATTTATATGTATTATATATATATGTATTATATATATATATATGTATGCTCCATTATATATCATTGCACTATATGCACTGTGTAGAGATGAATCTGTGTTTGTGTGCACATGCTTGTTTATGCCTGCGGACCGAAAACCGTGCTCGTAAAACGCACGTTTCTGAAAAACGCAATTTCGGAGGTTAGGTTGGGGTGGGGTGGGGGGGCATGTCAACGTTCCTTGTACTTCGTACATTAGATTATAGTTTTTGCCGCGCTGCAGAGATCTCTGGGATCGTTGCTACGTTACTTGTTACTACGCTGCAGAGATCTCTGGTGTTGTTGTTGCTACGTGACATGATTCTGCGCTGCTGATGGGGTGGGGTGGGGTGGGGGGGCATGTCAACGTTCCTTGTACTTCGTACATTATAGTTTGCTACGCTGCAGGGATCGTTGCTACGTTACTTGTTACTACGCTGCAGAGATCCCTTGATGGTGTATGCTAGAGCTTGGCAATGGAGATGCATTCACAAGATTGCTGACTGCCAGCTGAAAACGGTGCATGCGTTGCAGCGATGACGGTGAAAAGGCAAAAAACGCGCCTCAGATTTTGCAAGGTTTCCAACATCCTTTTTGGACAACATGTGCACACCGATGAGCACGGTTTCCGGTCCGGCGGGTTGTTTATGTGTGGCTTTTGATCAAGCTTCGCAGCTCGATGGGCACAGGGCGACACCGCGATGGGATGGGGACTGCAGGACGGAAATGATTGAAATGATCATGTCCAGTCAACAAAATAAGCACCCACTTTCGGGTTCAATATGGTTCAATAATTTTGAGACGTACCCAAATAGAACTGGTGAATAACAAAACCAATAAACATCACATTGACATTAGCATCAAGTCCATTAGCATCAAACCTGCACATCATTTCCTGCCTGCCGGACGATCTCCACCTCCACTATCTCCACGCTATGTTGGGCTTAAGACCCGGCACCCTGGCAGCTGGAATGACTGTGACGGAGGCCCACGGTATGGATTTGCATGGCATTTGCCACTCGTCGCTGGGTCTGCGGAGTTCGCTCCCGTAGATGGGTCTGATGCTCACAGGGTTTTGTCCCACAGCCGAAGTGGGTCTATTTTTTTCAGCTACACAGGGAGCAACAAGAACGCAAAGGAACAACTAACAGTAGCCAGTACTTGTTAGCCATGTTTTCTCCACACTGTATGCGGTTTGGGCAGGACCCAACGGTCCGGGCATGTGCCATTCTTGAAAATCACAGTTGTGACAGTTGCTCTCTTCTCACCGACGGGCAAGGCCCTGATGGTTGGATGTTGGTCATGCTTCTACAGAACTCTAGACATCCAACTTTGGAAGCGTCCAAGTTTAACCAATGCCCATGATGTGTTAATCTCAATACGAGACAACTTTTGTGAATGTCCTTTCACCGCATAAGACCTGACCAAATATGCAGGTCAACTGGGATGAAATGTGAAAAACACATGTTGTATGTACCGGGTCTGTTCTTGTCATTCATCCTGATGTTGATGAAAGCTCTGTTGAACAGTGTCCACTGTGTTTTTGGCTATTGTTTTTGTGAATCCATATGTTTTGTTTCTACAATACATGTTTTACACGTGTTTACTCACGCTTCTGATCTTGTTGATGGATCTTGAGGCCTTAATGGTCACAGTGCTATGACTATGTGTATCTATGTGTCATATGGTCCCAAAGTTGTGGGGTTCTTGTTTTTGATTCTGTATCCCGGGTCGCCTCCTCCCCGCCTCCTCCTCCCGCCTCCTCCTCCTCCACACACTCAAACACACACAACTTTGTCACATACCATCTCTTACACACACAAACTTAACACACAACTTTGTCACATACCATCTTTCACATACAAAATTTCACATACATAAACTTAACATACAACTTTGTCACATACCATCTTTCCATAAGTTCACATACACAAACTTAACACACAACTTTGTCACATACCATCTTTCACATACACGAACTTAACACATAACTTTGTCACATACCATCTGTCACATACATAACACAACTCACATCTACCATCGTTTTGCGGCACTTTGCGTGGCAGGCGTGGCGCAATCTCACATCCACGTTCGTTTTGCGTGGCACGCGTCGCACAAACTCACATCTACCATCGTTTTGCGTGGCAGGCGTGGCACTCATGGCACTGGGTCGCCCGTGACGTCGCGGCACTTTGCGTGGCAGGCGCGGCACAATCTCACATGCACGTTCGTTTTGCGTGGCAGGCGTGGCACAAACTCACATCTACCATCGTTTTGCGTGGCAGGCGTGGCACTGATGGCACTGGGTGGCGCGCTTGGTCTGATTTGGTCGCCCGTGACGCCGCGGCACTTTGCGTGGCAGGCGTGGCACAAACTCACATCTACGTCGTTTTGCTTGGCAGGCGTGGCACAAACTCACATCTACCATCGTTTTGCGTTGGTTTTGGTCGCCCGTGACGTCGCGGCACTTTGCGTGGCAGGCGTGGCACAATCTCACATCACGTTCGTTTTGCGTGGCAGGCGTGGCACAAACTCACATCTACCATCGTTTTGCGTGGCAGGCGTGGCACTGATGGCACTGGGTGGCGCGCTTGGTCTTGGCTTGGTCGCCCGTGACGCCGTGGCACTTTGCGTGGCAGGCGTGGCACATTCTCACATCCACGTTTGTTTTGCGTGGCAGGCATGGCACAAACTCACATCTACCATCGTTTTGCGTTGGTTTGGTCCCCCGTGACGCCGCGGCACTTTGCGTGGCAGGCGTGGCACAATCTCACATCCACGTTGGTTTTGCGTGGCAGGCGTGGCACAAACTCACATCTACCATCGTTTTGCGTGGCAGGCGTGGCACTGATGGCACTGGGTGGCGCGCTTGGTCTTGGTTTAGTCGCCCGTGACGCCGTGGCACTTTGCGTGGCAGGCGTGGCACAATCTCACATCCACGTTCGTTTTCCGTGGCAGGCGTGGCACAAACTGACATCTACCATCGTTTTGCGGGGCAGGTGTGGGACAATCTCACATCCACCTTCGTTTTGCGTGGCAGGCGTGGCATTCATGGCACTGTGTCGATCAAGCGCTTGGGACGGTTTAGTCGTTTCACGTGGCAGGCGTGGTGCAATCTCACAGCTCACACACCATCTTTCACAAAACTTTGTCGCATACCATCTTTCACACACACAACTTTGTCACGCACCATCTTTCCCACACAACTCTGTCACACACAACTTTGTCACACACAACTCCACTACAACCACAGCTACAACTAGTCAGTCAAGTTAGATTGGTCATTTGCATTCAAAGATGCAGTCATCGGATCATCTATTGCTGCTCTGGTCGTTTTGGCCCGAAACTCTTTGCCGGCACGTTTGCCTCGCTGCGTCTCCGACATGTTTTCTGTTCCGAGCTGTTTCTTTCATAGGCTTGTGTTAACTTGCCACTTTCACATGCCACTTTGTCACACACAACTGTTTTAACTTCTCGATCCTTCACCACCTCCTTTGTTTTTCCTTCCTTCCCCGTCCCCGCTACAACCTTTGAAGCTCATTATTGGAAGAAGTTGACCTGTGGGGTTATCCGGTCCTTTAATTGTTATACACTGTATGTATATATATATATATTTACACGATTAAGTGCTGATGGATCTCCATACGTGCCATGGTGAACACATGCGTTGTTTTGCCACATTGGGGGATGGTCATCAATCCATTCAAAGGGATTTATATACCTAAATTACCCGGATTCCCAATATGGGATGGATGGCCGTAAACTATATACATATATACCTCTATATGATAATATATATTTATATAGATATATATATATATATACATATATATATATATATACATATATATATATACATATATATATATATATGTATACCGTTGCATGCCATCTTTTGACCATGGCACATATGTAGGTTTTCTGCTCGAAAACCTCGTCCATGAGAATTTGAGCAGCTCTGAGGCGAGTACTGTGGGGAGCTCAAGCCCTTGGAAGAGGTGGGACGCTGCGAGACCCCGGAAGTGGAGGAACCCACCCACTGCTTCTTGGCGGGGTAACAGCCACATGTGGGATATGTGTGTATATATATATATAATTAGATACTTTGTTGGTGCATATGCCTAGTAATACAATTGTATTATATACAGATTATATAATTTATATTTTGATATATATATATATACACATTTATATATGTACTTTTATGCATATGCATTGCATATTGCATGTATACATCCCTGCCATACATGCATACATAGATGTAATACATATATATATATATATATTATAGTACATTAAAATACATGCATATACACGTATAATTTGAACATAAACCACAACAACACCGGGATATAAGAAACATACCTTGCAAGTATCAATACAATAGGTTCTCTGGATTGAAATCAAAGATCAACTGAGGGGTGGTTGGGGGTGGTTGCCACGCAACTCCCTGGAATGCCGAAGAACAACCATTATCGTAACAGTGTAGGGGTGCTGTTATAGCATGAGAGCTGCCGATTGAAGGATCTATGGGTCCATGAGCTCTTTTTCGGGCGGTGCCGGAATCAGCCAGTGTCCCAATCAGCCAGGATCCAATGCGGAACCTAGTTATCCAACGGGAAAGTCGATTTCCATCTACATCTTTGGGGGATGGTGTTTCACGTGGTAGCACGCCATATAAACATTTGAAAACGATTTCTGAAGTTGGATGAGTGGCTAGCAAGAGGCTTCAAAATCCATTCAACAGAGATGTGCTGGAATATATATATATATATATTGTATATATATATATTGTATATATATATATATTGTATATATATATATTGTATATATATATTGTATATATATTGTATATATATATGTATGTATTTTATATTACATATATAAATATATATGTATATTTTACTACATATATATATATACACATATAATTATATACATTTATCTATGGTTGTTGGTGTATAGATTGTCATGTTCCTTCCATTCCGAAAAATGCTGGCTGATTCAATGATCCCAACTGACCTTGAGGCTATTCCTGTGGTGGTGGGCCGCTGGAGTTCAGCACCAGCCAAGCAAGGAAGGGAAGCCATGCGCGCTGCCCGGAGTGCGTGGCGGCCAATCGAAAGCAGCGATTTGCGCCTTTTCAGATGCTCGACGCAGGAAGGATCCAGAAATTTCAGGGCATTGCGGCAGTTCATGTCACATGGCATTACATGTTGTTGCGTTTTTTTATTCCAGTGTTTTACTATATAATGCATATCAGTACTTTATACAATGCATATTAATACATTATACAATATATATTCATACATTATACAGAGCATATCAATACTTTATACAATGCATATTAATACATTAGACAATGCGTATTAATACATTTTACAATGCATATTAGTACATTTTACAATGCATATTAGTACATTATACAATGCATATCAGTACTTCATACAATGCATATTAATACATTATACAATGCATATTAATACATTATACAATATATATTCATACATTATACAATGCATATCAATACTTTATACAATGCATATTAATACATTAGACAATGCGTATTAATACATTTTACAATGCATATTAATACATTAGACAATGCGTATTAATACATTTTACAATGCATATTAGTACATTTTACAATGCATATTAGTACATTATACAATGCATATCAGTACTTCATACAATGCATATTAATACATTATACAATGCATATTAATACATTATACAATGCATATTAGTACATTTTACAATGCATATTAGTACTTTCTACAATGCATATTTATACATTATACAATGCATATTTATACATTTTACAATGCATATTAATACATTTTACAATGCATATTTATACATTATACAATGCATATTAATACATTATACAATGCATATCAGTACTTTATACATGCATATTAATACATTATACAATGCATATTTATACATTATACAATGCATATTAATACATTATACAATGCATATTAATACATTATACAATGCATATTTATACATTTTACAGTGCGTATTAATACATTATACAATGCATATCACTACTTTATACAATGCATATTAATACATTAGACAATGCGTATTAATACATTTTACAATGCATATTAGTACATTTTACAATGCATATTAGTACATTATACAATGCATATCAGTACTTCATACAATGCATATTAATACATTATACAATGCATATTAATACATTATACAATGCATATTAGTACATTTTACAATGCATATTAGTACTTTCTACAATGCATATTTATACATTATACAATGCATATTTATACATTTTACAATGCATATTAGTACATTAGACAATGCATATCAGTACTTTATACAATGCATGTTAATACATTATACAATGCATATTAATACTTTATACAATGCATATCAGTACTTTACAACGCCTATTAATACATTATACAATGCATATTAATACATTTTACAATGCATATTAGTACATTTTACAATGCATATTAGTACATTATACAATGCATATCAGTACTTCATACAATGCATATTAATACATTATACAATGCATATTAATACATTATACAATGCATATTAGTACATTTTACAATGCATATTAGTACTTTCTACAATGCATATTTATACATTATACAATGCATATTTATACATTTTACAATGCATATTAGTACATTAGACAATGCATATCAGTACTTTATACAATGCATGTTAATACATTATACAATGCATATTAATACTTTATACAATGCATATCAGTACTTTACAACGCCTATTAATACATTATACAATGCATATTAATGCATTATACAATGCATAAAAATACATTATACAATGCATATTAATACATTATACAATGCATAATCATACATTTTACAATGCATATTAGTACATTAGACAATGCATATCAGTACTTTATACAATGCATATTAATACATTATACAATGCATATTAATACATTATACAATGCATATCAGTACTTTATACAACGCATTATAATGTTGTTGTGTTTTTTTGCAATGCAATGATCATATTTCTTTTTTCGAGGTGAGCAATTTTCCAACCTGATTTTCGGGAATGGGAAGAGCCCAAGTGCCCAATTTTTGAGGCGATTTCTGAGATGAGAAGCTGATGGGTAGCTGAGAATTTGATAATATGATTTGAGAATTATCAAGAAATATCAGGAGCTACTGGATTGATAACCGCCAGAGTTTGACCTGTGAAAACTTATTGAAACACCTATTGATTATCTAGAAAGAGTGGGTCTCTCACGCTCCGGCACTTATAATGATTGCAAGCTTTATAGTAATTCATCAGGTTGTTTGCCACCTAAGTCTCGGAGCAAGAGTTATTTGTTTTTTTTCTTGTCCTTCAGCAAGCACCAACCAGAACAAACTGCCTCGTGTATCCTTGTGTATACCACTGATGGCTTGAGCTGAAATTGGATTCAATCGCTCATCATCAACCTTAAATCTCTTGGCCCTGAGATTTCAGACCATCAACATGGGTTGTCAAATTTCAAGGGGTTCTTGAAAATCTTTTAGATGATTGTAGGAACTTGACGGTGGATGATGGATTATAGGCTCACCAACCCTTGCCTTTTAGTGCAGGTGAGATCCCAATGTTTACTGGTTACTACGGTTGCTGTGATCACCCATGGATGCAAATGGGACAAACAAAATCAAAAAACACATATAATATAATACTATTTGTTGTCATCGAAATTCCACTTGATAAGTTCACCATAAACTTACCACTGGACTTACCACCTTTCAGTCGCCATGGCCTCCCCACGGGCCCCACGGTCCCCAGGCAGCGCGCCAGCCATGGCGATCAGGACCTGGACGCCGAGCTGCTGCAGAGCGTTGAGGCGCTGGACGAGGCGCGGGTGCTAGAAGCGCTGGAGGCGGGTGCTGATGCGGTGCCTCGGTGATATATATAAAAAAATGGTTTAATTTACTGGGGGATTTCCACTTAAATGATGGTTTACTGTGGGATTTATAGTGATATGATATATATATATAAACCATGGTTTAGTGATACATATACTATGGTTTAGTCTTGTTTAGTGATGTGTAGTGAAGGATTTCCACTTCATTGGGACCATAAAATGGTGATGTTTAATAAGAATGGGGAATGGGATCATAGCTAGGAGGCCCTGATTTTCTTAGCGATTGAAATTGATTTATAAAAAAAGTGCAATTACGTGAGCTATGTGTTTTTTGGTGATGATTCGGTGAGAACTATGGTTTGAACAATCATGCATAATTCATGCATCATGAATCTAAATATATTGTATGGTAGTGATAAGCCGTGGCAGACCCAAACTTTCCCAAATTATTGAGACCACAAACCATCCCCGACATTCCCCGACTTGCAAGGTGGGACCCCCTAGTGGTGGTTTGTTAAAACCCACCAACTATAATGCATAGATTTATAGATCTTTATTGTTAGCCTACTCATATACCATCTTACCATATATCTTGCCATATTATCTTCCAAGGACTGCTCCCGGCCGCTGCTCCTGCGCGACGCCAATGCCGGCCCCTGTCGCTTCCGCGCCGCCTACCGCGGCGACGGCCGCGCGGTGCCGGAGGAGGCACCGAACCAGCCGACGAGTCCGTTGAAGATGGCGGTCTTCCGTAACCTCGCGGTGAAAACATGGGTTTCGACAAAAGTCATCAGTTAGACCATGTTAGACCTGAAGAAATGGGGGGGCATGAATTTATCTTTGGACCATTTTTAATAGC
Source organism: Cladocopium goreaui (assembly GCA_947184155.2). Classification (NCBI taxonomy): domain Eukaryota; class Dinophyceae; order Suessiales; family Symbiodiniaceae; genus Cladocopium; species Cladocopium goreaui. The sequence continues at coordinate 494,938 of CAMXCT020002979.1, forward strand.
CAGTCAATAAATAGAAAACATTAGAAAACAACAATAAACATGCTGGGAAAAACTCATTAAATGTGTGCGTCTATGCATGTATATGCCAGCGGGGGGAAACTGCGCCAGCGTTTTGACCGTTTTTGAAAACACACCTTTTTTATCCGTCACATGCACATCGTACATTACATCGCTGGGTTGGGGGGTGGGGATGTTAACGTTCATGTTAACTTGCGTCACATGCACATCTGACGTTACGTCACCGGGTTTGGGGGGTTGGGGATGCTAACGTTCATGTTAACTTGCGTCACATGCACATCATACGTTACGTCACTGGGTTGGGGGGATGGGGATGTTAACGTTCATGTTAACTTGCGTCACTGCGATGTGGCGACTATCAAAGTCCGCCATACCATGCAATCTCTCGACCAGATCCAACGGCCATGTTAACCCAAAATTGATGCGAAGCATCAGGGTGTGGCAATGGCGTTGGATGAACTCCAAGACCAAAGTCTTTTGGAACTCGCTGGTCGCGCCTTGAAGAACCGTATGGCGATGTAAGGTGGAAAAAAACACCGCGCACCTTTTCAGGAACAACATCCCTGTAAATTACAGGTCATCATCAAAACCACTTCAAAATCCCGGGGAATTTTAAGCCGATTTTGGGGAATGAATCGGTAGTTTCGCTATGTCGAAAGCGACATTTTTTTCAAAACGCTCAAAACGCTGGCGCAGTTTCCCCCCCGACGGGATGTATATGTATGCGTTGGTTTTAAATGGTTTTAAAATGTTTTAAAATTCATCCAGATCTAAAATATAATTATACATTAAGTATATAGAAGGTTGGGATAACCTGTTTTTTTTAAGCGATCATTGTTTTGTTGATCCGCTTTTAGTCGAACTGTCGTGGGGAAATTGATTAGTGAACGGTTCTCCCGGATTTAGTTTTTGGTAGGGATGCGTGGTGTCCTGCAATAACCACTATTTTGCAAATCCAAGGGCTGCAAAGGGATGAAATTGCTCCCCTTCTTGGGGATCTTGAAGTTCATCGGGGCATTGGTTTGGCTTCCCGGGCGGTACGTTTACGGTCATGTCATCGCTCTACACCAGACAGAAAATGTCTAAGAGCTTGGGAGGTATGAGTATTATTAAATATTATTGATATATTGGTTGTTTTTTCACTGTGTTTTCACAAATTAGATTTTTTTGGCCCCACCCTGACTGCAACTACACCACCTACATGTGAATGACCATATATGATATTGTGTAGTATCAAGTGCCCTTCCGAGGTCTATCAGATTGTATGCTGGATAAGACGACACGAATGAGGCGCCTTTCTTGAGGATGGTAGATAGATGGACGGATGGATAGACATAGATACATGGACAGATGGATGGACACTTGGATAATAATTTTGAAAAAATATGTTTGTAAATAATGATGTTGAATATATTACTGCAACTAGTCAAATAGAGAACACCTACAGTGCACCTGTGATCAATAATATTCTTTGATGGACAACGTTTTTTTCCCCCAAAGTAGACCAACTATAAGTTGGTTTATAAACCCCATTAACTATATAGTTATAACATGTTACAAGTACCATAAACCATAGTTCTATTGGAGTTATGTGCACCAACTTACTATATCCCAGAATTGGTTCTTAAGGGAAAATCTGCAGCAAATCCCTATGTTGAACGAAACATACCATGGTTTCCTGCAACATGTCCCTTAAACCAATCCAATCCATTGAACTTGGCCCCCCTTTCTAGGCTGGTTTCCATCGCCCAAGCGTTGATCGAACATGGCGCACCTGTGGCGCCCGCACGGCATCTCTTTGAATTGCGCTATGGGCCCTGTGAGCGTCACCTGGAAATCAGAAGGGTGAAAACATTGGCCATTACCACTTAATACCAGCTAATACCAGTTAATACCAGTTAATGCCAGTTAATAGGGTAAACAAAATGAATTAGAGCCATGTTCTAACCGGAGAATGGTGAACAAATCAGTGAGTGATGACTTTAATTCATGATGACTTTATTGACTCCATTAAATCATTGACGTCGTCATTTTCATGAAGTACTGAAGTAAGGTCAATTAAGGAAAGTCATGGAAAGTCAACGAAGTCTTATTCATGTCCGGACTGAAGAATAAACCGACCTGGTCATTCACCAATCGATCCATTTGGATTTTACGTGATTGTGATCATCAAGCGTCACGGAAAAACCGTTAGTAACGAACAAAGTTATACCGGCAAACATGGTGGTACACTGGTACACTGCAGATAAGATTTATATAGAATTTGTATACTATGGGCCACATGGGTATAAACGGTACTACCTGTTAATTTATTAGCAGTTTGCTGTGGAAAATCACAGCTTTTACAGGTAAATCATCGAACTAAATGGACTATGGCTTCCAGTTCGCAAACTGTCGTTTATCCTATTTATGACACACAGAATAATATCTCAATGAATCCAATTGTTTTTTTCCTTGCATTTTGTTGTTCCATTTGTTAGTAAGATTCCCAGCAGACATTGGGGATTTGTTGTACATTTTCCCACCTGATGGCCCGTTTGGCGCT
>CAMXCT020002979.1:502500-532748 GCA_947184155.2 Cladocopium goreaui
ATTTCCGGCATATCTCCCCAAGTCTTCGACAAGACTGGCCAAACTTGAGATTGTTTACATCCCCAAAAAGGTAGAAGAGTATAGAAAAGTAAAATCATACTAGATAATTGGTAAGTTTACTACAAACCACAAACCTTGATTTCACAATACCCTTTCACAAAGATGTTCTTATGATTAACAAGGTGAATCATAACAGTTAGTCATATGTTCTACCATCGACCTCGTATTAAGAACGATCAAAGCTGTGGTTTCTCGAAGCTCTCGTTTAAGGCCCCACGCTGCGGCTCCTGCGGCCTCCATGGACATCTTTTACAGCGCCGCCTTGGACGGCCAGGTGAAGTTGTGGGACCTGCGCTCCATGCAGGAGATGGGGCCAGGAAGGGCCAGGATCTTCATCCCCCTGATCTGAGGGAATGATGTGGTTGGAGTTCCATGGGTTAATGGAAGCCATGAAAAAGCAGCAATGAAGGGATGATTTGCCATGATTTGCCGATTTTGTATGATTTAGTTTGGGGGCTTCTGGGCGGCTTGACAAGTGGCAAGCTTTGCACATCTTCGCACCTTGAAAAAAGTTCCCTTGACTAAATTTTGGGTGCATGGATGCGCATGGGTCAAGTTATGTCAAATTATTTGGGAAACGTGGAGGTATGCTGCAAATAAATCTCATGCCAACAGGCACACAGCCGTATCTAGAATAGATGAATAGGCCATGTGGATCTTGATTCACGATGATTTGCTATTTTCAATGTGCTCAGAGAGAAGAAAATCAAAATCCTTCCATGACAAGCGAAGAGCATGTAGAGGATATGTGGGGATTGTCTCAAAATTGGGATCCGAAAACCATATGTTTTATCGGTTTATCCTTGTACCCATCACTGGCAGCGACAGGAGTGTCAATCCTTTCGAGGAGGCCCAAGGGGTATCCATGGGTATCCAGGACTCATTTGTGCATGTGGAATCATGTGGTTGGTGATGGTAGGTGATTTCAATTAGGTTATTTTTGATTATTTTTGTATATTTTTGTTGGGTCCTATAAAAATGTTCCTCTATTTAATCTCCTGCATCGCTACGGTGGCTCAAATACCAAGTAGACTTGAAATTGCTGTGCAGACTTCATGACTTCTTTGTGCTGTGCAGCAGCAATGCCACAATGTGTAACTGTCAGTGATTGACATGATTGATGTTGTTGATTTTGTAACATCCTTTGGCTGAACCTTGCCGGAGGGGGGTGGGGGCAGGGCGGCCAAAAAATTCAGGGAATTCGTCTCCATGGGTTGACAGTTTTTTGCAAAGAAACAGTTAGTGGCAAATTAGAGAAACAAACATATGCAGCAAGATAGCAGAGCACTCATGTTTGCAGATTATTAAGGGCATGCATATTTAGCTTGGAGTTTGCTTTGCTGTTTGATTTGTTTATTTGGGATGATCACACTATGAAAAGTTTAGTTGGTCAAAATCATCCAGAAGAAACATCCTGTCCATTTGGTTCACCTGTCGGCCGGACCAAGATCTTTCAACACAAATATGTACTTGGAAGCAATTCAGCTGGAGAATTATGATGCAGCTGCCTTAGAACGTGTGCATTGAGAAACCATGGCATTTTTTTGGAAATGGGTTGCCAAGAACGCATTTGGGGAATCAGTTCGGCCCAGAGCATTTACTTGCAGAATATTCAAAAACCGAACATGAAAATTGAGAACATAAATAATGAAAATGGGTTGTTTCAACAATTTTGGAGCACCTTTGATTTGTGGTTTGGTCTGACCAAAGTGGGACCCCCAAGGGAGCAAGATCCAAGAGTCATGATTTGTCAGGTCATGTCCATTCGGCTCAACGCATGCGCTGCAGGCAAACTGTTTTCCAAGTTTGGAAATTTTCTGTGCTATAGATTTATCTATGAAATCTGAAATCATTGTTCGGATTAATTTGCATTGGTGAAGATCGTTTCTGCTTGGTGTTGTCAGGTCTGGATGCAGGTTGTTAGTTTCTTATTTTGAATTCCACTCACAAAGATCTCAACATACAAATTTCACATTTTTGAATCAAATTTAGACACATTGGCACAATTTGGCAGGTTTTGATCACTTTTGGACCCGCACTTGCCTCCAAGATGGACACATTGGATTGATTCTGTCAGTGAGTTTGGGTATAAAATTGCTAATAACAACAGTCACATGGCATATAATGTGGGTAAAACAATGCCATAAACCACCCATGACTGGGAATGGTAAACATACCACCTATAAAAATGGTGATGACTGGGGGATGGTTTATGGCATTGTTTTACCATGTTTTACCCATATATTTAAGCATTAGACATTTCCTGGCTGAAGACCTCATAGGCTGAGTTCCTGCTTGCGCTACTTGGGTGTGCCATCTGAAGATGGTTCTGTTTGTGCCAGGGCCTCGATGGGGAACTTGAAACTACTGTGGATGGTTGCGCCAGTTCACAGATGGTTTACCCCATTATTTATAGGGTTTCAACCATCCAAGGTGGTGCATGATTTCTTCCATCAGTATGACCAAATCAACTGTTTTTTGGAGTGAAAACTGCACATCCCATTGCTTGGTTGCCAGCTGGGCCCCAGCACATTCAGATATGTTTGAGGGTTTCAGTTCATGGGATACTACCACCCAATTTACCAAACACAAACATCTAACTTTGGCCGGATCATTCCAGATCTGAGTTGCCTAATTATGTGCATTAGGATTGCAATGTTTGGATATAACAACCCCAAATGCAGTAGATAGAACAGATAGAACAGTTGAAACCTGGAAATGGGGAAGACATCATCTATGGGGAAGACATCATCTAGAACATCGGTCAGAAATCCGAAAGAACCAAACAGTACCAGGAATTCGTGTTTTCCACACAGTCACCAAGCTTGTGCGATGTTCCATTTTTCACAGGTATACGATGTGAGAAACGGACAAGTCTTGGGCACCAAGCATTGTCATCGGGACCGGGGCTTCGAGATGGTCTGGTCGGTGGCGTTTCTGGGTTTCTGATGTTCCACCCCGGGATGACGCTTGGGATGACAATAGCTGACAGAAAATATGGATGTTCATTGGTGGTTTGGAACCATGAAATTTTAAATTTTATGACTTTCAATTCAGTTGGGAATTTTTATCATCCCAACTCACGAACTCCATCAATTTTCAGAGGGGTAGGCTCAACCACCAACCTGTTATGTTCGTTGGCATTGAAACCACCAATCGGATACTAACTTAAGTACAGAGTATAGCTCATTTCCATGATTTTCCCAGAAATTGAGGGTGAATGAGTTCAAAAGATCATTTTTGGAAAGATTGCCCAAACATTGCCTAAACATATTCGAACCCAAAACTCATTGTGGGTCTGTCTGAAAATAGGCTACCCCATTCCATCCAACTGGTTCATACTGGTTCATCATCATGTTATATTCCCTATCAAAATGCAACGTTTGAGGAAATCCCCATGTTTAGACGCACGCAGATTATTATATTGTAGACTATAGTGACTATCCCATGACACGTCCAATATAAATCCCCATGCTTGATAGTTGAAGCCAGTATGCTCCTACTGATTAGAGGTGTGCCAATCAGATGTCTACATGTAATCACAATATATATATATATATACAGTATATATATATATATTATATTATTATAATTAATTATATATATATATACATATTTTTTGGTATAATTTTGGTAAATATTGAATATTATATATATATAATCCCTGGAAGCTGTAACAACCAGAAATGTCTCAATGTTGTTTCCCCTACGGCAGTGAAGAATCCCGACTCGACCATGTTATCCTCATTGTTGTTGCTTTTATCCCATAGATTCCTATAATTTCCCCATAGAATTACTGTACCATGTTTGATCATGTCACATCCGGTTGATTCCTCAGGGGTTGGTCATTTCGTGTCCTAACTGAACATCACCTGACTATCGGGGATTATACTCTTCAACTGATGCTAGAGTGATGTTCAAAATTTTCTGAACGGGACATTTAGCAAGCCCTAAAGGACCTCAGATAAGCCACCAACCAGATACATACAGCTTTTTATATAGAGGTTTCTTAAAATTGTGTACCCCTAGTTATCATCATTTACTGTAGTTCATAGTAGGATTTTCCATGAAATACACCATCCATGTATGGAAAACCCCTGCAGGATGCCTGTGTGGCAGTGGATCTTCAACCTCGCAGCGGTTCCATGGTGAGCTGTGGTTTCGACGGGATGGTCAGAAGCCTCAGTCTTCAGTGGTCGGCGGGTCTCCCAGGTTTGCTTGAAGATGCAGATGTATACATTGATATGACATGTATAATATATATATATATATACACATACAATATCATACAATCATATTGTATGATATTATGTATGTATGTATATCCACATTATCCACCATACAGACTACAGTGAATCTCATTGTGTCAATATAGTTCTGTTTCTTGGTTTGCAACATGCATGAAAACTACCAGTAGTTTGAGATACCAACATGGCAGGCAGCTGAATTTTACGACATCCCCTACCTTGGATGGGTCGTTTTAACAAACCTTTAGGACCTTTGTTGCTATGGAACATACCCTCTGGTAATGACTAACAGTTTGCTATTGAAAATGGCCCATAGAAATAGTTGATTTACCTATTAAAGATGGTGATTTTCCATTGCTATGTGAGTTTACCAGAGGGTAACCATAACCAGCAAAAGATCATTTTTTTGTGTGGACTATCAAAGATTGACCATGGAATTTTGGCACAGATTGGGGTGAGAAAATCAGCAACACCATACTTAAACAAAAACATGGTTTGTGCGTTCAACCCATCATAAAAGAATGCGTCCTAACTTGACAGCTCGTCAGTCCGTTGGTGCTGGTAATGACACCAGGCCACCCTGATTCTGGAGTGTTTCACTCACAGAAACCCAGGTTGACATCTATTCTTGTTCGGACGGTTTCTTGTACTACCTCATAGTTTTAGGATGTTTTAGGTACCTATTTTGTAGGTTCAGAAATTGTGCATCTCTATTTATTTGGAAACATTGTGATTCGACATGACACTGGAGTGTTCAATCAGAAGTCCAGCGAACCTTTAGTATGTTCCAGCTCCAGCTGCGACGTCGTGTATCCCGATGTTTTTCATCGGTGGAGGTCGATGTATCCCATATATTGCCGAGGTTCAATTCTTCCGTGCGCCTAGCACAGGTGGGGGGATCTGTCGAATGGAGGGCTTTCTGGACCTGATTTTCGGGAAATGAGACGAGACACACCGACCTCACTGCGACCGAACCAAGGAATCATGGTGAATATATAAAGGAAATCATCCCCAAATGGCCTTAATTCAGGTTAGTGACATATTATAACTTATACCTAGATACATGCAAAAACAATATGTTTGGGCAAGCAAAATAGACTTTGCAAACCCTTTTTTTTCCCGTTTGGTCCGCTCTCCCACAGAGACTCAAAGTACTTCACATATGTTCATCATTGGACCTGGTTTAGAATTGCCAGAGAACATCTACAGGAAACGTCAGGAAACCATGGTTTGTTATGACCTTTATATGATAACTATGGAAGTAAAATCTGCCAAGCGCTCAAATCTTCCCCACAATTTCTGGCGAAGTCACTGTCCCCCTGTCAACCTCCTAAAATGATTTTTTTGAAACGTTTCAGAACAAGAATGAGCATTCACCACTCGAAATGGATCATTCAATACTAAAAAGTGCTTGACATTTGTTTTTTTGCGGCTTTATTTTGTGGGCTTGTTGATGCCATCCCCAGATGCTCTCGTGAGTGCTGCGACATTTGAGCTCCCGATTGAGTGTAGAGGGCCCGTGGAAGCCGCTTTGTGATGCCAGCGATGCAGGTGCGGACTCCTGGCCTCACTGTAAGAGGAATCATCCCAAGAATGGTTTCAGTTTCCAGTTTAGGAATGTTTAGGAGTTTGTATAGTTTGCCCTGACGATTCCGGTGGGCACCGGTGGGCATTGGCTTTTGTCTCAGTTCCTTGGGTATGCAAGTCCACTGGCAGAAATGCTGAGTTAGTCTATGGTGGACATTCCATAGATAGTCGTGGAAGTTGTGGATATATGTAGATATGATTTCGGATCGTAGGAGATTATCATGGATTCAACCTCAATGCACATGTCCTTCTTACATTGATTACATGTTGTTCATTTCTACAGCCGACTCCTTGGCTGTGTAGAGGTATGTAGTCAACGTCGAAAATGGTGGCCGCCCCACGCCCTGACAGGCTGAATCCGTGCCATTGACGGGAGTGGAAGCAGACTATGTGGCACCCGCTGCCCGGGATACCTACTTCGAAAATGAGCCGAACCTCATTGCACCCTTCGACTTTGATTATGACCCTTGGTGAAAAATGGGATGATTTGGGCCAAGCATCTGGTGATTGTATATGTAAGTTTGGCATACCATAATATATATGTATATATATAATATGTACAGTATATACTACTGAATATGTTTTCCAAACTTTGTCTTACATGGTGGCTTGAATTGACATAACTTAGACATGGTTCATTACATGTTGTTTTGCGTTCCCTGGCATCCATGATCATTCATCATCCATCATTCATCATCTCAAAATGAGAAAATTCTCCAGAAGAAATTCCCTTCACCTCTGCACCATGCACCAATGCCATGGTTGACTGGGCTTTGGACCAAATCATGGCCCCAAAATCTACCCTCTGGTAATTCAACATAGCTATGGAAAATCACCATTTTTAATGGGAAAATCCACTATAAATGGCCATTTTCAATAGCTATGTTAAATTACCAGAGGGTACCACAGCTGATCATGATTGTCCCCAATTAAATCCAGTTACAGTAAAACGACAGGTTTGCGCAAACCCAGGTATGTATTTTGTGTTTGTTCTCCCACAGAACGGAAGTACTTTTAGACATGTTTCTGACTGAGAACAGCTTCCACGTTGTGATTCAGACATGATTTGATCACCCGAGAATGTTGTCCAAGGGATTTTGACACGCCCACTTCTGCAGGTAAAACACGTCGTATTTTTAAAGGTTTCTCTTTCAGGACACCACCAATATTTGTGTGGCTGAGAACTGTGTGGTTTGCTGCAGAGAATTTCTCTGGAATCTCAACATACCTAGTTGATTGTTCAAATTATTTGCAATATCAACATTGTTTTTTTTTCTAGAATCTAGAATTTCTCTTCTATGCAGTTGCTAATTTCTTCATCCCGGCTTCTCCGAGGATAAGATTATTGACTTTACGACCACCCTGAGTCTTGGCTATGTTGGCCCCAAGAACGCGCCATTGGAACCTGACAACATCCACAAATTGGATTTATCCAATTGTGGATTACATCTTCCTTGGCGCGTGTGAAATTTCAATGCTTCAGATTCAATAGCCCACACAGGTGCTTTAACAGGGGCTTGAAAGACAACTCTTCAGGGTTTATGCTGCATGGGGGGACGGTGTACTGTCATTTGAGCCATTAAACACTATTAAACATATATAATCATACCAGCGTTGATTGATTAAAATTTGAGATCATACTCAATAGATTGGGAATTATCATGGATTATCATGATCCACTATAGGAATCTCGTTCTTAACCAAGCTGGGACTAGCGCGACGTGGATGGTACGACTTGTGTCTCAATCAGGTGATATAAGGTCACAAGTCGTTACATGTCCAAGAATTCTATAGAATTGGTGTATTTTTCAAGAAATTTAAGGGACAATATGCAGAAACACATGCATGGTTTACTGATTACCGTGTCACAGAAAATGATGTATATATATATATACACACTTATCTGTAATGGTAGTGTTCTATCATCATCTACCCATATGGGGGGTTCCATAAATGGGGGTACCCCTAAATCATCCATTTTAATATAGGATTCCTATAAACTTAACCATCCAGCTATTTACCCCCAATTTAGGAACCTCCAATTTAAAATCCCAGTCGTCAGACTCGTCGTGTCGATCAACACGTCCGAGGAGATTTGCGCAGATTATGTTTTTGCCGCCCTGTTGGTGCAGCGTCTTTTGCTGCTCGCCCTGCTTCTTGAAGCGCCCTGGCGTTTGGTGGAAACCATGGGGATATCAATGATATATATATATATATATATACGTACACAATACATACATAGCATATCATAGCATTATATTATATATAGAACCCAGGTGTGTTTGTATGTATATATATATAACATATATGTCAAGTATGTCATGGTAATAACTCTAGATCCGATGCTAGTTGGATGCACCCCTGTTTGTAGGGCATTGTAAGAACCAACAAACTTGGGAATAGATTGAGGCTGGAGATTGTTTGAGTTTATTCAAGCAGAACATATTTAAATCATCATGGATGGTCTAGGATGCGGGTAGCATCACCCAATTGTAGACTGAATGAATGACTGAGTAGTGGCTGGCTGGCTCTCCTTCCTCGGCTGGCTGTGGCTGGCTGAAGCGAAGGCCAATGTACTTGACATGCTCTGGCTGTGGCTGGCTGGCTCTGGCTGGCTGGCTGGCTAGGTGGCTGGCTAGGTGGCTGGCTAGGTGGCTACATACATATACATATACATACATATAATATATATATATATATACATACAGACAGATACATACACATACCGGCAAGGGAGGGGGGGGACAGCCAAACCAAAGATTCGTCGAAGAACATCCACAAAAACCACGCCGGGCAGGCCGGCGGACTCACATGACACCTAGGGGTCTTTGGATTATTATCCCATTGGATGAGATGGCACAATGAACAAATAGATTTACATAAATATAATTAAATATATACATTTATATATATATATTGGGAAAGAGGAGTACTCAGTATCTCTTATTTGAACCCCCGAAAGACACTAAGTATATCACTACGAAACATCAGTAGGAGATTACTCTTAACTATCAACTTACCCTCCGGCAATCAAACATAGCAATGGACATTTATAGATGTGTTTCCCAACTATACACCTCCATTATTACAATAGTGTGTTTTTCATTATTAAGAACCGCCAATTACCATCAATCAGTATTATTGACCATCAATCAATGTGATTGAGTTGAGTATCACTAACGTCTCATTAGTGCATTACTGGTATCATTATTGCAAATTCCCATTTACCCTTTGGGAAACTAACATAACTATGGAAAATCACAACTTTTAGTAGGTAAATCATTTATAAATGGGCAATGTTCATCCATTTTCAATAGCTATGTTAGATTACCAGAGGGTATACCTCCACTTATTTTATAGCTGGTTGGTGGTTTGGAACATGAATTTTATTTTCCATAATATATGGGATAATCCTCCCAATTGACTTTCATATTTTTCAAGATGGTTAGAACCACCAAGTAGATCGTATCCTTGCTGAAGCCGGCAGAATGCGCCGAGGAAAAATGTGGAGTGGGACACGCGCTCCCAGCACTTGGCTTTGACCATCGATGGGATCAGGTGAGCAAACGCTTGGGAAATCACCATGAAAAATGGAGTTTTTTTTTGGGCTGGGAAAATCCATGCACTTGAAAAGACTCCAAAAAGGAAGTTTTGAATGGGAAAATCCACTCGAAACAAAAGTTTGTATGGGAAAATCATCTATAATTGTGGGTATGATAGCCCTAGAGGACCGCAGATTCGTTTTCGTTTTTAACAATCAAATGATTGAGGGGTAACCAGTTTTGATCCATACCCATTTGGAAACCAAGGTTACAAGAAGGGCCTCCCCCAGTTATAAGATGTTATAAGTTGGTTTATTCAGTATGAATGCCAGTTAAGCTGTTAAACTAATAATAAATCATGTTACGTATCTAGGGGCCCTCACTGTCGGAAATAATTCAGTTCTGAATAAAAAAAGCACTATGATGCGCATTCGTTTCATAAGTATTCCCTTAATTCCATCCATGTTGATCACATTCACTGGCAATCTTTCATATTTATATGTACGTTCCCTCAAACCACTCCATTTGCTCCTAAAGTTCCCGTTCATCATTTGGACCTGCCCAGCCAGGTACGTCAAGGAGAAGCGCAAGATGTGCTGGGGCCTCCACTGCTGCGACCAGGGCCGTGAGAGCAAGACGGTGCCTTACGACAAGATCACTGACTGCGACGTGCAGGAGACGTTGGCGACGCCATGGGATGCCATGGGGGGACTACCCTTGAGTTTGTATAGGTGACCAGCACCACCGCAAAAGATAGAAAAGTAGATTCCTACTAAAATCGGGGGTACTATTAGCATCAAGTATTTGTTACTGATTAGTCATGTACACATTATTATGATTTATTATGTATATATATATATATTTGGGGGGGGAGATAATTTTGAGCCATGTACATCCTCAATTATCGGCCCTTAAAAGGAAAACTGATGGATCATAGGAATTTGGGGTACCCAATTTGGTAGGCTGAACCGGTGAAACGGGCTGCAGTCATTTTTCACTGCCTTCAACCTATTATTGTATTCTTTTTGACCAATCCCTTCCCTTAATATATCTTAATATTAAAGACCCCCCGAGAAACATCCAAGGTTTAGCAGGGGATTTAGACATTTAAAGTGACCATTTGGGGGGTGTGGAAAAATGTCAGGATGGGATTCAAGTGACTATTTCTTTTTCCCGCCTAAACGTGTTTAGTCTTCCTATCGAAGCTTCTTTTCCTGGTTCCCTTTGTGAATTTTGGTGGGCTGTATGTTCTCTTGGGCATGGCAACCCATCGGCATGGACGCGACATCGCAACTGGATGATCCTGGAAAATGTTCGAAGTGAGGAAATGTATGGCTGGATTCTACAGCTTTTTCCACAGACACCTCTGTTTTTCATTGGGAGATCATCAGAATTGCCCAGGTATCGACTAGTCATAGTCCATCGCCATATCTATCGCCATAGCCATCGCCATAGCCGCACAGGAACCAGCGGGGACTGCTTGCTGCTGTTGCATTCCGATCCTTGGAGAAGGTCCGCCAGGTGACAAAGGTTATCTAACCAAGGTGGAAAAAAACAACAATCAAAACTTGCGTAGACTGAACCAAGTATTGCATTTTGATATTGACATCCAATATTCCCTGAAAATCCAAAAATCCCAGGAGCTCGTGAAATTTGATATCAACAATGGGGGGTTTGAGACAGTTAAATATTATATATATATATTATAGCATGTTTAATACGTGTTTGACTCCAATGTACAATGGATTTGGATGTGTCTGAAAATGGACAATGCACTCTGGAAATTGTTATGTTTAATGGGGAACATGATGATAGACCAATGCGTTTTGGGATACACTGTTTTCAGATGTTTTCAATGCCCAATTGTTGGTAAAACTATGATTTTTGTTATTGACATTTATTTCTATGCAGTATACAGATTTATCAATGTCAATTTATACTGCTGTTTATCATATCCATTGCTATGATCTGCTATGTATCATTTCAATATATATATATATATTATATATATAAAACTAGTTACATCAATCTACATATACATATACATATACATATACATATTTATATATAATGTTCATGTTTGTTTTATCCATGGCTGTTTCTTCATATCACCATGCAGTTATGCACTCCTTCCGCCCCGACCTCGACCGATTTGCTGGGACGCTGAGGAACGTCCTCTCCAAAGTGCATGTTGACACAGCCTCCAGCGGCGTTGGCGAAGGGGGCAAGGTGCGGAGACAAAAAGCGCAATTTTGATGACTTCCTACCAGACATGGGGGCAGTGAAATATACATCATATTTTTTTCAAACATGGCTTCTCAGATATTTGCAATATTTTACAATCTATGTTTCAAGCATATAATGAAATGATGTGAATATGGGGAAAAGCCAGATCCACAACAATTTCAACATGGAATATTTGTCCAAAAAATGGTGGATTTACGTCCAATTCATGGCCGCTAAGTAATGGTCAAACGCTTCTTTTCCACCATGAAATTTGGGGTACCTTATGTTCAGACAGTCCGACCATGATCATTGTTCATCATTGTTCCATGTGTATATATATATATATAATTATGTATATATATATAATTATGTATATATATACACATATAATAATTATACATATATATATATACACATAATTATACAAATATATATACATGTATATATTATATAGATGTATTGCGTACCACTAAGAAACGACTATTTGAAGGAGTAATGACGGCAGTGTCAAAATCGTAAACCCCAACGACTCAAGAATCACGCATTGTATCTCATTGCATACTACTGAATGACATTCAATGTTTCTAATGATTGACATTCAATCAAGTCTGATCCTTGGCATTCAATATGTGATTATATTTCATGTTCATTCTCTCAACACATTGTTGGACACTTTTGATCCATGTTCTTGTCAATGTGTTTGTCCATTGAGGACTGCCATTGTTGCACTTGGTACTGGTTGGTGGTATGAAGTGTGCTTCTTTTTACTTTACCTGGAACGATCCTCCAATGACATTATCACCAGGAGTGGCTTTCTTGAAGTTGTTTCACACTGTGCCTACCCTGAAAGCCTGACAACCTGTACTGTATCTAGTCTTGGTATATTCTGCTACATCAACCGAGCAGCCCTACTGCAGAATGCTGTTTTGACACCGCCATGATGTCCCAGCATCACCCTGCAGTTGAGACATGAACTGGAGTTTTACGGCTTGATGGATGCACATGCTTTCAAGCACTCAGCCACTTGGATGGTGAGTGGTTTATGTTCAAGCTTCTTGTTGTCCCCAAAAAATTAGAGAAACAATACAGTAAACCTCCCTTCAAAAAAATCATTCATACATGTTGCATACTATCTATATATATATACATACACATAGTTTCCTTATTTTTTTCTGGAACCCTGGTAGGGAACACTATTTTTCAGGGGTAGCCGCGGGACTGGTCTCAGCCCATCCCATTTTTGAATCTTCTTCGCTTCAGCAAGGAACAGGCTATGTAAGAACATGTTCTTAGATACCCCGGGCCATTTAGGCCCAAATGGCATTAATGTGGTTACAACAATCATATAAACTACCCATGGCTGGGAATGGTAAACATACCACCTATAAACATGGTGATGACTGGGGGAGTTTATGGCATTGTTTTACCCACATTCCTGCAGATTCAGCCACATTACTGGCCAAGTCTGATTTGTTCGAATTTTGAGATGTCAAAAAACAGGGTACCCAGGATTAATATAATGGTTAATATCATGGTTATTATAATTTGGTTGGTGGTTTCAAACATGACTTTTATTTTCCATCATATTTGGGATGTCATCCTTCCCCGTGACTCATATTTTTCAAGGTGGTTATTGCACCACCAACCAGCAGTAAATCTGAGGAGTGGCAGGATTACAACACCCGTAGTTTCACTACGGATCTCAGCATTTGTGAAACATAAATCGTTGTGTGGATTCATTACTAATCCATATCAATCCCATCTTATCATATGTATATGTATATGTAGCATGTTTATTTATCTTTGGATGGCACCATTGGGGATTGATCAATATTGATCAATTGAAACTATAACTTGATTCATAAAATGGTTCTAATTCGCCCACTGTGGGTCCATGGATCTTTGGCTGACATGAATGTGGGAATCCCCGCGAAAAAACACTTCCCATTTTTGGTTGTAGCATGCTCCAAATGGTCCTGGTCAAGACATCATGAGTTTCGGCCATCCCTCATTGATACGGATTTATATATATATATATGTATACCCATGGGATTCCCATTTATTGGATGCATGACATATATACCTATATATATATATATATACACACATACTATATATCAATGGGAATTTCAGGATCCTAAAATGGAGGTATACCATATAAGGCCATATTTTGTGGGGATATTCCCTTACATAGGCCTTATATATGGTAGGTACCTCCAATTTAGGTTCCTGAAATGGCCATTGCATATATATATACAAGGTTTTGAAAGGTGTTGACCATGGCACAAATGATCATTGGTATGTCATGGGTCACTATGATTTGGTTGGCATAGATCCCCTTATATCCCATTATGTGCCCATAAGTTGATGATTAATCACCCATGATGTGATGGTGATGCTGAAATCATCTTAAATTCCTATTTCTGATGCTTCAAAATCTATGTTTGCGGTGAAATCCCCTCAGTTGGATGTTGAAATCCCAACTGTTCATGGTTTAATCCCTGGTGAAATCCCTGGTTGCACCGTGAACTCTCCATTTTCAGGTGGCCCCATCGCCCCATCGCCCGAGGTGTGGGCCATGAAACGCCGCGTGGCGCCCAGCGGGGCCCAGGTGCCGATGGGCGGCTTGGCTCCGCCCAACCAGCAGGACATGCAGACGACGCTGCTCACGGAGCCGCAGGGGATGGGGAGATGGTCGCCATATGTCGCCATGGCACAAAACACACGGGGGCTACCCTCTGGTAATTTAACATAGCTATTGAAAATGGCTATTTATAGTGGATTTTCCCAATAAAACATGGTGATTTTCCATAGTTATGTTAGTTTACCAGAGGGTACACCGGAGTTGTGATGCGGGGATGGGTCAAAACTGGGGGAATGAACATCAAGGGATGACGGGATTATGGGATGATGGGATGGGATGATCAGATTCAGCAACTTCGAATCATGTTTTGGACGCTGGGAATTTGTCCAACGGGGCATCAAAGCATAGGGAACTTGTGATAAAAAAGGGGTTATGATACAGTAAAGGTCAAATGAGTTAAATGTGACATATATCAACTCTTTCAAACTAGGATTTCAGCAAATCCTATCTTTTTTGGGCAATTATTTGTTATGCCCGATCTTTTGCCAGGCCGTCACATTCTCAGATCATTTCTGCAGGAGATCCGGGATGAGCTCAGGCTCTTGAATCAGAAGATGGAGAAGAAATGAGCCTTGCCACTGCTAAGTAATTCCTTCCCCCTAATATTAAGCATTTAGGGAATTGAACCAGTATTAGGGACCATTTGGGGGATGTTTAGTATCAGGGGGATGGGACTGTGATTTAAGTTTGATTATCATCATTGAAAAAACAACAGAGAGGACAATGAGATGAAGTCAGACTCTTGAAAACCAAGCACTGCCTTATTTATGTGGTTTCATAGGATATTTCAATGGGTATGTGCACATAGTATGTGTACCAATAAAACATGGATACGTTCTAGTATTGATAAAGTTATATATCACAAAGGAAGGGGTATTGCAACTGGGTACTGGTCAACAAGAAAGTGATTGAGCAGCGACAAAACCGGAATTTAGCATTAGTTTAAACAACAAAAGAGCATGATCATTCATTGTGAGTACTTCACCAACAAAGGGTGCATCTCCGAGTGGAAGCCCCCTCTTTTGTGGTCCCATTGCTCTGGTTTCGATCATTCTAGGCACTGGCTTGTAGGACCTATGACGTTGGAGATGGTGCGAGTGCAGAAATGATAGCGCAGCACATGTGTATGCATATATAATATCTAATTAATCTGAAAAAAATAAATCAAATCATGGATTTTTCTGGTTTCCCACCATCTCTGCGGTCCCTATCCCGGACTTTTGCAAAGCAGGCGAGATACTGGGATGTCCGCGGTGGCTCCCATGGCACCCATATGCTGTGCCCCAAACCAGTCCTGAGTTCCATACGTTCAGAGTGGCTCTAAGCGAAATGTCGGGGTGGCTCTAAGCATATCGCACCGAGACTTCCATGCGTAACATGCTGCATCCCTTGGATCATGTGCCAGACCGTGCGTTTCATTATAGGCTGCAGTTGAACACGTATAAATGATTGATGGAAAAGTATTGCGGTTTCACAGTATCCAAGATGCTCGTGGTGTGCCCCCACCCAGACAACCAAACGCAACCTTTCATCGACGAGGTCCCCTGCATGCAGCCAGAGGTTCAAAGCATGCTGGCTTTCTAGCAGAAGGACATGCGTGGGGGTTCTTCGCAAGAAGATGATTTGGATGTGCGTATCAACCAAGAACGTCAAGACATGGAATTGGAAGCCCAGCTTGAGCTTGAGAACCCTGATCAAGAGGAAGACCTTCAAAATTTGGCAACACTGCTTGCAGGTGACCTTCATATAGCCCTGCCCCGGCTGGCACTGCTGATGATGATGCCGGCGATTCTGCCCGCTATTCTGCCCATGATCGGTTGAAAAAACGGAGGCTCACGAAAGGACTGCGCAGAGCGCGCAGGTTTTGATGATTTGACTGCAATCGCCTCACAAGTGACCTACGTGACGCGACTACAAATGAGTTCAACATCCTCGAGAGGTGCGAACAATTGTGGACTTTTGTGCAGGGTGGACATGCTGCTTGGGATGACAGTTTGGTTCCCTTCGGGGCCGCTGCCATTGCATGCGCGTTGAACCGGACTGGTTCGCATATGTTCATTGGTGACAATGCCTTCTTTTGTTGCTCATTGAAGGCGGTAAATACATCCGTGTCCATGGGGGATTTTGCTACATCTACAACGGGAATGGTGCTTTTTAGCCTTACTCAGGGATTCCACCGTAAGTGCTTCTGTTCCGCGTGTGCAAAACTCTCACTCAGCTGGAAGGCTTCTTTCGACGGATGAGCCCTGGCACCCCCAAGAACAGAAGAGGTAATCCTGTGAGCCTTAGCTTCTGACCTGGCTCGCTTTTGTACTCCTTCACTCTTCCTTGAAGCGTGCGAAAAGGCATCTGTGTTCAATCAAAAAGCCTGGGGATGCCTTTGGTCCTTTGGTGAACGCTTGGATGAAGAGGCATTTGGAGATGAAGCTCAGCCTGACTTGGCCGACGCAGGTGGACACCAAGACAATGCTTGGACAGTGGCCTTGGTGGAAATTATGCCAGCCCTCGCGTGGCGACATGATGCATGACAAGCTGATCTCCTTGATTGTTGAATGGTGCGAAACTCCACCATCGTGCGGCAAGTGTGTAGCATATATATATATATATATGGATACCTGTGTCAAGTATATGATACAAGCCAAGAACGGCCAGTACAACACATTGCAAAATCTTCGGGAAACAATTGCAACATATTAGGCTGTATCTTTTTTGAACGCGTGCAGATTTTTGAAAAGGCATGATGTTCGAGTTGTGCGAATCATACCCCCGAATCATATCCCGAATCATGCCCCCGAATCATACCCCCAACAATCACAATTATGAATGTTTCTTTTGGGATTGTTTGGGATTGCATTGGCCTCACTAGTTTAAAAAAATAGACCTGACAAGCTAGTTGACCAGTGTTGGCCCGATCCGATGATCCCTGGCTACCTTCACATACCTTCACGACATGAGTGCCACGTGCACATTATTATCCCTAAGCTGGCTGGCTCTGGGTGGCTGGCTGGCTGGCTAGGTGGCTGGCTGGTGGCGGGTGGCTGGCTGCCTGGCTGTGTAGGTGGCTATGGCAGTTGCTGCTGCTGGTTGGGTGGGCTGGCTAGTTGCAGCTGGCTGGGTGCGTGGCTGGCAGCTAGGTGGCTAGGTGGCTGGCTCTCCTGCCTCCTGGCTGTGGCTGGCTAAAGTCAAGGCTAATTAATATACTTGACATGCTTGCTGTGCTGTTTGATGAGGCTGATGAGGAGGATGAGTCTGGCTGTGGCTAGCTGGCTGGCTGGCTGGCAGCCAAACCAAAAATCCGTCGAAGAGGAACAGTAGCCGCCTAAGCGTAGCTGAGCTAAAGGTACATCAGAAGAACATCCAGAAGACACGCTGGCAGGCCCGGATATAGATCATAGATGTGTATTTAGATCTTCAGATTCTTCATATTCAGGTCCGGCCCGAGGTCGTCTGACAGGTCGAGCCATGCAGCCATTAAGTAGCAATCGTGGTAGGTTGACGGTGGAAAAAAAGAGACTCAAGCAACAAAGCTTCGAGAATCCAAAAAAAATGTGTTTCCGAATCATACCCCAAACCATACCCGAATCATACCTCAAACTTCCCAAGTCTGAACCTTGGTACGTTTGCAAGATCAGAACTTGTGTCCTGTGAGCATAAATCTTTTCTTCGCAGCCACTCGCCACGCTCTAAGCCTCCTGCTGCTTCTGAGAAAAATCCGGCAGCAGCATCCTGCAGCGGCATCCTGCAATGGCAAGAAACATGCCAACTCCAAAGCGCACACACCACTTTAACTGCAGCACCTTGAAGCAGCACCCTGCTGCGGCATCAGCAGGCCAGCTCCAGAACGGACACGCCACTCTAACAGCTGCACCCTGCAGCAGCAGCAGCGTGCAGCAGCACCCTTCACTAGCACCCTCGCAGCACGAGTTGGGTACATTACGTACCCCCCTTGCAGCACCCTCAAGCATCACCTTCGCAGCAGCACCGGCAGGCTAGCTCGACAGCACCCTCACCGGCATCCGCTCACCAGCATGCCCGCCCCAAAGCATGTTTTAAAGGACGCCACTCTGACAGCAGCACCTTCAAGCATCACTTTCAGGCAGCACCTGCAGCAGCACCCTGAGAGCCACCAGCCTGCCCGCTCCAAACTGCACACACACCACTCTGACAGCAAGCAACCCTGCACCAGCAGCTTGCAGTGGCACTCCAACGGCACCACCATGCCCGCTCCAAAGCGCACACACCACTCTGACAGCAGCACGCACAGCGGCAACAGAATGCCAGCTCCAAAGCGCTCCACGTAGGGTATAATTTAACCACCTTTGAGACATTTTGGTGGTTAGATGTGGTTAGTGTTTCCCCACATCCTCCATGTAAATCAAAGTCCGCGAATCACACTCGCGAATCATACCCCGAATCACACCCACGAATCATACCCCCTAGACAAACATCCCGGGCTGCATGCGGCATTTTGAGACATACCCATGCATTCCGCACCCTTTGCTGGACCCTGTGTTGGAAGCTCAGGTTGGACGACTGCGTAAATTCTATTCTCAGACATTCTGGGCGAATCATGATGTCTTCCTGAGAAGCCTTGGCGTTAGCAAAGCGCAGGTTGAACGTTGACCGTTGCTTATTGGAGTCTCGCCTGGAGGCGTCGGGCAAAGCCTTTAATCCTCACATCTAGACAGCATGTTGGGTCACAGCCACGGCTTTTTTGATCCCAACGTATGGTTCAACGAGGATGAGCTTCGTCAGCAAGTAGAGTCTTTTGCCAGGTGCATTGTCATCACCGGACAGGAGGCACCAGAGACCCACCGAAACCCATATGGGTACACAACACGTATGTTCTCCATATTGGGGTGGAAGCGCTTGGAAGTCAATCGGATGATGCGATTTGCCGGCATCGATTCCAAATTTCAATCTGCCTTCAGACGCGCTCTTATCCACAAGCGAAAGGCTCGCTTTCATCACCAGACAACCCTTCATCATTTGCATGAAAACCATGAACTCGATGGGCACTTCGTGGCAGACCCTGCTTGGAAGCAATTCTTGATCAGCGGCCCTGCGTGTGCTGCAGGACTGAAGGTTCAACATGCTTTTGAATGTCAGTATGGCCAAGAGCGGTGCCTCAAGATGATTGACTATGCCACAGGAGGTGATGGCCATCTAACAGAAGACAAAATGAGAGAGTCGTGCAGACTGAAGCTACGCGTGCGTCACAGTGATGCAGTTGATGCTGGCGCGGGTGTTGTCCTGGAGATTGAAAGTAGCCAAGCTGTTCGGGACGAGGAGGAATCGAAGTTTGAAAATCTGCGGAAAGCACTTATGGAGCCTTTGCTGCAAAATACAAAATCTGACTTTTCCTTCTTCGAGTTTTCAAAGAAGAAATTCTCGGGTGCAGACAGTTTGCCAGACAGTAAAATCTTACCAAAATAGCAGAGTGATGATATACTTTTCTATCTTTTAGTGTGTTTCTGTATAGCAAACTGCAGATTCAAAAAATAATTAGCATTAGCTTTAACTGTATAGGTATTTCCACATTATGTACCCCCATTAATGGGTAAATCATCCAAGCCATGATTGAACAGTATTAGCTACGATTAACCATATTATTTGCCATTATCAGCCACTATTAACCACCATTAACTACCGAGAGTGAGGACATTTTCCATTAATAGTAACCACTAATCACCATTAATCACCAGTATCAACCACTAATAACCATTAACAATCATTAACCACCACTAGTAACCACGATTAATCAACCATTAACATTGTCATCAACCACTGTTCATCACTATATTTTCCACTATGAAGGACCATTAACTGAGGCTTAACCACGGGTAATTCCCATGGCTAGCAACGCGCCAAGTGCGGCGCAAGGATGACAAACCCGTCTTCAGCGACACCTTCGGCTTGGTCGGCTCCCGCGGCAGCCCCAAACCGGTCATGACGTTGATGTCCAAGAAGTATCCAACGACCCCAAATCATCCAAAATTAAACCATTCTAGTATTAAAACTTATGGTTTTGGGGACCCTCCCATCTTAAGAAACCACCATTTCGTTTATATACAGTTTGGCGCAAAGCAGCTGCCCTGAATTCCTCAGGAGAGCCTGAGAAGGGTTGCCCTGGATTGAAAGTGAACCGCCGGTATTCACTGCGCATGGAGCAGGTAGTATGTGTATGTATTTGGAGGTTTGCAGAAATGGTGGCACCCCCATAGCTGGATGCTTTATGATGGAAAATCCTATTAAAATTGATGATTTAGGAGTACCCCCATTTCAGGAATCCATATATAAGATTATAGAATGAATGTTCTGTAATGATCATACAATGATTGATCTACAGTAATGCGGTAAACCCAATAATAAACCATTCTCAAAAGCACCATCAATGGGTTCTACAAAGCATCCCCAAATGTTTTTTCGGCCTTGACCTGCAGCAACCTGAGTCAAACAATCACTTGTTACCAACATTTCAGTATCCCACAAACCAGCCAATTTAACACGTAAATCTACTGTGGTATGGAGCATGTGGGACTTTGATTTGATATCTTGGCTTTGTTTGAAAATACTGTGCCAAAAGAACAATCCCTTGTCCATGGTTGATCAAACATGATTTGCACCTGGAAGTTGCATTTTTTGGTGCGAGTATTCGGTATCCCACAGTTGTTTCATCAGTTTTTGACAACTCCACAGCCTTTCATCGAGATGGTCGTCAACTGGCACTGTTACTTGCTGTGGAAAAGTCTTTGCGCAGTGGTGGGCTCCCCATGACGGCTAAGCTCGTTGCATGGGCTTTTGACTGGAGGTTTCTGATCACGTCATGGACTTCCATGTGGAAACAGAAACTGGATGCTACGAATGTGACGATGTTTTGCCTGTGACCAAATAGAGGAACCTGATGGAATATGTGCGAATATTTATCATATCGAACCAAAAACATGTAGGAATCTCTGACTCTAACTTAACAAGCACGTATCTTTACCATCATGGGACTGCAGATGCCCATGTCGGGAATCTTTACCAGAATGCAACTACATTCTTCCAGTTCTTCCATACTGATTTCATCGCCCTAATATAAAAAAAAAGATTCTATGGTCCCAAATTCATATGATGTCATTCCTTACAACCACCATGGTTTCTGGGGGGGTTATCATGATGTATCCCGCTATTATCCAATTATATCTACATTTATACAGATGATTTTCCTAAATTATAGCATTATAAACGCTAGCTTTGATGTACGCGAAGACTAAGACTACCATTTCCTGTCACAAGTGGCCACTGGAGATCCTGAAAGCACTGTTAATCTTGAGCCGCTTGGGTGCTAGACCTAGCAGCCTGCAGCTTGGCCTTTCTTGAACAGCTGGCCTGCGGTGTCAAAACAGTTGGAGCCGATGTTGCCCCGATTCCTACTAGTTGGATGAAAATCGAGGTGTTAACCGTTGAAGCCCGTTTAACACCCATAGGTAGCTGATAGTAATGTGTTTACAAACAGGACATTCTAAGCACAACAACTCTGTATAGAATCAACTCGAATCAACCATGCTAATAGTCATGCAATTATGGGTATCACTCAGGTATCAATTTGGGATGGTACCGCTGTTGGTAGGTTTCTTAAGAAGGATCACTGCTATAGTTTCAGGGGATGCATTGAGATCATAAATCCGTGTTGACGCTCCTTGAAGTTGTTTCCTAATGGTCCTGATTCTTACTTGTGATATCCCCAATATGAGTAGTATTTATGAATATACGTATGTATAAATTGCTGGCAGTGTATCCCCAGGGTAGGCGACATAACCAGATCATATCCACTTCTGGGTTTTAAATTGCAAGGTTTCAGTGCCGTGCAACACCTGCCTTCTCAGCAACCGGGAAATCGTTCCTTTCCCCAAAACCTGTTCCGAGTGTATATTTACCCATGGCTGGATTGATCAAGATCTTAATATTATGATTGGATCCGTATCAACTTCTTGGAATCCAACTTGTATCCTATCAATCCATTAGAATATTTTATTTGTGGGTAAGAAATTTATTATAGTTGATTATCATATGTTATCAGAAGATCAATTTCCAAGCGTTGCAAGACATCATCAATATCCAAAAAATATAGGAACAACATATACTTTGCCACCCCTTTGAAGTGATTTAATTCTGTTCTATCCTTTTCCGGCTTGCATGGGGGGGGGGGTGCTAATAGTATATATATATATATATATATAGTTATTTATTTATGATTATATTTGTATAATTAAATCTATATAATAGATTATATATATAATATATTATAGTTTAATATATCATATGTTATTTTATCATGTATATACATATTATATATGTTATATTTATAAGTATATTATATATATATATATATTGCATCATTATATTTATATTTTTATGTATGCATATATAATATGATAATATATAATATAATATAATGTAATATAATATATTGTAACATATAATATTTAATATAATATATATAATATATAATATAATATATAATATAATGTTTTCTTATAAAATATAATATCAGAGAATATATGATATAATTTAATGAAAATATAATGCAATATGATATATAATATAATACAATATAATATAATTTAATATAATAATATATATATATATATATTATATATATACATCTCCAATCATGATCAACATCGATTTCCAGTCGAACCCCTGCAGGTGCAGGTCGAGGTGGAGGTTCCAAACCGCCATGGCTTGGGGGTTTGGAACATGAGTTTCCACAAAAAATGGGTTAACACTTGCTAACAATGATGGTTAACGATGGTTAAGAATGGTTAAGAATGGCTATAATGGCCAATAATAGCTAATAATGGCTAAATAAGGCTATTTTGTTGCTAAAAAAATGGTTACCCGGCTTGGTACACCAACATAACTATAGAAAATCAGCACTAAAACAAGTTTATCTACGAACTAAGTGGGCCATGGTTTCGATAGCTATGTTAGTTTATCGGAGGGTATATTCAGGGTCTATGTTGGTTGGGGGATTGTTTTTTCATGTTAACCAATAGAAATGATGGCAGAATGGAATTACAATGGCGATATAGGGATATGATAAAATTAGTGGGTATATTACATTGATGGGATTGTACTATAAATCCGGAATATTCAGAATCAACGCTTTAAGTCGGTATGGACAAGAGTGTCCATTAAGATCCCTTTTTTAAACGTCCATTAGGCTTAAAAAGTTTGTTTGAACCAATAAGAGACGGGCATTTAATCAGCAAGAGTCTGGAATTAACCTGTATCATTATTGAACAGAAAGCATAGTTTCGAATCATGGTCTTGATCGTCAAACATACTAGAGGGGTTTCAATAAACAATCCAATTGATCTGGAAAAAATCAGGCGTCATCACTGCCCAAACAAGTCTCGTAGATGTGGACTCATCACGGTTTATCCGAAAAAATGTTTACTTGCAATGTACAGAAACTGTTTCTTCAAAAACAGCTAGAGAAAAGAAACGTGTAAAACATTGTTCTTAATGTTCTTGCCAAACAGAAGGTTTCCTGTCCATGTGTCCGATCGTTTTCCAGAAAAACAAATCCATTGAAGGGATGCCACCGGGATGCCACGGTTCTGAAGATCAGAGGATTTCTTGATGAAAATCCGTATAGTATAGGCCCCCCAGCTCAATGGGATTTAACACTAGACCAGGGTTTCTGGAATTGTTTGTTGTTGGACGAGGATGGCAGTATCCTATTGATTTTCGCAGTATCCCCAGCAATGCTAGGTGGTGGCATTCGAGAGCCTCGACAGCGTGGTACCCTCAGACCAAAGTGCTGGTTCCCACAGAACGAATCCTATGGAAACTCACATGAGAAGTGCCTGTTTCATCGTCATCAACCAACCTACCAGTTGGTACGGATTCCCATAATAACTCGAGTGGGTAATGTAGCATCTACAGTAATCAGTAATCTACATATTCACACCCTATTGGTTTTACCAACTTTGGACCACAGGTTTTCCCCTGTGCATATCAACTATG
The DNA here is from genome assembly GCA_947184155.2 of Cladocopium goreaui. Lineage (NCBI taxonomy): Eukaryota > Dinophyceae > Suessiales > Symbiodiniaceae > Cladocopium > Cladocopium goreaui. The sequence continues at coordinate 526,827 of CAMXCT020002979.1, forward strand.
CAATCACCAATTGTTCTCCCGATTTCTGTGGGTACAGTAATCAATCGTCAAGTGCTTGAAAATCAGAAGTAAGGCATTTAGATCTATTTAGATGTATTTAGATGATTTACCTTCCAAATCCTGATTTCCCGGTGAGATTTGCCCCCTTCCCAGCTACGATTTCTTTGCCAAAGGTGAGAGCGCGGGCCCTGTAGGGCTTCGGGAAGTGGAGCCGGGGGACCCAGATGATCGGTGACTATACCTAGAGTGCCAGGGTTTTGACATGGCCATATGGCAAAATGGGAGGACACTGAAACAAACTGGGGGGTTGATAGACACTTCAACTGCATTCGGCATATATAACATGTTAACATGCGTGGCAAAACTCACCGGGTTGATTTGACGGACATGTTGCAGGCATCACTTAATAGCGTTCTGCTTGCGTAGAATAGATGAGCGACTCTCCTGTTGGAGGATTTCATGCAAGCGGACGCCTCCATGACCAGCAAAAATGTCTTCCAGTGGGTCACTCCTCGGGTCACGCGGGTTGCCGGCAGTTGTTGGTTTCCTACATGTTGTCGTTTTGATCCCAGCATTTGGACATATTAATACCAGATCCAGAAAAGTGACGTCGTTCAAAGAAGTCGTTTCTTGCCGGAACATGCCGGGTGCGTCATGGCACCACCAGCTGCACCAAGGATGGAACTTCCCTTCTGACAGGGCGGAACGTTGTGAAAACTGGAGAGTGCCATATCAATGAGCTGGCTGGGGTGTGCAGTTCAGTTGGGGTGTGGATCATGACTATACAGCACCTATTCAAACGATTGTTGCTTTCCATCCAGGGGGGATAGCGGCATAGGTAGCTCAAGCGCTGGCCAAATCAGTTTGATTATGTTCAATTTTGGGGGTGATGATGTGAAAGGATCACGCTTGAAGGGCCTTGGGAGGCAACGAAAAGCCTCAGATAGCTTCAATTTTTGAAGAATTTGAAGGGCTCTGAAAATACGAGGAACAGGGCTCAGTGTGCCTGAAAAGTGAACTACCTCTTGAGCACCACATTTGTTGCGTCTTGAACCAAGTTTCGGGGCTGCTGCCAGCTTCGGGCTCGGAGGGCACAGAGCTTCAGTGCTTAAACAATATGAAGTATTGCTGCAATTTCTTGAAGTATGTAGATGTCCACAGTCCGACGTGAATTTCCACGCCTTGATATTCTTTGCTATGGATTATGCCGCCATTCCTTTTTGATATATGTTGCTAACAAATCAAAACCTTGGTTACCCCGCTGTTTGCATCAAAATAGCTGGATGATGCTTCCACGTAATATTGTGGAACATTATAGGTTTTGACCCGCTCCCAAATATATTATCATATATTTATGTACATATATATATATATAGATACATACATATTTTGCCCTGCCGCATTCCCACTTGTCATCTCATCGGGAAGCGCTTGGCTTTGGCGCGTTCCACTGAAGGCGGGGAGCTCAGCCCCAAAGTTTGGATCTCCAACATGACTCAGAAGCGGGTGGATATCAAATGGTATGAATGGTATCAACCAAGAAATGATCCCATGGCACCCCATCAAATGTCCAGGAGTGATGACTTCGGTGGAGGAGCGATGGATCAACTGGATCCAACTTTGGTTCAACAAAGGTGTTGGAGTGTTGTTCGTTTTTGGAATCATAGCCTTTAAAAAATGGGAGGGACTACATGACATAAATCATCATAAATCATACTGTATATGTTACTGGTTTCATTGCTTCAGTTTGATAAGATACAGACAGGCATGGTTTCAGCTGATGTGGATGTGGGCCACCAAAAGACAACCATTTGCTTGTACAGACTAAATTGAGTTGCTTGAGTTGCATGAGTTCTAAGTTATAACATGTTTGAACTTAAAACCCACCAACAGCACCTTTGGGTGTTGATCAGCTGGTTTCCCGGGGTGGTACTAACACCTGGTGATTGAAACGACCAAACATCACAGAGAGGATCCTGGGAAAATTGCGTTGTAGAAGTCTAGTACGCGGGGAGAACAGTCGAGGTCTGAGATTTGTTTTCTTTTTCGGTTCTCAACATTTATATACATGTATAACATGTGTCCAGGCCTCTCCATTAGGCGACATTTTTTGTGTATCCATTGTAGCGCTTTCATTACCTGGAGAGATCAACCCCGAATGTGGGCAATTTGGGCAGTGCCCCAAAGCCCCGTTGCGACTGATTGACTCATGAGATGTTCTAAACTGTTTTGCACCTATGATCAGAAATCATGGAATAGGACATTGATTACTAGTTCTAACATCCCAACATGATTACAAGCCAATTACGAACCATTCAATTATCAACTGGTGCAGGATTTCTTCCATCCACAGGAGGTCCAAACCTCCGGGAGAAGGGTTCTCTGGGATTATATCCCTAAGATCTCCACCCCCTTCACCTAGGTTTTTGGGGGGGCCCTTACAATATGCAACTTACATTTTCGGGGGGTCTTTAGGGGGGGTTAATTGTAACTTAAAATCTCTAAGGTACCAGGAATCCAGGTTTTGGAAGGGTGAAAAATGTAAATTATGATCCCCCTAGGTATGATCCTGGTCAAAGCAAATTCAAGGTATTCCCCAGGAATACACCACACACGTAGTGACTATGGAAATGGGAAGGGGGGAGGGGGGAAAATGTAACTTACATTTTTCCCCCCTCCCCTCCCTTTTGGGGTACCACTATATGCTTTTGGGGGTAACTGTTACCTTTACTTCTTTCTTTTATCCCATGAGGGCCCAATGCTTGGTGACGTCACAAGAAGTAACTTACATTTTTTGAGGAACAGAGGCTTCCACAGAAATGGCACCTTCAAAAATGTAAGTTACATTTAGGACGGTTTTACCTCACAAATGTAATATTACATTTTTCAGGTCCCTCCAAATTTCAGAGGGACCTACCATCCCCCACCCCTTAAAATGTATGAAGAGGGGGGGGGGGTACCCGGGAATTTTTCATACATTTCCAGGGCCCCCCCCCACTCTGAAACAGGTATTTTTGTATGAACTTTTTTTTGTAAAATTAAGAGATTACCTAGAGAGGTGGGGGGTGGTCCTCATACATTTTCAGTATTTGGCTTCAAAAGCTTGTTTAGAAAAAGGTGGGGAGGCGGTTTCATACATTGATTTTGCAAGGCCATGGATGTTTGATGCTCATGGAGTTTTCCTGGGGAATCTTGCGAAATAGCACGACGCTTTTGAGCCCCCCCCTGAAATCTAAGTTTGCCAAATTATGGGAGGCCACCTACCCCCCTGGGTTAATACATTAATAATTCCCAAGTTTGGAGGGGGGGGGCAAAATTTGGAAGGGGGGGGCGCAGATGAAGTATCATGAATCTATGCACCTGGGGGGTCAGCAGCAGTTCCATGCCGCACATTCATGAAGGTTGTCTTGAGAAGCCTTAATGTACTAAATGCAATTTTATGCAGTAGTTGTTGCTGATTCTTATCTATTGTTAGGGTGCCTTTTTCTAACATTTTTTCAGGATTGTACGGTACCGAAAGGATGTTTTTCTAGGTTGAGCCTTGGGTTGAAGATGGTTGAAGTGTGTTGATCTAATCTAACCGTGCCCATTCCGTATAGCTCTTTCAACTTCTGTTTTTTATCAAACATTGAGTTCCAAAGTCTTATGGTGTCAGATGCTTTCAACAGTCTTACTCACAGGGTACTGCAGAGATTCACCTTTCTTCACCAGCCCATAGTCCTCATTATCCTCTGACCCCAGCTATCAACTCCCCAACACCAACTGCTGGTTTTCAGTTTGTCATGTATGAAAGGGGGAGGGACCTGCACATCTGTGCAGCCATACATTTCAGGTATGGGGGGGAGGGCACATCCAGGAGAATCCTAGGGTCGTATAGGTTGCAGATGGTTCCAATAGTTTCCAGTAGTAGGGAAAATGGTAACGCATAGGTAGTGGGGTTAGGGCAGATCCAGGAGAATCCTAGGGTCGTATAGGTTGCAGATGGCTCCAATAGTTTCTAGTAGTAGGGAAAATGATAACGCATAGGTACTGGGGGTAGGGCAGATCCAGGAGAATCCTAGGGTCGTATAGGTTCCAGGTGGTTCCATTCCAGTTTCCAGTAGTAGGGAGAATGGGTGAAAATGGTCCGCTTTTGAGGTTGAAACAACATAGTCCCCCCTTACTGTCATACATTTCCAGTGATTTACAGAAACCACCTAGTCCCCCCTATATTTTATTCATTTGATTTTGTCTCATCTTATCCAGGCTACTGCAGTAAATGAGCTGGTCCCCCCTATGTTTCATACATTTTATTTTTTTAACTTGCAATGAATTAATAGTTCCTAGTAGCAGCTCACCCCCCAGAGGAATACATTTTTGGGGGTTTCCCAAACATTGTTTAAGTGCTGGTGCAGAGCAGGTCCCCCCCATGTCTCATTCAATCAAAAATAATAATGTATAAACCTTCTTGACACCTTTCCGTGGCCGGGCTTGACCACCTGCTCCCCCCCCTGTTCCTACATTCGATGGAAATGTATGAAGGGGGGGGTAGATACACACGGAAGGCAGGGGGTTGACCTACCCTAAATGTAACTTACATTTTTGAAGGTGCTGATTGTATGGCTTATGGGTTTTTTACAAAATGTAAGTTACAATTCCGAAGGTTTTACCTACCCTAAATGTAAGTTACATTTGGGGGAGGTCCTCCCCCTGCCAAAACGGTAGGGATTCCCTAAGATCCTTTAGGCACCAGATGGCACCAGTTGCCAATTTCATGTATATAGTTGCACGTATATATATATAAGAAACCACTAGTACATAGAATATGGAATTGAAAAAAAAATACGTTTTAGCATCTTCAGGAATTGAAAAAAAACGTGTACATAGAATATCCCAGAGGTGTACATAGAATATTTTTTCAATTCCTGAAGATGTTTTTTTGATTTGTTTGAATTATCAAAATTTCACCCATACTGCAGCATAAATGGACATAAATGGAGATTTTTCAAATTTTCATCCCACTAAAATCTTTTGAATTATCAAAATATCACCCATACTGCAGCATAAATGGACATAAATGGACATTTGTCAAAATTTCATCCCACTAAAATCTTTTGAATTATCAAAATATCACCCATACTGCAGCATAAATGAACATAAATGAACATTTGTCAAAATTTCATCACACTAAAATCTTTTGAGTTATCAAAATATCACCCATACAATGGACATAAATGAACATTTGTCAAAATTTCATCACACTAAAATCTTTCGAATTATCAAAATATCACCCATACTGCAGCATAAATGGACATAAATGGACATTTGTCAAAATTTCATCACACTAAAATCTTTCGAATTATCAAACGTATCACCCATACTGCAGCATAAATGGACATAAATGGAGATTTTTCAAATTTTCATCCCACTAAAATCTTTTGAATTATCAAAATATCACCCATACTGCAGCATAAATGGACATAAATGGACATTTGTCAAAATTTCATCCCACTAAAATCTTTTCAATTATCAAAATATCACCCATACTGCAGCATAAATGGACATAAAGGGACATGTTTCAAACTTTCAGCCCACTAAAATATTTTGAATTATAAACATATCATCCGTACTGGAAGGAATTGTATATTTTTTATACATAATTCAAGCTCACTGAAGGGTACCCCCCACAACCGGTGTCGTAGAACTATGACCAAAACTATTTTGCAATGAACACCAACGGAAATGGGTGGTGTTCCTGGAAAAATGGATGAATATGTTCACTGGGGACTTATATTCTATGTATGTAATTCTGCAAGGAATTGGGTCCTTGTCATGTATAAGGGTATATATTATATACGTAATTACCTTTGGGGAGCAGCAACCCTGGATGTCTGAAGTTCCTAAAACGTTTCAACAAAAAAAATAGGTCCCCCGAAATGATCA
>CAMXCT020002979.1:532848-537848 GCA_947184155.2 Cladocopium goreaui
TTCCTGCAAGCAGGAAGGGGGAGTGCGGTTTGGGAAACATGCACAGAGTACCACTGCAACCCCACTAAGGTCTTTTTTAAAGTTTTCACAGTCGTTGAGACGTCCTCCGACTGTTGCAACTTGGCTCAAGGCTCAAGGGCCAATCAACTGACTGGCCCAATTTACCGAGCCCAACTTGGAGTGAAAAAGTGCACTTGCATTTGCCTCTTGGTGGGGACCTCCGGGAAGGGTCTCGGTCATAGTCTGAAACCCGTGGTTTGAATTCGGTTCAGCCACTTCAGGTGGCTCTTCTGAGATGCGTGCACACTTTGTGGAATGGCCTGCGGCCTTGGGACCAGGAAACTGTGATTCCTTTCCCTTTCCCTTTTCTCCTTTCTCACCCTTTGCACCTTTCTCGAATTCTTTGCCCTTGCCTTTGTCGCTGTAACCACCTTTCATAGACTCTCCTTTTCCACCTTTGTCAAATTCCTTGCCTTTTCCACCCTTCTCGAATTCCTTGCCTTTGCCCTTTTGTTCATTGAAGGACTTCTCACTTCCAAGAGCTGCGGCAGGAAGTGCTGGTGGATCGGCTTTTGCAGGAGGAGGAATTGGCACCTGTCCACTGAACTTTGGGAAACCAGCTGAGTTGCTGTTGCCCTCATCTGGAGCGCAATATTGTTGTGCAATGGCTGCAATGGCAGCAGCAGCAGCCTTAGCCTCTGCAAGGTCTGCATTCTTTTGCACAACATTCCCAAACAGTTGAATTACAGGCTTGTCATTCGGCTTCTCATCCTTCTGCACATCCTCAATCCAGGGGTCATCGTTGGGATCGTAGGGACGATCTTGCCACTTTCTGTGGTATTCACGTGCATCACGAATCCCAGACCTTGCCCCTTGCTGCAAATTCTTTGGAGGAGCCATTGGTGGCACTTTCCAAGAAGCGTCACTGCTCTGGCCACAAAGCGCCCGCAGGAGCTTTGCCAGTAGCAGGTCCAAAAGACTTGGGTGCACCTGCAGTCTTCTCTGGTTGGTGACCTCCATCATCACACTCTTGCCATTCATCATCAGGTGGGTATGGTCTGTTCATGGGAGCATTCTTGACTTCTTTCTTATGCACAGTCAAGAGTTCGTTCATCTTCCCACCTTCCTCGGCCTTGCGCATGAGTGCGCGGAGTTGGTCCCATTCTCCCTGCGTCATATCTGTCCCAAGCACAGGATCGTTGGGATCATAAGGCAGCTGCTGTGAATTCATTGGAGACCATACTTTGGAGCCATTGCGTCAGTTGGTCTAATTCCTAATTTAAAAACTGTTTCAACACACACACGCACCCAGAGTCGAGTACCGCAGTTTAGCCGTTTTGAGGGTCCTAAACTCCGCAAATGTTGCATTGGGCGTGTGAGCTGTGACATGTACCTGACATCCTTAGTGACGTGCAGGGCATTGCATTTCGACTGACGTGCCTTTCATCCAAAACATTGCAAAACAACACAAACTTAAGTCCAACCCTGTCCAAATGTGTCCACAGACATGCAAACAAAACTCTGAAAGTTGAAATGACATGCACAAGTTGACATCAAGTGAACTGTGTGCTTCACATCACTGCAGTGTTTCATCAAAAGTGCCTCGCGTTCGCCAATGATTCGCGAAAAACGAAAATCTGTGTTCCACATGACTGCAGTGCTTCACATGACTGTGTCTGACATCAACTGTGGGTTTCGTTTTGTTTGGTTTGTATTTGGTTTCAAATAAGACATGCAAAAACACAACTCTGGTTTCTCCATGCCTCAAAAAAATGAAATAAGGTCGCACATCCCCCCTTTCAAACTTGACTGGCGACGTCCGGAGACGTGCAAAAAAAAAGTTCCACCTGCCACGCAAATTTCCAATGGAAACTCATGCACATGCAGGTCAAAAAAAAACTTCTCCGCTTGGTCGTTCCATGCACTGTGCAAACAAAACACATTCAGGGATCTTTCCTACCCGCACGTACTGCGGCCAAAATGGCCTTGGCAAGTTCTCTGTTGTACGCACCTGTTTGGGTCCAGTTCACATCATACATCCCAGCATGCTTGTCGCACTCGCACCAACCCCATCTCTTTGTGAGCAAGTTGCAGAAACTGGCTGAAGCACTACAGAAAATTAACACCTTTCCTACTGGCAAGCCGTTTGGAGCTTGCATTCCAGTTTGGCAAAAAACACTTCAGCATCAAATTGCAAACCGCACTGTTTCAACACAAGTTTCGTTTCGTCTCGTTTCCAAATGTTGTTGTTTCGTGGCAACTCAAATGACCGTGAATTCCCCAGCAGCAAATACTTGGAAACGTTGTCCATGATACCTTTCCATGACCTGTCAGCCTCAGATTCAATTTGTGCTGAAAAGTTCTTGAGGGGCGATCCTGAACTGCACGGTGTGGAAGCATGCACATGCACCCATCTATACCCTAGCTGTTGTTGTATCTCAACGAATTCTTTCACCTTCTGAAACATGTCAGCAGTTTCCATTCGTTTGACGATACCAATGTAGGGCATTCTGGCTACCTTGCAGGCTTCCCTAAGTGCTGAATTCGTCCCGCAACAAACTTCAACAAAGGCGATATCCTGTTTCTGGTCCACACGGTTGTTGAACAGCATGACATCCCTAATTCTTTGCAGGTCTTTTGCAGGTACTTCTGGTACTTCGAATCCTAAGCTCGTTCGATGCCTGAGAAAATCCTTGGTCCCCAAACACTTGGTAAAATGCATTGTGAGCAATGTTTCTGTTTTTTTGTTGCACATCTGCGCAAGGATGACACACACAAACCGTAAACTGAAGTGTTAACATGTTCTGTCAAGCAACCACTGAATTCTATATTCGTGTGGCCTCTTCGTTTCACGTAAGCGCCTCCAAAGGGAGGGAGGGTGGGTCCACTTATTTAGTGGTGTGTTTTTCCTTTTTGAACCCCCCCCCCCCACCCTACACAATTTTGTGGTGAGAGCACTTTGTTTGTCTCACAGAATACATGTGGAATGCCACTTGCACATGCCGTATTCTTTTTCTTTACCCCCGAAAGCGGGCGGCGTGAAATCCCCATCATCTAAGAAGTAAAAAGAGTGTGCGATTCGTTTGAGCATTTTTCACTTGTGACTTGTGATTTGATCCATCCGGTTTTTCCTCAGCTGAGATCGCTTGGCGACTGCATGTTTATTTGTGAGTTTTTGTTTGAATATGTATATATATAATTATATATATATAATTATATATATATATATATATTTGTATATGTATATGTATATGTTTTTGAACTGCAATGAGTGCAGCTGGGGTGAGGTTTGGTTTGGGTGATACCAGTTTCTTAGGTGCGCACGCGTTTGGGTAGGATGTCCACGGTTTTTGGGTTTGGGAAAATAAAGTGCAGCTGTCTGAAAAATTGCGATGCAGACAGGGGTATGGTTTGGGAAAGGGCCAGGTCGAGCATGAGGGATGGATGAGGTCCAGGAGGACGCGCAAGTCCAAAAGAAGAGTAGCCATCCCCAAAAGAATTGTAGTAAGGTCCAGTAAAAGTGCCCAGGTCCAAAAGACATGTAATGAGGCCCAAAAAAAGTGTTTTCCTTTTTCATCCGCATGGCTGGCGTGGCACTTTGTGCACAATGTTAAAACGTTGGCAGGCATGGGTCGAAATAAGAGGTGGTTTCGGAGGTCCTTTTTCATGGCAAGCGCGTTTTTTGGTGAATGTGGATGATATTTTGAAAGTGAAAGGCTCGAAAGTTTCGCGTTCTGAAATATTGTCCTTCTGATTTGGTACATGATGATCATTTCGCGCGGCAGGTGCCGCACTTCCCATGCCTCTTTCAGAGCCGAATCAGCAAGTGGAACATGAAATTCAGGTCGCGGAAATTCGGAATGTTGCATGAAACAGAAGGCAGCTCTGCTCGCCAAAGTGGCTGGGTGCAAATAGGCCACCTGACTTTCAGCTTCAAGTGGGACTATTGAGACTGTTGCCTTGCATTTGTTTTGAGACTATTGCCTTGCATTTGCTTGTTTTTTTCCCCCATCTTTCTGGTGCCTGTGTCGGTGTTTGAAAACGCCTGCGTGCATTCAGTTAATGTTGTTTCCAGGTGGCGGTCTCGAGTCTCAACGTGCCAACGAGGACATTCGGTTCCGTGCTGGGAAGATGGTTTTTGTAGCCATCATTAAGCCTGTTGATGTTGTTCCTTCAAGTTTTGGTGACCCCATATTTTGCGAAGATCCCGAGACAAGGTACGCGCCTCGCATTTGACCCTACCCCAATGGTTTCGCATATGACCCTACACAAATTTTGGGGTAGGGTCGAATGTGAGAAAGTAGCGTTTTTAGCTGCGAAAAGAGGGTCCCGGAGGTGATGATGATCATGATGATGATGATGATGATGATGGTGGTGGTGGTGATGATGATGACGATGGACGATCATGATGATGGTGATGATGATGATGGTGATGATGATGATGATGATGATGATCATGAGGACGGTGATGATGGTGATGATGATGATGGTGATGACGATGATGATGACGATGGACGATCATGATGATGGTGATGATGATGATGGTGATGATGATGATGATCATGATGACGGTGATGATGGTGATGATGATGATGATGATGATGATGATGATGATGATGGTGACGACTTTGATGATGACGGATGATCGTGATGATGGTGATGGTGATGGTGATGGTGATGATGATGATGATGATGATGATGATGATGATGATGATGATGATGATGATGATGTCACACACAACTTTGTCACATACAACTTTGTCACACACAGCTCTTTCACACAATCTGTCTTCCACCATCTCCTTTACCTTTGCTGCCTTTCCCCTCCCATCTTCTTGGTTGTTTTTTGCTTTTGGAAGAAGTTGGCATGTGGGGTTATCCGGTCCCATAAGTGACGATGATGATGATGATGATGGTGATGATGATGATGATGATGATGATGATACCAATGAATGTAATTGTTCAAGGGGGGCTGGTTGATTTCATACCAATGAATGTAA
>CAMXCT020002979.1:542848-579781 GCA_947184155.2 Cladocopium goreaui
TGTGAAAATCCACCGAGAAGAAATCGCTGGCGGAAACCAACACGCCTCATGGACTCTCAGCTTTAATCCTCGGTCACTGGGGCGTCTGAAGATGGTGCTTGCCCTCATGTCCCCATGTCCGCAAGTCAAACCCTAAAACGGAGTGTCTTGATGATTAAAACCCATGTTCCGGCGCAACTGAGATGCTTTGGAGCAAGTGAGAGTCCACGGGGTACATCATTTCATCAGGTGCCTCGTTGAAAGACGCCGGAATGAAACCTGCTGAGTAAAGACCTCGAAGAAACTGACTCATGATCCCAACAAAAAGGGCCAGGATGGATAGGGGCGACGGATAGGATGGGCTGGTTCCGGTGCGGGTTCCATCTTCCGGTGCAAGACCTGGTCGAAGGATCCCCGGGAGAATTCCAGAAATGTGCTGTAACATGCTGTAACATGCTGTAACATGCTGTAACATGCTGTAACGCAGTTTCAAATGTTTCAATATATGTGCCAATATACATCAATACACGCTTGATTTTGGCCCCGTTGCACCGATGTTTTTGTGATGTTTTTCCGGATTGCCGATGCTTGTGGATGTTTCCCATGTTTCCAGTGACTTCCAGTGACTCGAGTCACTCGAGGTCGTGGAGCTACCATTGCCGAGCACGGACTCGACCAGCTGGGTGTGGGAAGCTGTGGCAAGGCTGGTCGTTGATAGCTCATGGCTCATAGCTGACAGCTGTTTGCAACCGTTTTTTTTAATTTGATCGTGTCTCATGAGAGTAAGAGAGACGAAGTCTCATGGAGAACGAGAATCTTACTCGAAGCTTAGTTGAACGTTGAAGTGCAGCGAATCATATTTGCATCACACCTCACTCTTTAAATGACATCTGAATCATACAGTATCTGCGAAGGACATGACATTTGAATAAGTTTAATGCCTCTCTGTGTCCGACAAGTCCAGGTTTGTGCGGGAGACCTTCGCTGCCTTGACAAGTCCGGCATTGCTGCGATTGGAACTGTCCAGCTTCGCATTTTGACACTTGACGACATCTACGGGATCTGGGTGGAAGCTTCTGTCGCCTTCCCGATATGTTATTTTAAAATTTTAAACTTGGAATACTTGGAATGAGGCTATGTAAGTGGCATAGATTCTCACATATGGATCACATATGACATAGACTTAATATGGACACATTATATTTCATTACATTGTCTTCACGGATGCCCGATGTCAAGGATAGCTTTGATTCCATGGCCCTGTGGGGAGTACGCTGGTACTGGACGAAGTGGCGGACTCGAACTCCAAATTCATTGAGAAACTCGAGGAAGAGTCGAATGCGGATCCGTCCACGGTTGAGCGTTCTGAAGTTTGGCGACTGGGAGGTATCAAAATATCTAACCACAATGCCTATGTGTCCAACCCTTGGTCTCCAGAAGCTCTGCAGATGCTGAAGATGCCAAATGCATCCAAATGCCAGCACATTTTCCATGGCTTTCCAATCGGCAGGATCTTTATACTACAAGGGCTCTTGCATCCCAGAGAAGGAGTATTTCAAGAAGCACGATGTGGCAATTGTGGGCCCAAATGCCAAATTATCCGAAGGAACAGTTGTAAAACTAGACAGGGTTGAGACAACTGGGAGACAAGCAGTCTTACGCCACCGTTGGAGAATACCAGCGTAAATTGGGGTTGAATGACGTTCGCTTTGGCCTCGTACCTGTCCAGTTAGAGCCCGGTGTTTTGGATTGGCTCGCAGCGACAAATCGTAGCCTTCCAGCCATCCAAGATCCTACTGACCCGAGCAAAGTCTACCTTGATGGGCCTTATGGGCCTTAAGGGCCTTAAGGGCCTTGATTGGTTGTGACATGTTGTGACCGCCTTGAAACTTCTCCAAGCGAGTTGCTTCGATTTGGGCTAGGAAAGGGCGGACTCGGAACTGTACAGACTCCTTTGAAGGCGACAGATTTGCCTTGTGTCCGGAATTTGATGAGTTTGTCCGCTTGTCCATTAAAACCCTACAAGTTTTCTGGCTCAATCAGTGTCATTTTTACACTTGGACCTTGAAAGATATATGATGATTGATGATTGATGATGTTTTTCCAGTTGATTCAGCAGCCTCCAACTTCACGTTCTTCAGGACCAGCTCGTTGACAGTCTGCGCCATTCGGAGCTCGTGCCTTTGATGGTGCTCCCTGCCGTGCCTGTGCTTGTTAGTTTCGCAGATGCTGATGTTCGATTTAGATGTTAACGTGATTTCATTCGATTTCTATTTTGTGTGTTAAACTATGAACACTATGTTTAGTCTTGTTATTATTATCATATGTATAATCATATGTTATCATTATTATCATTATTATCATTGTTAAAATCATGGTTATGTATTATCGTCAGCAATCTTCTTCAGACGCCTTTGCAAAGCTTTCGGTTGGCCTATGGCTCCTTCTCATTGCAAGATTTAATCAGCTCATTTTGGTTATCCGTGATGATCATGCAGCACACCATTGGCCGTCGTTTGAACTTACAACACAGAGACTGTTTTCGTCCCAATTCCGCAGGTCAGGTTGACAGGGTCCATTTTGCTTTGGCTCACAGCTTGATAGAAAAGAGAGGAGTCACAAACGAGGACACAAGTCAGCACCAATGGAAAGCGAAGCACGCAACAGGAGCACCCCCTGAGTCTCGAGATAAGCTGTCGTGCACTTTTGATATCATGAGCTTATAGACTCTTGAATGATCTTGAATGATTTTCCGAATTACCGCAACCTCAACACAACACACCGCGGACAACTTGCGCCTTTGCCAACATGGAATGATGTAATACTCACATCCATTACATGGCTCTCTCTCTCTCATATATATATATACACATCATATACAGATATAGATATTAGTATAACTTTTCTGTGTTGATATAATAGTTTGGTGAAACCTGAAACCTTCAGTGATTCAGGGCACTTCAAACTTGCACCACTGATGGGAACTGAGTCTCAGTCCGAAGGCCTTGTTCCCAGACCGTGTTCTGTTCCAATGGCGTTCCAACATCTCGGAACTTCGGCCAGCGGCGTTTGATGGTCTGTCAGTCTGTATCAATGGGGGTTTCTACACTTTTCTGTCGATAAAAAAAACGTCGCACGATTTGAGAACATGTCTAAGTAATCTGCGCTATATCTGCTGTCACTTGGGGTTTTCAGGTGATTCTGGCGACTCCCTTCAGCTGGAATTGAGGTGCCAGGGCCTGCAATGTTTCACCATGCTTTGCTGCTGGCGAAATCGATAGAAAGTAGCTATATTCAGTGGATTTTCCAAAAGCCCGGCTGCATCTTTTGACGTTCTGGCGCCAGGGACCAGCAGTTGACAACTAGGCAGGATCACAATGTAGGTGCTTCATGGTGCTTGAAAGAATTCTAAAGGGAAGTTCAACTGGATATGGTGATGTTTGCTCTTCAGCCAACAAGAGAGATATCAATGTAATAAGACTTAATAAGTGCCAACACTTGGAGGACATCAACGTGATACAAACAGGTAATGGGCCCACTAGATTGAGCAAGTGTATATATATATAATATTTATATTTCTGTACTGAGTGGAAGAAAGCAACATGTACGTCTCAAGGCAGAATCTCAGAAAACACCTCGACTTGCATCAAAACTTGCTATCTCAGCTCGGCTGTCCTTGAAGCAACCAGCCCTTGACGTTTCGCTTATGGCCTCTGGGCTTGATCCATTGAACATCCAGTGGCTTCCCATCCAGTGCCCACGGTGCCCACGGTGCCCATCGTGTTGATTGTTAGGCAATACGGCGGCTTCTTCCCATGGGTGGGTGCCAGCTATCGGTTGCAAGTCCATCATGGTGCGAAGCCTTTGCAATGGCTGCCGGGAACACCCAGCTGCGGAGTCGTTTTTGGCGATTCGAAACTCCACGAACATCACCAACGCCGATGCTCAAATTGCACCGAGGAATAGGCTCACGCAGAGGTTCCTGTGGGGCGGTTGAGAGGGGCCCTCTTTCCACCTGAGTCATGACCATTGTTCAGCCTGGTTCAGCTATTGCTGTGGGCAATGTGATGTTGATCGTAGGGGCAGAATCACAACAGCTCCCAACCAGTTTACTTGACACCTCTTAGGCGATCCAGGTCTCAGACTTTCCTGTCCCAGTACGTCGATCCTTGAGCACCAACTTCTCCAAGCATAACTTTTGATTGTAGTGGATTCTTGTGTGCCCGTGACTGGCTCAGGTGTTTCACTCAGGCAAGATAAACTATGACTAATCTCATCCCATTGAAAAGCCCTTAGCAGACACGAAAGCAGAAGACAGATCTTGATGTTTTTTTTCCAATTACTTTCCTTGCCTTGGCCAAATGGTCAATCTTTATCATTATTTTGGGCGGAGCTTGGTCGTTTTTTTGTGGTCGTGTGTTGCTATTTGCTCATGCCGCGCTCATGGCACCCCGAAAGCCCGAGCTCAAGCCGCAGCTCATCAAGGAGGCGAAGCACTGCAACCGTTTTTTTTGCTATTCAGATCTATCCAGACTATTCAGATGTATTCAAACATATGTTGCTGATCACAATGCACCTCCGGTAACAGCAACAGTTGCTGGTAACATCTGGTAAGATCTGGTAAGATCTGGTAAGATCTGGTAAGATCTGGTACCCTTTATTTAGATCCCTTTAGCAGTGTTATCTCAATACGATGTTTACGACGCAGGCCAGAGATGCTGGATTTCTGACGCTGCCTGAAGCGCCCCTGGCTGCTGATGAGGCGCCAAAGGTGCTGTGTTTAATTTTTTGTTTTACTATGTTTAGAATTATATATTGATATATTTAGCATTAGCATGCATTTGCTTTGATAGCGGATTGAACACAATTGAAGTATAATGGAATGTGATAGAAACATATAGAAACTATAGTCACAGAATGATACAGACATTCTGAGACCTCGCCTTTCCTGGTGCAGGCCTTGTCAAAACACTACTTGGATTTCCGCGAAGAGACTGCAGCCAAGCAAAGCTGCTGGTCACGGCCGCAGGAGCTCCATGGAAGGTAGCTATATCAAGTTATATCATACAATAATAGACATATATATATATACATATGTATAATTATGTATATACATAGTATCATACAGTGTTAAAGATCATGGATTGCCTCATGCAATCTAGATCTCAACAGTTTTCCATAGCCTTCCCAGTTTCCCAAAACAGCTAAAGCACGGGCGCAGCACATGACTTTCACATTTCAGGATGCGAACTCTGCACCAAGCAATGAGCTGATCCAGAAGACCTTGCAGCCCTGTGTCTGGGCATTCCAAAGCTCGAGTTCTGCAGGTTTCCCACACGTTTCCCACACGTTTCCCACACGTTTCCCACGTTTCCCACACGTTTCCCACACGTTTCCCACACGTTTCCCACACGTTTCCCACACGTTTCGTGTCGGGAATCGTGAGGTGAACGGCTTCCTCGACCTTTGCCACCTGGCCTGGGAGGATCTCGGCTACGGAGGTGGAAGCTGGAAGCGATGTTAAACTGCAGTCAACTTTGGGCTGAAATGATGCCACCAGGTCTTTGCAGGCTTTTGCTCGGCCACGGCGAAGGACGCCAATGGCCGCCATTGCTCTGAAAAATGTGAACATCCCTTGAAAGGGACCACACACACATTTGTTGTTTCTCAGGTTGAAGTGGACGGCCCTTGAAGGTTGTGCAAGGTAAGCAAATTCCAATCCAGACATATCCAGACAATGACTATGTATATATATATTATATTATATATAATATAATATATATATATATAATATATAATATAATATATATATATAATATAATATATATATAATATAATATATATATATATGTGCATACATATCTATAGTGCAACAAATTATGCCAGAATCTGGATCAGCAGGCTTGCATTTGATTGGGACTCCATTACGTGCAATATGTTCAATATACTTGAATCCCACGCCAGTACAGCCCTTTTTAAATACTCACTAGCGCTTCGTCAAAGTCAGCATTCACCTCTGTGGTTGACATACACAGGAGAACCGAAAGTTCCGTGATCCAACACATCTTAGATGAGGACGACAGTGACCTTGCTGCCATTCATGCAGCTTCGAACAACTTCCAATATAAAAAGTACTTGCTGTTCGTGGAAAATATATGTTGGTATCATGTGCCTGTCTGCCAGAGATACATTCATATGGACACATATGTATGACACGTACATGACATACATGACATACATGACATACATGACATACATGTCATGGGTTTTGAAGAATTTTGAAGGGCTCCCCATAGCATGGCAGCCTCAATGGCAGCCTCATCTGCCTCCATTCGGACCTGAGGTGATCTCTTTGACGATGAGAGCGACGAGTCCGACGTGGAGGCGGCCCTGAAGGCTTCGGACGGATGAACCCGGCGGCGATAGAATCCCGGAAGGTGTTGAATATGGAATACTGTATATAGGTATATATATATATTATTATATTCGAAGGAAGTTTAGAAGCTAAACTTCCGACAATATGGACAGTTGAAACGCAGAGCAGGGAAGAGGCAGAGAGAAGAGAAAGATTAGAAGAAAGAAGAGGTAGATGCGCGAAAAGATAGGAAAGTCGCGATTCACTGTGTTTTTCCAATGATTTGTGGCTCCGGAGGGTCGAAAAGTAGGCTCGCTAAAGCGGCGGGTGCGGAGCCAGCTGGCCAGATGAGAGATGAAAAATTGCACGCCGTTGTGGCGCGAAGCACATTTCCAAGTCAAAATGGACAAAACACTAGAGGAGCGGACCACTTTTGGACGTTGCGATGTTGAAAAAGTGCACGCCGTTGTGGCGCGAAGCACATTTGGAAGTCAAAATGTACAAAACACACCAATGTCGGACCACTTTTGGAAGTTGAGATGTCGAAAAAGTGCACGCCGTTGTGGCAAGAAGCACATTTCGAAGTGAAAGTGTACAAAGCACACCATGGTCGGAGCACTTTTGGAAGTTGAGATGTCGAAAAAGTGCACGCCGCTGTGGCGCGAAGCACATTTCGAAGTCAAAATGTTAAAAACACTAGGGGTTCGGACCACTTTTGGAGGCTGAGAGGTCGAGTTTCGAAAAAGTGCACGCCGTTGTGGCGCGAAGCACATTTCGAAGTCAAAATGTGCAAAACACCAGGGGTTCGGACCACTTTTGGAGGCTGAGATGTGGAGTTTCGAAAAAGCGCACGCCGTTGTGGCGCGAAGCATATTTGGAAGTTAAAATGTCAAAAACAGTAGGGTTTCGGACCACTTTTGGCGGTGCAGAGGTTGCTTCGCTTCAACTGCACCTACAACTGCAAGTACACAACGACACTACACGACATGTACAACTACACCAAAGATAGACAGGTAGACAGCTAGACAGATAGATAGATAGATAGATAGATAGGTACATAGATAGATAGATAGATAGACAGATAGATAGATAGATAGGTAGATAGATAGATAGATAGACCGATAGATAGTTAGATAGATAGATAGTGAGAAAGAAAGGTAGATAGATAGATCGATAGATAGATAGATAGGTAGGTAGATAGATAGATAGGTAGATGGACAGATAGATAGATAGTTAGAAAGATAGATAGTGAGAAAGATAGGTCGATACATAGAAGATAGGTTGGTAGGCGGGTAGATAGTCAGAGAAAGAGAGAGAAAGAGTGAGATAGATCAAGCACCTTTCAGTCCATCAGTGGCTTCGCTCTGCCATCCCTGATTCACAACAACCAATCTCTCCTATAGGTTTCCTATTTTTGAAACTTCCGCCACCGCCTTGTGCGGTACTACTGGTATATTATATTGACGAACAAGTTCAGGGGCCTTTTCACACAGTTGGGATAAACAATATCCCATAACATACTTTGGCTCAAGCATGCTGAAGCATGCGTAAAAGTGGCTGGACCGCGGCAACTTGTGGTCATCAGCCGTAGGCTCATCCCGCTCTTTCTTTTCTCGCCATTGCGCCTGCGCCGGTGTTTTTCCTCGCGTTGGTTCCTCCTTCTCTTTTCGCCTTTGCCTCGCCGCGCTGTGATTGCTGCTGCTGCTCTTTTGGCGAAACTTACTCAGCAAGGGGTGTATGGCCACACGGGGGGAACGGGGGGGGAAAAAGACAAGGAAGTCCAAAGAATTGGCTAGGCAAACATTGGCTGGGAAACACGTCCCTTCAACGGCCCCTTCTTCAAAAACTGGGTTGGGTAGGGTAGCTGAGGTGGAGCGTAGATTCATTCAGGATAGCATTGAGGGTGCTGCTTCATCATCATCACGTCCTAGTCCCGCAGTTGCTGAAGAAATCAGGGCAGGCCCTAGTGAATCAGAATTTGAGTCGGCTAGTTTAGGGTTTGTGGAAGTAGCGGTTGTTGCTGAGCAAGAATCTTCGGTGTCACCCACAAAGGTTTCTTCCGCTGTTGTTGTTCCAGTTGTTGTCCCAGAGCCAGGGTTTCAACCCAAAACGCCACCAAAAGATCCACCCCCAAAAGCCAAGTCAGCCACCGTGATCCAGGAAGAACCCCAAAGAGTTGTGCTTCGGCCCGCTAAGGTTGCGTCGTCCACTTTGGTTGTACCAAGCGTGGGTTAGTGTAGATTTCAACGGTTGCGCTAACGTTGCGAAGGCAGGAGACGTGGAGGTTCCAGAAATCCACCCCTATAACCAAGCTGCTTTGAGGGATTTTTAAAGTGCTACTGTTGATCACGGTGTCAGGGTGGGGATCACATCCTATATTGGTGTTGGTGGACCGAGGAGTCAAGAACGTAGGGCTTCGTTGACAAAAACAGTAAGGGAATTCAACGCTTCTGCCATTGACCCACGGTGCAAGATTGGGGTTAGGATCGTGAAGCAGGGGCTTGTATTCACGTAGACGACCGTCTTGACACATTGGACGGAGTTTGGCAAGAAGCACCAAACATTACAACATTTTGGTGTACTAATCGCCCACACAATCGAAACCACCAGGTTGTCCGCTCGTTAGCACAGGCGTTGGATACCATCCGCTCGCAAAGGATTCCTGCCACCCTGCACCAACGCCCCTTCGAAAGCTTTTGGGTGGTGCCTTGAAAACAAAAGCCGATTCTTGGAAACTCAGCGTCAATAGTGGATGGGAACTACTATTCGCCTCGCGCTGGCCGCAGGGAAGGGTTCAAGGGAGTAATTGTAATAGATGGCTGAATCATCTAGCACAAGCTTCAATTTGACCAGTGGTTCCTCGGGAGTGCCTGGTGTGACTGCAGTTGGGAATTCACGGGAATCCAGTAGTGGGGTATCTAGTGACTCTAGGAGATATAGGCCCAGGGATTCTAGTTCACCATACCCCCAAAGACCCACAAGAGCGTATAATAAGAGAGAGCAAGAGCAATTTGAGATGATGCAAAACTCACCAAGTGGAACATCAAGTCCACCACCGTTAGTGGACATGTCAGAGATTCCTACTGTTGAACCCATGGACACCCAAATTGGTAATCCCAGCTTGAATTCACAATCGTTTGACGATCATAGGTCGGTAAATGTTGATCAAAGATCAATTCATTTAGAACAACACGTTCACAACCCCGACCCCGCCGTTGTTGGCCAAATGGCCGCCGCAGTGGCAAGTTCGGAGCTTAGGGTGGAAGCGACTCAAGCGGTTGCGCAAGCAAGGGAGGCGGCTATGCAAGCTGCTACCGATGTCAGGGTCGAAGCTGCTCAAGCAGTAGCTAGTGCAAGGATCGAGACGACGACTGCGCAAGCTTCTGCAGAAGCAACTCGGGTGAGTGCCTTGGCAGAGATCCAACACCTCCGAAACCAATTGGAGGCCTCCTGAAGGGAGAATCACATCTTGAGGGCTCAGTTTGAGTCTTCGACCAAGGTTGCCAGCAATGAGCTTAGAAATGCTACGGGGCTAGGCCAGATTGAGTTGAGGCTTCAAGGTATTGAGGAACAGCTAGGAAGGCTTGAGTACAAAATGGACCTCCACCAGGAGTATATCCAGGAACTTTGGATGAACCAACCCCCTGTTCCGCCAGTCCAAGGTGTTGAACCTCAGACTCCGATCGTTCGGCTTAACGCACAAGACCCAGAAGAGTTGGATTTGTTTGGGGATCAAAGGCGTCCGGCCGCCCAAGAACCCATGGATATTGAAAGTCAATGTCTAAGAACTAAGGATCTTCACCATCTGAAGCTCCCACAACTCCCTGAGTCTGCTAGCGCATACCGAACATGGCGCAATTCAGTACGCACTGCCGTATTGTCATTTGACCAGAGCTCCGAAGGGAAGCTCACTCCATGGTTGCAAGAAGCGTTTAACGCTAGGGGCAACGACGCGGTCCAACTTCGAAACTCTTCAGGGGATTTCCCCAGATTCGATAGGATCATTGCGTCCCTGTTGTGTAAGCAGGAAGTGTTGAAAACATCGTTTGGGCTTCGGGTACAAAGTTATGTTGAAGAATGTGAAGCTCAAGGGTCCCAAATTAGAGGCAGATACATTCTCAATCTGGTTTCCAAGGAGTTTGACACTTCAGCTGAAGCTGGAGCCATTACAAGTTCCCTGGAGCTTTTCCAGCTGCCTGCGCCACAGGATTCACCAGCGGCTCTCAAACATTGGCATGACAAGGTGGTCTACATTTTGAGTCAGCTTCCTGTTGCTCAGCGACCAGGAGAAGATTTGATGAGTCAATGGATCCATCCCTTTGTTGCGTAGGACAATGGATAGATACATGGACGCACCATTGAACTCTTATCACCGATCATTTGATGCCATGTGGCGTGGTGTTGAAACTGCACTTTTGGAAGCTCAACATGATGCAAATGCACAATCCATCAAAGATGATTTGAAAAAGGGCCCCTCTCTTCCCAAGAAGGCCTTGACTGCCCCAACCAAGGAACAGACCAAAGGAAAGGGCGGAAAGGATTCCAAATCTCCGGGAGGTAAGGGTCCCACTCATGTTCACGGTAAAGGCGATTCGCCTAAGCCCAAGAAAGACAACAAATCCAAGCACGACACATCCTCCAAGGATAAGGGCAGTGGTTCCAAAGGTTCCGGTAATCAGGTTAAATCCCTGACACCTGAGGAGAAGGCGGCTTCCCCATGCATTTACCACCTCAGGGGCAGATGTATGCGAGGAGACCAATGTCCATACTCCCATGCTGCCAATCCCAAAGCTAAGGCAAATCCACAGGGGACTTCCCCTCATGCTCCTGCAGGTGCTAAGGTCACAGCAGCTGTGGCAATTATGGCGTCTGTGTCGCAGGCTGCAGCGACTCTGCCTTCATCCACACAGGTTTGCCTCGACTACGTAGGGGACACGGGGGCCGGCGAATGTTTGGGTTCCGTGGAGGCATTCCGAAGGCAAGGTTTTGATATCCCTGACGAGCTGATCACATCCACCAACCATCCAGTTCAGTTTCTGACGGGGGGAGGATCTAAGGCCGGAACCTCCACCATAGGGTTTTGGTCCCAAGAATTTGAGCGAATGAGTAATGTCTATCTACTCCCGCAATGTCCCTTGGCGTTGTCAATTGGTCAGTTGTGCCAGGAGGGTTATACGTTCTTGTGGTCGGGTCAGTCCCTTCCAATGTTGATTCCTCCAAGCACTCAATTTGACTATATGGTTGATGGGCCAGTGCTTTCGGCAGATCGTGTTGAACATAATGTACCAATTTTTCGCTTGTCCATTGAATGCACTTATGGCATGCCGGCCTCAGCTTCCTCGAGTGCTGCCGGTCCACCTCCCGATGTTCCAGTAGGGGGGGGGAGAATCAGGCGTCATTGTCGTTGACCCAGTGGCACCCATCAAACCGGAACCCACTGATGGCCCTGCGCCTGCCGCGGGTGTCAGAGGGGAAAGGGGAGATGACCCACTGGAAATCAGGGAAGAAGACGCGGACAAAGAAATTGATGGGATACCTCCAAACCACCTCATGACCCACTTACCCAAATCAAGGACTTGTGACACGTGTAAGAAGGCCAAGTTGTATGAAGCTCCCCATCGCAGGCATGAACACATGAATGCGAGACTGCGGGAAGCGAGACGAATTGAGGCACCAACATCCTACCTCGAAAAGATTTCGGTCGACCACATCGTTACGCGAGACGAGGTTGGTCACAAAGGCGAAGGTTACACCATAGTCATTGTTGATCAATTCACTGGTCTGACCTCCATGGTTCCAGTTAAGACCAAGCATTCGGATGAGGTTGAAATGGCATTAAGAAGGTTTGTAGGTAAGAAGAGACCAGGGGTAGTTCAGGTAGCTAGCGACAGGGCTCCAGAGATTCGAAAGGCCGTGAGGGACCTTGGGTTTGCTAGTGAGCCGAAAGATTCACAACCCATTGGCTGAATCTATGGTCCGCACCATTAAGGGTATGACAGCATCCATTTTGTTGCATTCCGGGTTGGACCTGCAGTATTGGCCCTTGGCGCAAACATATTTGGAATGGGCGTACAACATCACCACAACTGCTTCTGGGGTGGACGATGAAGATGAATGGAAACCCACCAAATACGAAAAGGCTATGGGGTATGTGGTTGATTCCTTCTTGATTCCATTTGGGGCACTTGTGTGGTACCATGATCCCAATCCATTGGCCTATGGCCCTAAAGGGGCTGCAGCATTGTTCTTGGGGGCCGAACTGATTGATGGCTTCTTGTTCAAGGGCAACTGCAGAGTTTGGCCGCTGGACAATTTCAAGGAGGGAGTGCTCAAGGAGTTCGTCACTCGCTCTTTGGCCATACCGGGGGGTCCATGGAAGTTCCCAGCAATGTCCCAAGAAGAAACCGTTTCAGCATTGGAATTACCAGTCCCAGAGGATGAGCCATATGAAGCGTCTATTGCTAGGACTGAAGATTTGCAGGATGGATCTGACCCACTGTTGGAGTTGTTTGAAGAGGATGAACCCACTAGCCCTGTGCCTGGCACGGGTGGTGGGGGAGTTGGAGGGATTCCGTATGAACCCAAAACCACGGGATCCACCACGAAATCCAAGAGGCATAGATCCATCACTGACTTGAGAATTGCGGTCCATGGCAAGACGCCAGGGTGTGGAGGGTGTTCGGAAGGTACATACTCTCATACCCCTGAATGTAGAAAACGGTTCAATGACATCCTGGATTCCCAAGAGCCTTCAAGGACCCGTAAGAAAATGGAAGGGGATAAGGATTTCATGGCTTTAACTTCACCAATCACTGGTCAGGAACTTCGTGAACAGACCCTCGAACAAGGGACGGATGCTGTTGCGGCCATTTACCTCCAAGCCATTGAAGAAGGGCACGGGGATGAAAAATTACTGGCAGAAAAGCTAGGGATGGTCATGCAAGAAGCTTCCAGACCCAAACGAGTCAAGACTCAAAACAAAAGAAAATGGTTCGTGGAGTATTGTTGTTCAGAGAACAGTGCTTGTTGTAGGGTAGCCGACGCTTGTTCCATTCCTTACCTAGGGCGGTCCAGGGATTTTGGGGACCTCACTGACCCACAAGTGTTTGATCAAGTATTGTACTGGTTCAATGAAACTTCAGAAAAGGGTGAGCCCATTGATTTGTGGGGATCAATTCCATGTGCACCTTGCTGTCCACCTCAGCACTTGAGCAGGGCTCGGCCAGGGGAGGCGCAGGACCAGAAACTCCAGGAGAAACGACAGACCATTGAGGCGCTGTTAGACAACTATGCACTCTTGGCGGATGTGGCTGTAGCTTCGGGGGGTTCGGCGTCATTCGAATGGCCGCTAGGGTGTGAGGGTTGGGAAGATGACAGGCTCACAAATCTGATCTCACGTCTCAACATGTACGCTGCTTACCCCACGGGGTGTGGTATGGGGCTTGAAATAGATGGGAAATTTCCACTGAAGGAATGGAGGGTTGTTACAACTGACAAGAGACTGGCGGTTTTGGATAGGTTTGGATGTAGGGGCACCCACCTGGCCATAGGCATGATCCTGTTGAAGGAGATCGAAGGTCAGGGATGTACAACACAAAGATGGCTGTAGCGATCCTTTCTGGCTTGAACCCCCATGTTGCTTTCCACCACGTACCCAAACTTCCGACCGTCCACGGGGCAATAGCCCATGAACAAAAAGGTATCCTCATGGCCCAACTCGTCTTTGGCATGATTCACACTCCGTTGTCAAGAACTGAATTATTGAATCACCCTCAAGGGAAAGCTAAAATAAAGGAGGAGGCGGATGCCATGAGAGCCTTAGGAGTTTGGGGGGAAGGTTTGGGTGAACTTTTCGAGCTAGAAGACTTGAAACGGATCTCCCGAGAGAAGGGAGAGACCGTGCACGTGGCGGAGCTCATGCCCATAGGGAGCATCAAACACGCCGAGTCAGCTGAACGGGCCAAGCTGAAAGTCCGATCAGTATTTCGAGGTGACGAAACAAGGGATCAAAATGGGGACTTAGCCTTGTTCAGGGACCTCAAATCATTGCCAGCCACTGTTTCCACGATAAACCTAGTACTCTACTATGGTTTAAGAAAAGGAAATTGCCTCAGAATAGCTGACGCTCAGAGGGCATATTTACAGGCTCCTATCGGTTCCCCTGTCCCGACTTACGTGATTTTGCCCAAAGAAATGTGGCATGGTCATTGGTTTGGGAGGTACCGGAGGGTTGCAGCACGCCTGTACAAGGCAATATACGGTCACCCGACCAGTGGTGATGACTGGTCCTGCTACTTCGATGGCACTTTGGTCAGGAAACTCCAAGGAGAAAGAGTCGAAGGGGTACCATCCTTGTGGTGGTTCCCTTCATTGGAACTCTTGGTCGCAGGGTACGTCGACGACATCGTGGCAAGCGGCCCAGAAGCGTCCATGGGAATTTTCTGGGAAGAACTCGGTAAGATGATTACAATTGATGGAGTGTCGGAACCCGGACGATATCTTGGCAGGGACCATCTGATTTATGAATTTCCAAAAGGTAAAGAGGTTTTCCTTTTCATGAAAGATTATGCCATCACCGCTTATAAGCTGTATGAGGACCAATTCAACTGTTCCCTCAAAATGTATGATACCCCTTTCGTCACTGAATCGGTATTGACTCCTGAAGGGTATAATGAACCTGGACAGCTCGCGGGCAAAGCTGCACAATTATTGATGAAGATGTTATGGTTGTCCAGATTGTCAAGGCCTGACATTGCGTTCGCCATTTCTTCGTTAGCCAGTAACATATCTAAGTGGACCAGGAACCATGACTTGATGCTTTACAGACTTTTGGGCTACGTCAAGGCGACAATTGATTTTGGGGTACATGGAACTGTCATTGCAAATGAGGAAGTACCAAGGCTGCATCTGTTCGCAGACGCGGACCTCGCAGGTGACGTAATGACCATGAAATCCCACAGTGGACATTTTATTGTGGCAATGGACGACGGCGGTACGTTCTTCCCCCTGTTTTGGTCTTCAAAACGCCAGTCATGTGTTTCAAGAAGCACCACTGAGGCAGAAATAGTATCAGCATCCACCTTGGTCTTCGAAGAAGGGTTGCCCATGAATACTGTACTCCAAATGGTTTTGAAGGAAACTGTCCAAACTGTCCTGCAAGAGGACAACCAGGCGGTTCTGGTCATCCTACGAACCGGGTACAGTCAAAAGCTCAGGGCCCTCAACCGGACCCATAAAATCAGTGTAGCAGCCTTAAGCGACGCCATCCAGGCCAGAGATATCACGCCCACTAGCACGCCCTCTGAGGATCAACTTGCAGACATCTTTACTAAGGCAATGGTCAGGCCATCGTTTTTGGCAATGAGGACAAGAATCGGCGTGGACCTTCCACCGAAAATTTCCTCTAAGCCTAAGTAAATCCAAAGGGTCAGCCCAGCGCTTGTCGCGGGTGACTTAGGAACGAAGCTGCTGACTGCGGCGCTTTGTGGCTTTTGGCCGATGAGAACGTGTCGCGGTGGCGGCTGCTGGTGAGCCTGTACCATATTAATTAAAACTTCCTTTTTCTTACATCCTTTTAGCGCCCAGTCTGAACCTACCACAGGAAAAACGGTGAAGTTAGCATATTGTGGCGACTCGCGCATCCCTGGCCGGGGGGGATGCATGAGGCGCAAATGTGTCTAATGCTAAACGCTCCGTAACCTGTGGGGGGGGACGAACAAGTTCAGGGGCCTTTTCACACAGTTGGGATAAACAATATCCCATAACATACTTTGGCTCAAGCATGCTGAAGCATGCGTAAAAGTGGCTGGACCGCGGCAACTTGTTATTATATTATATTATACTATATTATATTATATTATACTATATTATATTATATTATATTATATTTTGTTATATTATATTATATTATATTATATTTTATTATATTCTATTATATTACATTATCTTTTATTATATTATATTATACTATATTATATTTTTTTTTTCGGAGGGGTAGGTATACCACCAACCAGCCAGTACTCACTTCGTTCAGTAGTAAAGATCATTTCTCCTTGATTACCATTGGTTGGTGTCTTCAAATATCTCCAGTTTTCCTACCTCAAAATGGGGTCAGGATACCCAATAATTCACTGTGATATTTCTCAGGAGAGCCGTGGCTCAGCCACCAATCAGCGTACCAGCTGATGCTTGCTCATGTGGTAAACATCATGATAGAATATGACAAACCCTTTATCACTATATACATGTATATGTATATATTATATTTATTATATTGTATTATATTATATTATATTATATTTTATTATATTATATTATATATTATAATATATTTTATTATATTATATCATATTATATTATATTATATTATATTATATTTTGTTATATATTATATTATATTATATTAAATTATATTATATTATATTATATTTTGTTATATATTATATTATATTATATTAAATTATATTATATTATTTTATATTATACTATATTATACTATATTTTATTATATTATATTATATTATATGATATTATATTATATTACATTATCTTTTATTATATTATATTATATTATATTATATTATATTTATCTTTTTTTAATATTATATTATATGGAACATATATGGAACATATATGGAAAATTAATGGTCGTTTCTGCTGTTTCTGTCATTTTGTTCACGTGTGATTCATATTCTTTCTGAATTACCATTGGAAATTCACTTTTTTTTGGATGCCACACCAATGGCAGTGGCTCCTCGGCACAGGCCTCGTCTGGTGAGACGGTCGAGGATCCCTACACTGAGATGATGACCGCGGTTGCGGGGGCACCATGGGGCACCTGGACCTGGTCGTCTCAGTCTGCTGACATTTCGTTTCAGCGCTCATCAGCATTCTGGAATGCTGAAACCGCAAGACATCATCGTCTCCCATTGTTTTTGTTTCCCCAACAGAAGAACCTTCTCCAAATTTCTCCGACGTGATCTCTTCATGGTGTCTTTGGTCATTTTTGCTCATCTTTGGCTGGCGCCGGTCATGCTGCCGTGGGCTCCAGAGAACAGGTGCACGGTCCGTTTTCCCATTTTGCGAGCCATGGAAGTCTTGGTCGAGGCAGCCAGCGAAGTTCCTCAAGGATGCTTCGTAACTGGGATCCGAAAAGGTCATGGACTCCATGGACATGTCACGTCAACTTCACAGCTTCAACTTTGGGAACAGTCCAGTGAAAGTCAATCCTTAATAATCCTTAATATCCTTATCATTCATATAGATTCATATATCATTTATAAATTATTCATTGTCGTTCTTGATAGGTTTGATTCGGTTTGTTTTTGAATGTCTTATTGGAATGAGTGGGCTTCTCTTCGTGACTCTGGAACAATAAATGAAGCTTTTGGATGACCTCATGCTCCGATCCAGTCATTCAGGTGCTTGGAATGTGCCTGTATCAAGCCGTCAACGTTTTCCTCATGTCCCAATTTGCCCGCCTTTCACTGACTTGAGGTGAGCGTGCGCCTTGGAGACAGTCTGAAACAGCGTCGCTTTGACACTTGGCGGAGATGGTGTGTGAATTCTTGTGATCCATATCTCAATAATTCTCAACATATCTTATTCTTATATTACCTCATCATATGTGTCATATGAGCAGGAAGTGTTTGGACATGGGGACATAAAGAGACCTTGATGCTTTGGTCCATCTTCCACTGCGAGGACAAGAACAGTGCCAAGTACTACTTCCCAACACCGGAGGAGAAACGCAAAGCCCGCATTGATGTCACCCGCTTGCAGATCTTGCAGATAGTAGCATGGATGTGACTGGAATGTTCAGCCAATATGCAGCTACCTGTGCACCACAGAACGAGCTCAGACAGTACCGTTCCGGTCTCTTGCAATGTGTAGACTTTGTAGATAGAGTATGCCCTTTTGTGTGGCATGGTTGTTCGAAGCTAATTGCGTTGCACCGGCCCTCGTTTCACAGAAACTCCATAGATCTAAGAAGTCTTTGAAAAGTCCCTGAAGATCTGAGAAAAAGCGTAGAATGCATAGAGCAGCAAGAGTGGTGACAGCTTGGGACAGCCAGTTGCTGCTCTGAGGTCTACCAGTTAGTCGGCACTTGCTCCGTCCCCATCGACCCGACCGCAGTTTCTGACAGCAACGACGTGAGTGTTATTTCATCAGATCCCAAGTCGGCCGGAATGAAGTGACTTGGCTGGAGATGGCGACAGAAAGGTGTGGATAGATGTGGATAGTTAGATTATATTAGATTCTGGTCATTTTCTTAATCTGGTGATTGGTTCCTCTGCATCTTAGGCAGGTTGAGTCCTTCAATTCCCTTCGACACAGAAGTCAGTTGAAGTCAGTTGAAGTCAGTTGGAGGGGGCGAAACACCGCGGTCACCGGCGGTCGGCGGTAGGCTGAAAGTGAGCACCACCAACAAAGACGTCAAGCCTGCAGAGGTGGTGCTGACCTTGGAGATGTCGACAGATCCATCGAACATAGGAGACATATGGAAAGAATTGGGGCATGAAATATTTCTGAACTGAATGACATTATTTGAACAATGTATGATATGAATAATGATCATTTACATAATGATTAATGTATCATACTGTATCATTATATAGACACAATATGACAAGATGTATGTCAATATATGTAGAATGTAGGTGTAGATGGCTGCGAAATGGCTGAGGCGAAGCACCGTCAAGATATTGAGGCGGAAGCCAAAGATGGAGCGGTTGGATATTTGGTCACTTGACATCGCTTGACATCGCTTGACATCACTTGACTTGTTTGACTTGTTTGTGTCACGAGTCATCAAATGCACATTGGTATCAAACACTCACCTTACACCTCATTTTCTTGAATAGCTCCACTTAGCTGCAGTTTGGAGTTTGCGCTTTAACTAGAATTCAGTCTGTCTCCGTCACACTCGATTTCACCACGACGAAATTCAGAAACTTGGCCTTGTCAACGTGTCACCTGTTTTGGAAGCGGCCAGACATTTCATTCTCTTGAGATATCTTGAGATTCCAGAGTGAGTGTGGCAGAGCCATTCAAACTTGAAGCCGCTTGCCGGTTTGGAAAGAGCTGATGGATATGGAAGTTGCAGCCGAGGCAAAGCACGGCATTGAGCAGCTCCTCTCAGATTCCTTGAAGACCATGTTGCTCAGATTTGCTCAGACAGTGGTACTCCCCAGGATTGGAGTGTGGAGACGCGTGAAGACGCTTGAAGACCGCCTTCAGAGATGTGCACGAATCGTATATTAAACATATTCAAAACTAACTTAACCTATATCAAAGAATGTTAAAGGCAGGTTTCACTAAAGACCTTCCACAAATTTCGTCCACCACTGGAGCTCAGGCTCAGAATGAAGCCAGAAGATCCCATTGAGTTCATGTGCAAGCACTGCGGCAATCTGCGGCCATTGCTTGGGTTTAAAAAATCCGGTTCATCGATACTTAGAATATCTTAGAATGAACAAGAGTTGAGAATGTTGAGAGTAATTAAGCATATAATTGGCTTGGCTTTTGGCGAGGGAATCCTATCCTCTATTTCAGCGATCTTACGAGTTAACTCCACAGTAATGGACACCTTTGTCGTTATCCAACAGACCGGATGTTCTGAAAGTACTCGGAAGGTTTGCAAGGCAATGCACTAATTGCACATTATTCTTGATCTTAAGCTCATTAAGCGCTTTCAACAAAAGCAAGGATCTGTTCGAAAAGACCATGGCAAACAGATGAATATCACATGAATATCACATGCATATCATGGAAAATCATGGGGACCTGAGGTACCTGAAGGCCGAGGGCAAAACCCGCGAAGCTGAACCGAAGCCGGCAGCCCCGGCAGCCCCGGCAGCTGAGCCATGCACAGCGCCCTTTGCATTGCGTCCGTCAGTGGGGACTTGGCATCTGAGCTGCGCCAACCGGATACCAACCGGATACCCTCCAAATTTTGGAAGTTGGAATGTTATGGAATGTTGGATAATCGGACTCGGCGTCTACTTGGGACTTGTCGGATGAAAGAGACAGAGACCATCAACACCCATCGACCAATATGATCCGTTTGAACTTCGATCCCCGGCACCGGTTTGTTGGCACCGGCACCGCCATTTGAGGTACATGCCATTGAAAACACCCATCACTGTCCCAGCTGCCCCAGCTGCCCCAGCCGCCCCCGCCGCCGAACCAGCTGCTGCTGCGACACCGGTGGCTGCAGCGGCACCGACTCCTGCGGCTGCAGTGGCGCCGCTTCCGGGTCCACCCTTTGCTTTGCGTCCATCGGTGGGAACCTGGTACACACCACTGCAGGCATCAGATGGGTTTCGCTTTTGAGAGTTCAACGTTGCGGATTTCGATCTTTGAATTATCTTGAATTGTCTTCTCCGGGTGGAGCACAAATTAGGATGTGAAGATTGTAAAGTGATTGATGAAGATTGGAACGTGAAGGTGTGGCTGCCAGGACGAATCCGATGGCCTGTGGAAAGCTTCAAAGGTGATGAGCATCAAAGGCTTGGGGCATTCCGTGGCGGAGTGCTGCGAGGCAGAGCGCGTGCTGACCAAGGCGCTCTTTGAGACACTTGGTCACCACTTGGTCTCACTTGGACTTGGAAAATCATGAACAATCCGATCCGGATGGGTCAAAACCCGGCAAAACCTACGATTTTCCTCAATATTTCATATTTGGATAGGGGATGCGCCTATTTTGGCGTTCAAATGATTTCAAATATGCGTCCACAAGGATACAGCGGTTTTCACCCAGGGCTTTTACAGGCTACACTGCAGTCGTGGAATACTAAAAGCTCATTCGGACTTGTCTTCTTGTATGGCACGCATTGAACCTTCATGTAAAATGATCATAAATGATGAAAATGACAAAGCAACTCCATTCAATTTGCTGCCGAAAGGCAGCAAAGACTAAGTTTCCAACTTTGATGTTTGAGTTTGGCACCAAGGTGAACCATTCAGAATCCAAACCTTGCTGTGGCATGGTGACAGTGTCAAAATCAGCTAAGGATGGATGGCGAACTGACACTCAGCTGATGGCGACCGGAGAGTCAACCGGATTTGAGGAGTTCTTTTGAACAGCGAATGGCACTCAAACGGGCCTCAAGAAACGATAGTGATGGGCAACACACATTCCTTCTACAAAGTTGAAGTGATCAAAGTTTTCACCAGGCGATCATACAGCGGGTGAATCTGGATGTACTTTCACGACAGTGTTACGACACCCGTTCCTATGACACCTTGTTATCCTTGTTCGACACCAGCTGCCCAGCTGCCCAGCTGCCCAGGAAAGGTGAATATTTCTCCTTCTCTTCTCATCCGTTGAAACCTTCAGGTTTGAGCTCTGAGGAGCTCCGAAACGAAATCTCCGAAACACTGAACTCTTTCCGCCGGTGATGTATTTGGTGATGTCCAGGATCTTGATGACAGCATTGCGAATATTCTGGTCTAGAATCCAGAATAATCCAGAATAATCCAGAAACTAAGAACCACAATCAAGAGGAACCAGTTCCAATCAACTTTTTTTTCGCGATTCTGGTGATTCTTGTAATGGTTGAAGCTTCCACTCTTCAACACAACATACAACGCTCTTCAGGAGACAGAGATGCTGAAGTCAAATAAGTTGCTGTTCTCCACCAGTGAGTCCCAAGGACGAGGCAAACGTGTCGCATTGGCTCGTGACGATCTGGTTTCAAGATTTCTAGAAAGCACGATACGACATTTAAGACATGATATGACATGATATGACATGATAAAGCAAACATAAGAAAGAGTCCTGAAGGATTTCTATGCGGCTGCAGCCTATGTTTGAAACCTTCTCGCGAGCTTACATCCCAAGATCTGTGCCCAACTCACCCTCGACACTGACTTTCATCGCATTTCCCGGCGCAGCCCTGGTTTAGCCCCCGGACAAACCTGGACCGAAGCAGACAGGTGTTTACTTGACTGAGAATGGTGACATTGCGCTCTTGCTCAATGCAGACAAGCCTCCCGGCTACCACTTCAGTGTGGTTATCTTGGAATTCCCTCTGTGAACATCAGTATTATTGCTTGAGCATTTGATGTGGGACATGTTGATACGCTTTTCCTTTTGCTAAACTCTTGCTGTTGCTTGTAGACGAGCCCGCAGTTCTAGCAACATCCCATGAACATTTCGTCGACACATGAAGGCATTTGCAGATCTTGGTGAAGAAATCCGCCAAAGCAGCAGCGCAAGAGATTGACACGGTGGTATCTTGTCACACTGATCATCAGGATGCAGTAAAAATTGGTTCACTACTTTTCTCTGTAGCTCACGACCAAAGCCTATCATCCAATCAGATTCAATCAGATTCAATCAGATTCAATCAGATTCAGTCAGATTCAATCAGATTCAGTCAGATTCAATCAGATTCAATCAGATTCAGTCAGATTCAATCAGATTCAATCAGATTCAATCAGATTCAATCAGATTCAATCAGATTCAATCAGATTCAATCAGATTCAGTCAGATTCAATCAGATTCAATCAGATTCAGTCAGATTCAATCAGATTCAATCAGATTCAGTCAGATTCAATCAGATTCAATCAGATTCAATCAGATTCAATCAGATTCAATCAGATTCAGTCAGATTCAATCAGATTCAATCAGATTCAGTCAGATTCAATCAGATTCAATCAGATTCAGTCAGATTCAATCAGATTCAATCAGATTCAATCAGATTCAATCAGATTCAATCAGATTCAGTCAGATTCAATCAGATTCAATCAGATTCAATCAGATTCAATCAGATTCAGTCAGATTCAATCAGATTCAATCAGATTCAATCAGATTCAATCAGATTCAATCAGATTCATCAGATTCAATCAGATTCAATCAGATTCAATCAGATTCAATCAGATTCAATCAGATTCAGTCAGATTCAATCAGATTTCAGAATCAGATTCAATCAGATTCAATCAGATTCAATCAGATTCAATCAGATTCAATCAGATTCAATCAGATTCAATCAGATTCAATCAGATTCAATCAGATTCAATCAGATTCAGTCAGATTCAATCAGATTCAATCAGATTCAGTCAGATTCAATCAGATTCAATCAGATTCAATCAGATTCAATCAGATTCAATCAGATTCAATCAGATTCAATCAGATTCAATCAGATTCAATCAGATTCAATCAGATTCAATCAGATTCAATCAGATTCAATCAGATTCAGTCAGATTCAATCAGATTCAATCAGATTCAGTCAGATTCAATCAGATTCAATCAGATTCATCAGATTCAATCAGATTCAATCAGATTCAGTCAGATTCAATCAGATTCAATCAGATTCATCAGATTCAATCAGATTCAATCAGATTCATCAGATTCAATCAGATTCAATCAGATTCAGTCAGATTCAATCAGATTCAATCAGATTCAATCAGATTCAATCAGATTCAATCAGATTCAATCAGATTCAATCAGATTCAATCAGATTCAGTCAGATTCAGTCAGATTCAATCAGATTCAATCAGATTCAATCAGATTCAATCAGATTCAATCAGATTCAATCAGATTCAATCAGATTCAATCAGATTCAATCAGATTCAGTCAGATTCAATCAGATTCAATCAGATTCAATCAGATTCAATCAGATTCAGTCAGATTCAATCAGATTCAATCAGATTCAATCAGATTCAATCAGATTCAATCAGATTCAATCAGATTCAGTCAGATTCAATCAGATTCAATCAGATTCAGTCAGATTCAATCAGATTCAATCAGATTCAATCAGATTCAATCAGATTCAATCAGATTCAGTCAGATTCAGTCAGATTCAATCAGATTCAATCAGATTCAGTCAGATTCAATCAGATTCAATCAGATTCAGTCAGATTCAATCAGATTCAATCAGATTCAGTCAGATTCAATCAGATTCAATCAGATTCAATCAGATTCAATCAGATTCAATCAGATTCAATCAGATTCAATCAGATTCAATCAGATTCAATCAGATTCAGTCAGATTCAATCAGAATCAGATTCAATCAGATTCAATCAGATTCAATCAGATTCAATCAGATTCAATCAGATTCAATCAGATTCAATCAGATTCAATCAGATTCAATCAGATTCAGTCAGATTCAATCAGATTCAATCAGATTCAGTCAGATTCAATCAGATTCAATCAGATTCAATCAGATTCAATCAGATTCAATCAGATTCAGTCAGATTCAATCAGATTCAATCAGATTCAGTCAGATTCAATCAGATTCAATCAGATTCAGTCAGATTCAATCAGATTCAATCAGATTCAATCAGATTCAATCAGATTCAATCAGATTCAATCAGATTCAGTCAGATTCAATCAGATTCAATCAGATTCAATCAGATTCAATCAGATTCAATCAGATTCAATCAGATTCAATCAGATTCAATCAGATTCAATCAGATTCAATCAGATTCAGTCAGATTCAATCAGATTCAATCAGATTCAATCAGATTCAATCAGATTCAATCAGATTCAATCAGATTCAATCAGATTCAATCAGATTCAATCAGATTCAATCAGATTCAATCAGATTCAGTCAGATTCAATCAGATTCAATCAGATTCAATCAGATTCAATCAGATTCAATCAGATTCAATCAGATTCAATCAGATTCAATCAGATTCAGTCAGATTCAATCAGATTCAATCAGATTCAATCAGATTCAATCAGATTCAATCAGATTCAGTCAGATTCAATCAGATTCAATCAGATTCAATCAGATTCAATCAGATTCAATCAGATTCAATCAGATTCAATCAGATTCAATCAGATTC
Source organism: Cladocopium goreaui (assembly GCA_947184155.2). NCBI lineage: Eukaryota > Dinophyceae > Suessiales > Symbiodiniaceae > Cladocopium > Cladocopium goreaui. Next base: position 567,978 of record CAMXCT020002979.1, read on the forward strand.
AATCAGATTCAATCAGATTCAATCAGATTCAATCAGATTCAATCAGATTCAATCAGATTCAATCAGATTCAATCAGATTCAGTCAGATTCAATCAGATTCAATCAGATTCAATCAGATTCAATCAGATTCAATCAGATTCAATCAGATTCAATCAGATTCAATCAGATTCAATCAGATTCAATCAGATTCAATCAGATTCAATCAGATTCAATCAGATTCAATGATGAGATGATTTAGACATATTTAGACTATTTTAGACATGATTCACATGATTGGAGTGCATTCTGCCTGCTGTGAGGTCTCTGCACTCCAGGGCGGCTTAAGCCAAGACGGTTATGTTCTGAGTCCATAGGGCACCTGTCGCCGTTGGCCTTGGACGGGTTAAACATGTTCGGAACATGTTAAGACCTGGGCGTTACTTGATTCTGAGCTGTGATAGCAGTGCTATGCAGTGCCGTGCTATGCAGTGCTATGCAGTGCTAATCAAATTTATCCAGGAATTGTTAGCAAAACTCAGAAAAACTCGTATCATCTCGTATCAAAATTGAGAAATCTCTGACCCAGTCCATCCAGAGGCCCGTTGACAAAGTTGGTCGAGGCCAAGGGGTAGCTTTTCAGGAGCCAAGGTGGCTGCACTTTCTGTTCCTTGGCGTGTCGAGCTAGTGTGACGCGTGATCGCGCGTCCTCCCGGGGAGGTTGATCTGCTTCGTCATCGTTTAGTGACGATGAGTGTATAGAGTGTATATAGCCATATATACATATATACATAAATAATATATGTGCATATAAGCATATATTATATGCTCCATTACTATACATGTATAAGTTACGTGAGCAAAAAGGATAGATGTTCATGATCAAATCTCTGATTTTCTTTCAGATCCACTGCCCCCCAAATTTAATCTACGTTTGCAGCCGGGCAATGGACACGTTTCACCCTTTTAGCACACCGAAACCTTGCCCGCGTCGGAGCCGCGGTGCTTGAGTGGTGGCGTTACGCCCGTTATGCGTTTCTTCAGTGTGCCAATGCTCGGAGGCAGACGATGGAAAAAATGTCGCATGCTGCAGGAGTGCCAAACTGTACCAGTCAAGTTGTGAAATTGTCCAATCCCATTCAGCTTTGTCATTCGGCTAAGAACTAGTTGTAAGTGGGGATGATGGGGATAGTATTTATATGTATTGATCATCTGTTGATTGCAGTCACTATCACCAATCCCAATTCACTGTTTGTGAACTTGTTGCGTCGAAATTCGTTTGACAACTGCATGCTGTAAAGCTGTTTGATTTGTTCGCAGCTCAGGCTGCAAAGTTGGCAAAAGGCATTCTCCCTGGCGCCCTGGTGTCGGAGACAGTCCAGGAAAATGCTGCACTTTGGAGATGCCAATCATGTCTGTGCTGTTTTGTTTTCACCGGACTTATGTCACTTATGTCCTCAAACTTGTGGTCAATCATTGACATTCTTAGCTTTTCTCATTCTGTCCCAGTCGAACCTCTCTCCGTTAAGCATTGCGCTTGAGGCCCTTGATTTAGGATCCCGACCCAGATGGCATGGCGAAATGAGAAATGCTCGTAGAATGGCTGCAGAATATGCAGAATGTGAAGCATGGCCATCAGCTCCTTCTGAGGAGGAACTCACAGAGAGGATCTGGCGAGAGACACGAATGACCCTTGGCCGTAACAAGTCTTGACTGTGGTACTCTGCGGTAGGGCTTCTCTCAGATCGGTTTTGTTCACAATCGCAGGAGCTTCTCTCAGACCAACCGTGAATCGACAGATATAAAAACACGCAACTTATCATTTTTTGTCATTTGTACAGATTTTTTCTTAACTCTCTCAGAGTCTCAGTCAGTCTGGTAAACTGAGTCTCCATGTTGATGCTGTGGCGCCGTTGATGTACTTGGCAAGAGCTTTGGCCACACTCTCAGCAGTAGAAATGAGCAGTTCGGCGCACAAAGTTAGTGTGTCTAAGACTGAGTTTCGATATGTTTCGATACCTTTCAACTCTTTCCATCTTTTCATCAACACAGGAAAAGGATGAACAAGTAGTATTCCCAGATATGTCACATGTCTTAAAATGTACTTTCTCCCATTCACCCCATCTTTTATGCAGATTAGATACAAATAGTGCAGTGATAATTAGTGACTGAGGTTGTGGACCACAGCTGGTGGCAAGTTGAGTTGGCCATCAAGGCCCCAATGGATCTGTTTCACTGACGCAAGCATCAAGACTTAAAACATCTTGGATCTGAACCGAACATGTATTGGGATATGAATATATGATAGATACTATATTGTTGTATGATAGAATAATCTATCATCTATATATTAAATATCATATCACTATATATATATATATTATGTATGTCAGGATCTTCCTTAGTATATGTCAGGATCCGAATATGCAACATTCTGCAGTAAAAGTCATTCGAAGGCAATGCAGGATCCAGGTCATTCGGCTCACGAGGTGATCACGTCGAAATTGGGATTGCGAGAGAAGTGACTCACTGAGATCCGTCGAACTCCGTCGAACTCCGTCGAACTCCGTCGAACTCCGTGGAACTCCGTCGAACTCCGCAGATCCGCTTCCGCCGACCATGCAGACATAGAGGGCGAACTGCAGAATTCAAAAATCAGAGCCTTGAGAATCCTTGAGAAGCTTCAAACATCCCGGTGAAGAGATGTGAAGATGTTTGATTCCACGAAATGTGAAAGTGTCAGAAAGTGTGAGCTCGTGTGGACGAAATAAGGCAAGAGATAGCAGCAAATGCCATGTGGGTGGTCTCAGGAGCTGCCAGTTGACGCGCAAAGCGCTTCCAATCCATCCCATCATCTTTCATCGTGGACAGATTACAGACACGACAGACTCATGACAGACTCATTCTGGACATTTCTGGACATTTCTGGACACGAATCGTGACGACTGACGACTTGTGAAACCTTGTGACGTGGCCATCGTGGCTTCGAGGTGCCAAGATCAATACGAGAACTTCATCCAGGCTCGGCAGAGCTTTGCTGTGCAGCTTTGCCTCCGCCTTGGCGTCTGCGTGTTCGTCATTGTTCGTCCTATTCTCCGTTTATTGCATGTTTTCAAAATGTTTTCTGTATGTCTCCAGCTTTCTGGGCGAATGGATTTTTCAAGTCTCCCGCTCTATCACTGTCACATGTGTGCCTTTCCGAGAACTGTCTCAACTGTTTCAACCATAAATTTCAACTGGTTCAGCTGTTTTAACCTGGCACCCACTGAACTACTTGCTCGTATTCTTTGAATGCATTTGGATCCCCTGAAATATGGGTTTCAGATGGTTTTAAAAGGTGATTCCCCAAGTTATCCCAAGTTGCATTTTGATCAGCAAGACATTCCTGGAGTCGCTTCCCCTGGAGGATATGCAGCAGGGTCTTGCATCGACGCAAATGCAACTGATGCGATTCGACAGCTCCTTGGTAAAGAAGCTCGATTTTACAGGACTGTATAATCGTATAGTAATGTATAGTATAGAAGAGCGGAGACGCTTGCACCTTGGAGGAGGAAGTGAACACAAGCTTCAAAGATGGTCAACCGGTCAACCAGGTTCAACCTGTCTCCATTTGTCTCCGGAATCACCTGAGGCTATGCCAAGAGCAGTGCGTATCAGCGGATTTGTCTCATGCTTGACAAAATGAAAGATTCCCCCGAGGGTCTCTACACTGAACAGGAGATGAGTCTGCAAATGTCTGGAATTCATTGGATCACTTTGTTGTGTCAGGTGATTGTGAGGGCCTTTGGGGTCGTCCGCTGCGGATGGTTTTGCAATGATGCACTTTGAATCTGGTTCGAATTCAAAGGCTGTTAAGCTTTTTTGGAAAAAATATGTTGAACATGTTGAGCTAAACATCGCCTGGCAAAGATACTAGTCTTACACAAGTAGCATCGATGGCCATCAAATCATATCATCGATGTTTGGTCGAAAGCACAGCGAGGAGGTGATCCTACGCTCTCTTCGCGATGCGGTGTCTTGGTGTGTACACTTTTGCGTAGCAAACCTGTATAGACTGTACATCGAACATGATGAAACATGATTCTGAGGAGAACAACCTTCAAGCTGTGCGACGCACAGTGGAAGATTCAAATAGGCAGGGTGTGACTACGGCTATCTACGGCTGTAGCTCGGGCAAATCAGATGTCGTAGTTTCAAATTCAAACCATTCGACAGAGGCTACAGACAGAGATTCTACAGAGATTCGACCACTGATTCAGCATGGGGAAATCCGCTTCGAGCTCTCGAGCACCGGTACCAGAGAGATAACCTGGGCCGGACGGCGCAGGTTGCAATATGAAGCCCGCGTAGCGGAAACCGAAACTTGTCACCGGATTCGGACGCGGCGATCTCACAGCCATATTTGGACATTTTGGACATAGGGATTTTTGGGGTTTGACATGGTTCGAGTAGACATGATGGGATGGATCGCGATGGGGCATTTGGATGCGAGCTGCAGCAACTTTTTTTCAGCAATTGAGTTTGTGTGCGAATTGTTCATGCTACAGGGTCGCAACGAGATGCGCCAGTATTCAGAATGACAACAGCGCGAAGCGCACAGGTTGTTTTCTAAAACATCTAAAACATTGCAACGCCAAGCGAAGCGCTTGTTTCACCAATTCCCTGTCAACCTTGTCAAAGCTCTTCTGCAAGTACTTCACAGCCTTCACAGCCTTCCCAGCCTTCACAGCACACACACACACACATACACACATGAAATGTATTGACATTGAAATGTGTTCCTCTTATCGTTTCGACTTTCAGCAAGGACCAAATGCAGTGGTCTGTAGACCTTCCAGGGACTGGGGAGCTGAGATGGGAAGTTTTGCTCTCGACATTTGGAAGTTCCAGTTGTAGTGCTTCCAGCGATTCCTGTGATGACAGTTCTGGCACCCATGGCATCCCATGGCTGAAGCTCCCCTGACAGGAGGAGAGCAAAAGTTGAGAACTTTTTCGAGGAGAAACCCTCCATGACAATCATGACACCGTGAGACCCTTCTTGACATGCAACCAGACATGCATGATTCGGTATGATGCTCAAATTCAGCTAGACCAATTTCTCTGGTCAACGACCGAATGCCACCAAAATGCGAGGTTTGTTGAGAGCAGTCTACATTATTTTGTAATTTTTATTTTCTATATGGCCCATGACTTTTGGCTGCGCAGAACATGACATCGTTGAAAGACAAGAAGTCTGCCAAGTTGGAGCAGGACTTTCAGGTGCCACGTTGGTGTAACACTTTGCTTTGAGCCATTTGAGCCGTGCCCAACGCTACCCTGGAATTGCCCATTTAGGTGTGCTATTAGATGCATGCAAAAGGGACATGGGCGTAATTTCAGTATATTCAACAGCCTTCAGCATTCCGCCGTCCATCTGGCTTTTGGCCTACAGGCCCAAAGCAGGTTGTGTAAAGCTGGTTGGTGTAAAGGGTTGGTTTGTCGAAAAAGTGGTGCGTGTAGAAGCTAGTATGTAAAAGTTGCTTGGCGCAAAACGTGGTTTGTGCAAAAGCTGGTTGGTGTAAAAATGGGTTTCGGCAAACATTGCTTGGTGTAAAAGCGCGATAAAGCGCGTTTGTGGAGACCCCTCTGGGGTTCGGCATTTTTTCAAGTTTTCTCCACGTTTTACTGCCCGTTCTCGCCCCTGGGAGGCCGCATTTTTCCACGTTTTCTCCTCCGGGTAGAAGTACGTTCTAATCTGCCGCTTTTGCGCCCAACACTTTTCATAAGCACCTGCCACTCCTGCTCTTCCTCTGCACTCACGGCCTTCTCCGCATGCACTCTCACAGCCATCCCGCTTGCATGTACCAACTTGACTCCTTTCTGTTCAATCTCCAAGGTCTTACACAAAACAGCTTCTACACAGACCAACTTTTACAGCTGATGGTGATGAGGCTGCTGCTGCTGCTGCTGATGATGATGATGATGATGATGCTGATGGCGATGACCACGGAGACGATGATGATGTAAATTTAAGGGCTGCCGCCCCTGCCGCCGACCCCGGAAGAATTGGCAATGAATGAAACCAAATTGGCAGAAATATTTGTCGGTGCTTCGCACTTGCAGGTTTTCTCCTTTTTCAAATGTATATTTTCATGAAATATACTTGATATGTTTGAATGAAATATATTTGATAAAATATTTGATATAGTAAGAAAACCCACCCACCAAACCCTTTCACCCCCCTGAGCAGTTCCTCGACGACTTCAACCAGAGTGTGGGTCTTGAGCTCGTGAATTATAAAATAAATAAACCCTCCCATTTATCCCCCCTTTTTGCGGCAAGGTGCTGTGTTGTTCCGTGGCAAGGCGCAGAACTGAAATAAAATACACAGGCATCCATCATCGTGTGGCACTAGTGGTTCAGGTATCGCATGCAATGATGTTGTTGGTGTTCGAAAAGCATATGGGAAAATACGATGGTTGGACATGCTAGGCCATCAGTATTTTCCCACGTCATTTTTGGAGGATTTGGGAGCGAAGGTTTGCTGATTTTCTTGAGCGATTAATTAGATATTGAGGATGTATATCCTCCTTCAAATTTCAGCTACGAAATGGGGAGGACTTGGGCTACAGTACAGATTGCCAGCCAGCTACAAACCATCTTCGCCACGGCGGCATGCATCAAACAGGAAGCATGGATGATGCGGACGTAGTACTGCCATGTTGCTTTCTGAACAAAAGTACAGCCCTTCTAGTTGGCTCAGAAACGGTATCTCCAAAACACGTCTGAGCGCCTGAAGGATATTCCCTACTGCCTCTGTTCAGAATGTTGGTATGCAGCACCTTTAGCACTTTGAAAAATTATCCGTGGCAAGGTGTAGCAGCAGCAACTAGCCATCCGAGAACTATATTTCTTGGCACTGTTTGAATTGTATGTAAAGCAGTGTCTTTTTTCGTGCCCAAAGGACACCAATCGCAGCAAAAACCTGCCTAACGTGTCTTCTGAAATCCTAAAGAATCTTATTAGAATTAGATAGAATTAGATCTATTGCTGCTGCTACCGGCCTGCTACCTACTTACTGGCTGCTAGCTACTGGCTGCTGCTGAAGCCGCGAAAATCTCCTGAGCTGCTGGCTACTGGCTGCTGCTGAAGCCGCGAAAATCTCCTAAACTATAAATATAAAACTATATATAGCTGGCCCTGCTGTTTCGAAGCACGTCCGAAACAGTAAAACACCACCTAATTTCGTGCCGAAAAGGATGCAAAATCGCAGCAAAAAAGCTGCCGAACGTGTCTTCTGAAATCCTAGAGAAGCTTAGTAGATCTATCGAGTTTCAAAACCACGTTAAAAAACTGCCTAACGTGTCGTCTGAAATCCTAGAAAAACAACCTTTTTCGAGAGATCGAGGGATTCTGTTGCCTGCAGCTATGGCCGTAAAACGTGGCAGTGAAGGATCAAAAGTATGTTAGTTTTCCTGCTGGCAGTACTGCTGGCAGTAAAACGCTTCCAAAAAAGCAGCTGCCGGCAGGAAAACGCCAAACAGCTTCTCACCTAAAAAAGCACAGGGGAGGATGCACAGATGGTAGTTGTTGAATCATTGTGTTGTAATGCATTGTTGTTGTTTGCTGCTGTTGCTGTTATCTGTTGCGGCTGCTGGCTTGCTGTTGGCTGTTGTTGCTGGCTGTTGGTGGCTGGTGTGCTGGTGCTGCTGCCTTACAAAAGCTGCTCTCCCATTGGCAGTTAGTACCTTTCTTCCCTTACGCCTCCCCCTTGCATCCCTTAATTATTATTATTCTTTCCTGGCAGCTGTGTCATAAACTCTTTTTCCCTTACGCACTCTCCCTTTTATTTCCCTATTTATTTCCCTATTTATTTCCCTATTTATTTCCCTATTTATTTACTTTTTTATTTACCTATTTATTTCCCTATTTATTTCCCTATTTGTTTTCCTTTTTATACCCTATTTATTTCCCCATTTGTTTCCCTATTTATTTCCTTATTTATTTCCTTATTTTTTTCCTAATCATTTCCCTATTTATTTACCTATTATTTCCCTTTTTATTTCCTTATTTATTTCCCTATCTATTCCCTACTTATTTCCCTATTCATTTCTATATTTATTTATTTATTTCCCTGTCTATTTCCCGAGTTATTTCCTTAGTTATTCCCCTATTTATTTCCCTATTTATTCCCCGAGTTATTCCCCTATTTAGTTCTTTATTTATTTCCCTATTTATTTCCCTATTTATTCTCCTATTTATTTCCCTATTTATTTGCCTATTTATTTCCCTATTTATTTCCCTTTTTATTTCCCTTTTTATTTCCCTAGTTATTTCCCTATATATTTTCCTTTTTTTTCCCATATTTATTTCCCTATTTATTTCCCTATTTATTTCCCTATTTATTTCCTTTTTTTTCCCATATTTCTGTCTCTATTATTTCCCCATATATTCCTCATTTATTTCCCCATATATTCCTGATATATTTCCCTATTTATTTAGTTATTTCCCATTTATTTCCCTATTTATTCCCCTATTTATTCCCCTATTTATTTGCCTATTTATTCCCCTTTTTATTTCCCCATTTATTTCCCTATTTATTTCCCTATTTATTTGCCTATTTATTTCGCTTTTTATTTCGCTTTTTATTTCCCTATTTAATTCCCTTTTTATTTGCCTATTTATTTCCCTATTTATTTCCCTATTTATTTCCCTATTTATTTCCCTATTAATTTCCCTATTTATTTCCATATTTTTTGCACTATTTATTTCCCTATTTATTTCCCTATTTATTCCCCTATTGATTTCTCTATTTATTTCCCTATTTAGTTCTTTATTTATTTCCCTGTGCATTTCCCGATTTATTTCCCTAACCGTTGCTTTTTCCTCCCCCTTATTTACCCCTTATTTCCCTATTTATTTTCCTATTTAGTTGTTTTTTTTTCTTGGTATTCTGCTCTTTATTTCCCTAAAATTCATCATTAATTTCCCTATTTTTGCTATTTATTCGCCATTTATTTCCCTATTTATTTCCCTATTTAGCATTTATTTCTTCCCTATTTATTTTGAACAAGGTTACTATTTATTTCCCTTTTTATTTCCCTGTTATTTCCCTACTTCCGCCCCATTTATTTCAAGGGCCCGAAAGGATTTATTTCAATGCCGGCAACCTTTTTGCTCCCTATTTTTCCCTGAACCTTCCTTATTTTAGCTACTTTTTCCTCCTGTTTCCTCCTGTTTCCTTCTTTTTTTTGCTTAGCAACACCCCATTCTTTCCCTATTTATGCCCTAACGGCCCCCTATTTTAGCTACTTTTTCCTCCTGTTACCTCCTGGTTTCCTCCCAGTTCTAGCTCAGCTAGTCATCTGAGAAAAAGACACGAAAAGGTAAGCGTAAAAGAAGACCAAAATCAGATGGAGTAAGGACGGAAAAAACAAAATTGACAAAAACCCCAAAACTAGCCTAAAAAAACAAATAAAAAAAAGAAGGAAAGGACAGGACGAGCAACCAGAAGAACGCGGAAAGCGTCGAAAGAAAGTAGAACGGAGCATCACAAAGGAAGAAACCCGCGAGCAGATAGGCAAAGAGAAAAGGAGGAATGCGGGAGGGCTCAAAACCCGTTTAAATGAAGAGGAAAAACAGAAGAAAGAGGAAACAAGAAGGACAGAGCTAAGGGGAAGATAGCACGGAATGGGAAGAGTGTCGCGACCAAGGAGATACAGAGCGACCGAAAGAAAGGATGAGCGGGTAAACCCAAACTACAAAAAGTATAAAAAAGGCCAGTGAAAAAGGGAACGTGGAAGAAGAAACAACACGAGGGGAAGCAAAAGATGAAGAAATCAGCGGAAAATAGTTAGGAGAAAAAGAAAAAACCGGAGACCCGGGGTAATAGTTAAAGAATAGGACAGACACCGTAGAAATGAGACGTAGGGACAGCCTGGAAACCGTATAAAAAATAAGAAGAAAAAACAGAGGCGCGCGAGAGGGGAATGGAAGGAGGAGACGGGCCCACCCCACTCAAGGGAATCCTAAAAAGAGGACGAAAAAAAACACAAAAGAAGAAAACAAAAAATGCCCACGTAGGAGGACAGTATAAAAAAGCAAGAAAACAAAAACGGAGCAGAAAGAAGGCGAAATCATTAGGAGAAGAAAAAACGCGACAATAGAAGAGGAGAGAGAGAATCCGTTGAACCGGGAAACAAAGAAAAGAAGCAAACAACACGAAAAAGTAAAAAGTGAGATGGCAAGCGGGAGTCCTTTTTATTTCCCTATTTATTTCCCTATTTATTCCCTATTTATTTCCCTATTTATTCTCCTATTGGTTTCCCGATTTATTTCCCTAGTTATTTCCCTATTTATTTCCCTATTTATTCCAATATTGATTTCCGTATTTATTCCCCTTTTTATTCTAATATTTATTTCTCTATTTATTTCCCGATTTATTTCCCTATTTATTTCCCTATTTATTTCCCTATTTATTTCCCTTTTTATTTCCCTATTTATTTCCCTATTTATTTCCCTTTTTATTTCCCTATTTTTTGCAGTATTTATTTCCCTATTTATTTCCCTATTTTTTGCAGTATCGAACCACTCCCAGCGGCAAATCCCCATGGCAGTGAAGGACGGAAAAGCATCAGAATTGCGCCCAAACACTCCCTAATGTAACTTCTGAAACCTATAGAAAAGGATGATTTTAGCTACTTTTTCCTCCTGTTTCCTCCTGTTTCCTCCTGCTGCGGCTCCTGCTCCTGCCAGTCCTTCTGCTCAAAAAGGCATCTTCAAAAGGCAATCGCCTAAAATCGAACCACTCCCAGCGGCAAATCCCCATGGCAGTGAAGGACGGAAAAGCATCAAAATTGCGCCCAAAGACTCCCTAATGTAACTTCTGAAACCTATAGAAAACTATCTATTTTAGCTACTTTTTCCTCCTCTTTCCTCCTGTTCCTCCTGTTTCCTGCTGCTGCTGCTCCTGCTCCTGCTAGTCCTTCTGTTCAAAAAGGCATCTTCAAAAGGCAATCGCCTAAAATCGAACCACTCCCAGCGGCAAATCCCCATGGCAGTGAAGGACGGAAAAGCATCAAAATTGCGCCCAAAAACTCCCTAATGTAACTTCTGAAACCTAGAAAAAAATAGCTATTTTAGCTTCTTTTTCCTCCTGTTTCCGCCTGTTTCCTCCTGCTGCTGCTCCTGCTCCTGCTACCTGCTATTACTTCTGTTCAAAAAGGCATCTTCAAAAGGCAGGCGCCTAAAATCGAACCACTCCCAGCGGCAAATCCCCATGGCAGTGAAGGACGGAAAAGCATCAAAATTGCGCCCAAAAACTCCCTAATGTAACTTCTGAAACCTAGAGAAAATGAGCTATTTTAGCTACTTTTTCCTCCTGTTTCCTCCTGTTTCCTCCTGCTGCTGCTCCTGCTCCTGCTACCTGCTATTCCTTCTATTCAAAAGGGCATCTTCAAAAGGCAGTCGCCTAAAATCGAACCACTCCCAGCGGCAAATCCCCATGGCAGTGAAGGACGGAAAAGCATCAAAATTGCGCCCAAAAACTCCCTAATGTAACTTCTGAAACCTAGAGAAAATTAGCTATTTTAGCTACTTTTTCCTCCTGTTTCCTCCTGTTTCCTCCTGCTGCTGCTCCTGCTCCTGCTACCTGCTATCCCTTCTATTCAAAAGGGCATCTTCAAAAGGCAGTCGCCTAAAACCGAACCACTCCCAGCGGCAAATCCCCATGGCAGGGAAGGACGGAAAAGCATCAAAATTGCGCCCAAAAACTCCCTAATGTAACTTCTGAAACCTAGAGAAAATTAGCTATTTTAGCTTCTTTTTCCTCCTGTTTCCTCCTGTTTCCT
>CAMXCT020002979.1:579881-594223 GCA_947184155.2 Cladocopium goreaui
CCTGCTGCTGCCTGGTGCTGCCTGCCTGCTGCTCCTTGCTGCTGCCTGCTGCTGGTGCTGCTGCTGTGGTGCTGCTGTGGTGCTGCTGCAATCAAACAGCCTCCAAAGCAAGAAACAAACAGCCAGACACCCTTTTCGAAACACATCCGAAACAGCAAAACACCACCTAATTTCGTGCCCAAAACGTAGCAAAGGAACTCCAAAAAAGGGCCTAACGTCACTTCTGAAACCCTACTATAAAATTGCAACTTTGCCGCTGCCTGCCGCTGCCTGCTGCTGCCTGCTGCTGCCTGCTGCTGCCTCTGCCGCTGCCTGCTGCTGCCTGCTGCTGCCTCTGCTGGTGTCTGCTGCTGCCTGCTGCTGCCTGCTGCTACCCGCTGCTGCCTGCTGCTGCCTGCCTGCTGCTCCCTGCTGCTGCCTGCTGCTGTTGCTGCTGCTGGTGGCTGCTGCTGCTGCTGTGGTGCTGCTGCAATCAAACAGCTTCCAAAGCAAGAAACAAACAGCCAGGCACCCTTTTCGAAACACATCCGAAACAGCAAAACACCACCTAATTTCGTGCCCAAAACGTAGCAAAGGAACCCCAAAAAAGGGCCTAACGTCACTTCTGAAACCCTACTATAAAATTGCAGCTTGCTGCTGCCTGCTGCTGCCTGCTGCTGCCTCTGGTGGTGTCTGCTGTGCCGCTGCCTGCTGCTGCCTCTGCTGGTGTCTGCTGCTGCCTGCTGCTGCCTGCTGCTGCCTGCAGCTGCCTGCGGCTGCCTGCGGCTGCCTGCCTGCTGCCTGCTGCTGGTGCTGCTGCTGGTGCTGCTGCTGGTGCTGCTGCTGGTGGCTGCTGCTGCTGCTGCTGCTGCTGTGGTGCTGCTGCAATCAAACAGCCTCCAAAGCAAGAAACAAACAGCCAGACACCCTTTTCGAAACACATCCGAAACAGCAAAACACCACCTAATTTCGTTCCCAAAACGTAGCAAAGGAACCCCAAAAAAGGGCCTAACGTCACTTCTGAAACCCTACTTAAAATTGCAACTTTGCCGCTGCCTGCCGCTGCCTGCCGCTGCATGCGCTGCCTGCTGCTTGCCGCTGCTGCTCTGCTGTGTCTGCTGCTGCCTGCTGCGCCTGTGCTACTGCTGCTGCCTGCTGCTACATGCGGTGCTGCCTTGCTGTCCCTGCTGCTGCCTGCTGCTGGTTGCGCTGCTGGTGGCTGCTGCTGCTGCTGTGGTGCTGCTGCAATCAAACAGCCTCCAAAGCAAGAAACAAACAGCCAGACACCCTTTTCGAAACACATCCGAAACAGCAAAACACCACCTATTCTTGTTGTTGTTGTTGTTGCTGTTGCTGTTGCTCTTGCTGTTGCTGCCATAAAATAAAATTAAAATAGAATCCTGTTGCCTGCTGCCTGCTGCTGCCTGCTGCTGCCTGCTGCTGGCTGCTGCCTGCTCCTGCCTGCTGCTGGCTGTTGCTGGCGGCTGCTGCTGGCTGCTGCTGGCTGCCTAACGCCGGCTGCTGCTGGTTGCTGCTGCCGGATGCTGCCTGCCAGACACCTACTGCTGCCTGCTGCTGGCTGCTGCTGGCTGGTGCGGGCTGCTGCTGGCTGCTGCTGGCTGCTACCTGCTGCCTGCTGCTGCCTGCTGCTGCCTGGTAGTAAAAGTAGCAGTGCAGTACCTCTTCTTCCCTTACGCGCTCCCCCTTGCATCGGCCGGGGTCAGCGAATTATTATTATTCTTTCCTGGCAGCTGTATGCTCCCCCTTGCATCGGCCGGGGTCAGCGAATTATTATTATTTCTTTCCTGGCAGCTGTGTCATAAACTCTTTTTCCCTTACGCACTCCCCCTTGCGTCTGCCGGGGTCGGCGGATTCCTGATCCAGCCATCCGCTGACCTGATATTGCTGCCCGGAATGACCAAGAAGGCTAAGCGGCTACGTACAACAACCCACGACAACATACAGAGATAAATGAGATAACACGATGCTCAACAAGCAAGACAGTTGACACCTGCCTGCATCGCCTAGTCTGGTTTTCCAATTTTTCCTCGAACTCTGCTATGCAAGCTGAAGTAGCAAAGCTCAGCTTACATAATTGACCTGACATTGTTTCATTGCCCCATTGGGCGCGATTTCATCGCTGGAAGTTTCGCCATGTCTCTGGGATCGGCCCCAGTTCGCCATGCATTTGCGTTACGAGCGCCTTGGTCAAGTCCCATGCCCAAACGCATCGCTGGGCGAAGACCGTGTGCGTTTTCAAAGAGGCTTGAGCCGGCAGAGGCTTGGCGTTCTGTTGATGTCGCATTGTAACAGGAAACATTTCCATTGCGTGTACTTTGTGTCCTATATGTATAGCATATCGCTCTCTCATGCTCTCTCTCTCTCTATACAGATGTATATATAACTATATAATACATACAATTATAATTAATTATAATCAATTAATATCAATTATATATATACAATTATATATATATAATATATATATACAATTATACATATATATATATATATATACACAATTATAATTATATTGAAGCACAAGCATTGTGCATAGGAACATGAAAGGTCACGAGCTGAAACACCGGAGGTGTGGAGGCTCAAATTCCAAAAAATCAGGTCCAGTTAGAGCACCTGAGCCATGCCGTGTTCCTGGAGCACTCTCTTTGCGGCGAAGTGCCGCCACCACGTGTTCCTCCGCACTGTGGCACATGGGGATGAACCGGTGACGAACACGGCCGTGGCCATCACAGTCTGGGCAGCGACGTGGCACCAATTTGTGCTGCTGACTGAGCCCGTCTCCCGGCTCCATTTGCCACGCCTCTGTGACTTCGTGCACCACATGCTGACAGAGAGCGTGCAACTCATGGGGGCGACAACTGTGGGCCACGATGACTACCTCCAACAGGGGTGCCTGGTCAACGAGGTCGCTGCAGCCATTGACCGTGGCTACATCATGGACGAGCTCAGGGCACAGACCCCGAGACTTGCTCGACTCAGAGCAGACATGGACGTGCTCAGGGCGAACAACTTCGACCGAGTACTGGGGGCCCTAGCGGCATGCGCAGAGAACCTATATGACTTTGTTCCGGAGCTGTTCGTGCAGTCATTGTGCGACCTCACCACAGGCCTCAATGCAGCCATCAATGACTTGCTCCAGGTGAGATCTTCTCTCGCAGTCCCTCAGCGGATCACCACGATAGCACCCACAGGGGGATCTGATGGCAGAGCAGCCACCATGGAAGAGGCCTACAACTCCTATCGGAACCGATTGCGGGCATCCGAAGAGTCAGCCAGGGACGGATTCTCATAGACATCCATGGAGCACTGGGTGTAAGAAACACCTTGGAAAGTGATCGTATCGAGCCTCCGGAAAACTAGCATCAGTCTCCTCACAGACACTGATCCATCGACAGTTGCCTCAATCAGTTTGATTCCATTTCAGGTTTGTCACACACACGTACATACTGGTGTCATGTTAGTACATACCACACCTTACTGAGTTATAGTTGATGTCACACACACACACACCATCAGCATTGACCGACGTCTTGGGCACTCATTGCACATTCAGGCATCATCTTGACACTGCCGGCACCATCCTTTCAGGATATGGCCCAATGGATACTTTTAGGAAATTAACCGAAGCTGCAATAGCAGTTGGAGCCTCCGATTGGCTCCCGGACTTAGTGGAGGTGGCCCTGACAACTCCGTCAGCGGTCCAATCCCATGGAGCGGCACCCCCGGTGCCAAACATGCCTGCCGAGAAATGGCAGGCGCTGAGAGACGAAGTGTCTCGTGACCTGCCGATGAGCAGCCGTCACACCACAGGTCGCAAGGACCATCCTGTGGCCCTCCCGAGTCAGGGAGGGTCCTTAGTGCAAGCCATTGCGGCAGCATCAGTCAATGAGAGAAACAAGTCCTTGCAGATGCTCCAACAGGATGTGTATGCTCAATCGAACTCAGGCCCACAGGCCAGTCGCATGAAGACCTGGCGTCAAATCGCCCAGGCATGGGGACTGGACCCACTACCACTGACACCAGAGCTCATCAAAGCAGTGGGAGCATCCTTTAAACGAGGTGGGTACCGATCAGCCCACCTGTACTTTGGCTCAGCGAAGAAGGAGCACATCATGCAGTTTGGATCCCTGTCACAAGACTTAGAGATCCTCATCAAGGACGTGATCAGGTCCATCGAGAGGGGACAGGGCCCGTCCAAACTCAAAGACAGCTTCAACCTTCGCGACCTAGCGGGGATTGACCTCACGTTGGAGGGTGACCAGTTCCGCATCCACCACAACATGGTGGTACTCGGCTGCTTCTTCTTGACTCGTGAAATAGAACTGTCAGCCACACTCAGGCGACACATCAGGATGGACACAGAGAAATTGACGGTGTCCTGGACACTCCCGGCCACCAAGACATGTACCAAGGGAGAGCTCACAGAACGCACACACAAGTGTATGTGCAGGTCCCTGCCATCACAGATGTGTCCATATCACTGCATGGAAGACACCCTGCTATTGACCCACGACGCTTGGGAACACACGGACGATGGTCCACTCTTCTTGCAGGACTATGACCACATGTCCAAGATTTACACCATCGATGCAATCCGATCGGTGTTGAAACGAGCCAACATCCAGACCCAAAGACAGGGAGTTGACGGGCCCGTGGAGAGGTTCCATGGCCATTGCCTCCGCATTAGCGGGGCCCAGGCACTGGTGCGCTTGGGCTTCAGCACCACGCTGATTATGTTGCTGGGCAGATGGGGGAGCCACGCCATCTTCCGGTACATTCAAGACTCCCCTCTTCAGGAACTCATAGATGTCGATGCAGAATCAGAAGCTCGGGAGAAGGGAGCGCCAGCAACATCGCTTGAGCCAGAAGTGAAGAAACTGCGCACTGAACAGCGCCGGGTGCAGGCAGCCCTGCATGCTCTCACACAGAAGTGCGAGTCTCTAGCAGCGGAAGTTGCAGACCTCAACACGACACCGCCGTATGTGGTTGGGAAGAAGGCACATCAGCCCGACACCCGTGAGAAGGAGCTCGAGCCTCGCTATTGGGCCACCAAGTGCGGTTGGCGCTACGGGTTGACACGTTTCACCCGCTCCAGCGCGGCTCATGACCTTTGCCGGAAGTGCTTCCAGACAGAGAGCACGGGGGTAGCATCATCAGAAGAGGAGAACGCACTCTCCTCCAGCAGCTCGGACGACTGAGACATTCCAGGCCAAAAAGTGCGCCGACAGCCACCTGACGGTTTTGTCACATGTCATAGCGACACGCATTCTGAGAGTTTTCTTTTTGATGTTTTGCATGTTTGAGAGCCATCACATGCCCAGCCATTCATCACTTGGGAGCGGGGGTCGCCGAGTCAGGGACCCCATCCAAAGCTCCGTTTCATGTGCCAGTCACACATGAACATGCTTGGCATCAGAGGCGGGCCTCCCGAGCCAGGGGACCCAGGCCATACCGTCATCAACACATCACCCAGCCGAGCTAGGTGGGTGCAGATGAAGATCATCTGTAGCACAAAGCTTGTGCCGACTGCAGGTTTTTGGCTCACGCAGAGCCACCATCAAGTGACACTCTGACCTGACAGAGATCCATCACGTTTTGTTCTCACTCGTCATCAATTTATTTCAATTTTTTTGCACCTCGGGACACGGGTCACACGTTTTTTTTCATTGAACCGTAGAACGGATCGTCGTTGCGCCATGAGGGGTCTCAACCCCGATCTAGTCCAGATGGCCGATGAGGCAGGCATCGATCAGACCATCCTGGACTATTTGAAAGCTCGGAAGGCCATGTCAATCGGAGTGCTGGGAGCCATGGCCTGCACATGGGATGAAGTGGACACGACTTTGGTCCAGCCGTTGTTGGATGGCTACGAGCACGACGGAGTGACTCACCAGGTGGCACAGAAAGATGCCGCTTTGGCCAAAGCTCAGATCAGGTTCCTCTGGAAGAAGAGCCACGACTCTCTGGACGGGACACCAGTGTCGACGCCCAACACGGCAACTCCGCCTTCATCGGGCACCAATGCAGCCAGCAGCAAACAGCCTCCGAAAGAGATCCCCCCTGACATCCTGCGGGACCTGCTGGCCAAGTATGAAGACCAACAGATCGACGGCATGCGTCGTGAATTTCCACAAAGAATGCTCCTAGGGGCTGACAAGGTGCTCAGCCGCTTATGGTGGGAGAAGGAGCACAAGGCCTTCAGTCCAATCGGCCTCCATGAGCTCCTGACAGCTCGGGTCTTCGACGCTGCAGGAAACCCAAACCCGCTGGCACAACAGATGGAAGCCAGACTGGTGGCGGCGGGCAGCAGCTCCAACACGTCGCCTGAAGAAACACAGTGGACGCCGAAAGGGGTCTTAGCCTTGCTCGACGCCTTGGAAGCGATCGAATGGGCATTCATCCTACTGCGGATGGGCTCGGAAGCCGAAGTGAGAGCCTGGATCTCGTGGTGGAGGTGCTTGGTCCGCACCAAGACGCAGAAGCTGGAGCAGATCAAGCAGTACTGGTTAGAAGCCAGCTGGAAGGTGTGCCTCGAGATGAGGCAGGGCATCACCTTTGCAGACATCACCAAGCAGGTGATGACAGAACAGCACTCTCTGCAGAGCGCACTCCAGAAAGACCTACCACTGGCTCTGCCGA
Organism: Cladocopium goreaui; assembly: GCA_947184155.2. Lineage (NCBI taxonomy): Eukaryota > Dinophyceae > Suessiales > Symbiodiniaceae > Cladocopium > Cladocopium goreaui. The sequence continues at coordinate 586,521 of CAMXCT020002979.1, forward strand.
AACCCAAACCGACACCTCCAACCAAGCAGCCGAAGACAGAACCATACCGAGCCAACAGCTACAACCAAGGAAAAGGATCGCAGAGAGGACGGTGGGCCAACCAAGATCAATGGTCTCAACGCCAGTCTCAGAAGTATGACAACAGGTCCAGCCAGCCCTATCGTCACTCTGGTGGCGGTGGCACGGGTGGCTACCCCACCGGCTAGGGACAGCTCGGGGCTTCGTCGCAAGACGGAGTACCCGGAAAGAGACGGCGAGTGGACCCGCCTGACAGGCCCACAAAACATCATGGTCAGCCCGTGATCCTGCTCAGTGCCTTCGATGGCATCGGCTGCGCCAAGCTGGCTCTGGACCAAGCCATGGCCCGGACCGACTGTTGGCTCATGGCCTACATCGCATGGGAGATCGATGAGGATTGCTGTCGGCTGACAGCCAACGCCCATGGAGCACAACACAGAGGCGACTTCACCAAAGATGATCTGGATGCTCTCACCGAGACCATCAACCAGCTGGACCCACATGCACAGGCAATCATCGTGTTTAGCGCTGGACCGCCATGCCCAGACTACTCACGGATCACAGAAGGACCTGGCCGAGAGGGAACAGAAGGCATCAAGTTCGAGATCTATGCCAAGTGGTTGAAAGAGGCCCACAACCGCCTCAAGCCCAGACGGATGGCCAAACTGGTCGAGAACGTCATCCCACACAGGCGGGGAGACATCCAGTACTTCGAGGAGAAACTCCAGTGCACGGCCGTGATCCTGGAAGCCACTGAGTTCAAAAGGATCTCAAGGCCGAGAACTTGGTGGTCCTCAATCAATTGGGACGACGCTTCCGTCTCAACAGTATTTGGCACAGCCGTGTCATGGAAGAAACACTTTGGCACTCACAAACTACAGTGCCCTCAGCCTATCAGCGAGGTCTTCATTCCTGATGGCTGGAAGGCCCTCAAGTGCTGGGCCGAGGGTGACACACTGCCCTGCCTCACCACGCCAGCTCCTACTGAGGCGGGGCGGGCCGCTCCAAGATCTCAAAAAGGCAAGATGGACTCAGCCACCCATAGCCGCTGGATCGCGGACAACCGCCAGTATGCCCCTTGGCACTACATGGAGAACTCGTTGATGGAAGCCCCGACTGGGAGGCTACAGACACCGCCCATCGAGACCAAGGAGTCACTGCATCACTGCCGGTGGGCTACACAGCCAGCATGCCAGACAAAGCCCGGCACAAGGCAGTGGCCAACAGCTGGCACGTGGGAGTTGCCAGCCTGCTCCTGGGGCTCCTGCTGCTTCGAGCCCAAGCAGTCACGGCGGTGACTGTTGACAGACCCCAAGCACCATGCGAGATGCCAGCACTCGACACTCTGGCACTGTGGTGGAGAGATAGTCCACCCCTGGGACCAGGCCCCCCAGGCATGAAGGCCAGTCACCAACTCCTTACAGGACATGTGGCAGCACTGGGAAACTGCCTTGACATTGAGTGACCCGGTACAGGAGACACTCACACTCGAACCACACCTGAAGCGCACTTTGCAACTTCAGGCACAGGCCGACATCGACCTCATCAACCTCCGGAGAAGAGTTTGCTATGAAGTACAGCAGATGGTGCACGACATGAGAAACGACACCGAGGACTGGCTACAGGGTCTACGACCCCACATCCGAAATCTCTACGGCACCATCGACACCTGCATCCAAGTTTTGGCACTTCGAACCATCGCCCAGATGTTCCATTGGGGCGACATGCACCTGTTCGAAGAGATGGAACAGGGATTCCCACTGCTGGGACACCTGGCCCCGGGTTGGGGCTGGCCACAGAGGACAGATGATCGCTATCAACACCCACTCGAAAGGAGCCAACTGCTGGCCTCCAACCTCGAGTACATCCAGCAGAAACTGAAGAAGCACAGGTGCGACCCACACTGGGAAACACTTCTGACTGAGATCACGCAGGACATCAAGGTCAGACGAATGGATGGGCCCTTCTCCAGCCCCAACGAGTGGCAGCGCCGCACAGTAGCTGCCCCTCAGTTTCACCACACAAGAGAGCTGAAGTCGGGACCGACATCGCATCAACCCACCAGCATGGCCTTCTCGATCATGCAGACGGGCGCTGATGGGAAAGAAAAAATCAGACGCGGTGAGGACTGGAGACGAGGACTTCAGAACATGACAGTTCAAGTCCAAGATGCTCCTGTCAATCATTGCCCAATCACCTTTGTCGCCATAGCAAGAGCGATGGCACAAGAAGGCCAACAGGCGCACGTCTGGGGCACAGATCAAGAAGACGCCTACAGACAGCTACCAGTCAAGAACCCTGACGACACCTGGGTCGTGCTCTTCACGCCCAACGGAGCGACACTGTGGCGCCACAACGCCCTGCTTTTTGGGGCCACCGGCTCAGTTTGGGCCTATGGACGAACCGCAGACTTCATCATGTGGCTGGCACGGACACTGCTGCTGACCCCTTGCATTCACTACGTGGATGACTTCGCAGCGGTGGAAAACACCCAGCTGTCCGAATCGTCCTTCGAAACAGCCCATTGCCTCTGGGAACTGCTGGGCTTCAGATTCAAGCCCTCCAAGAAACAGAGTCCCGCAGCACAACACAAGATTCAGGGAGTGATCATGACGATCGCCGAGGATCACTTCATCTTGGCACCAGATGAAGCACGCAGCCTGAGAGTGATAACACAACTGAAAGAGATTCAGTTGCAGGACGACGTACACCCAGATGAGGCCATGAGGCTAGCCGGGAAACTGCAGTTCATGACCGAGACCATAGCAGGACAAGCCATGCAAGCTTGCCTCAAGCCTTTGTATCATCGAGCATACCAGGGACCTACCTCGGGACCTTTGGGAGCCGGACTGCAGGATGCCATCGAAACCATGATACACATCTTGGAGAACATCCAACCACGGCTCATTAGATTCGAGTTCCAAACCCCGGCGGTGATGTACGCCGATGCCTTCTTCCAGGCCGGAGACCGAAAGATCAAGATCTCCGAAGCCGACACTGCAGATTGGGACTCAGACATCACGAACCTGATGCACAATGGCTGGGGATTCGTCCTCCACACCCACCAGGGGACATACTTCGCCCACGGCACCATACCTGGACACCTACTGGGGCGCTTCACAGAGCGTAGAGCATTCATCTACGCACTAGAGATCATTGCTCAGATGATCGCATTGATCGTCACCAAGCACCTGTGGGAGCACAGCATCTGGTGTTGGATCGACAATGAGCCAGGAAAGATGGCCTTGAAAAAAGGCTGTGGCAGGGACAGGAAAGTCAACAGACTCCTGGCAGCACTCTGGAGCTTCATCACAAAGGAGAACATGGATCCACACTGGCGCAGAGTTTGCAGTTCAGCAAACATATCAGATGGGATCTCCCGCGGCGACCTCACCTTGGCACACCAAATGGGATGGCACCGCCTGGAGTGCGACTGGTCGCAGATCTACGAAGAGCTCTTCAGGTGCACATCATCCTTGCAACAGGCACTCCAATCGCATGCGGCGTTGTGCAGGGCCGCCGAACCCAAGTGCGAAAGCATGGCCAGTTCGAGTCGCACTACTATGGTGGAAGGGCAGCACACACAGAGCTGCACAGACATGTGCGACCAACAGGCGGCACGACGTCCAAAAAGGTGCGATGCAATGCCTGCTGCATGAAACGGTGTGAGAGGGTAGGACCGAAATGTTTTGAAGCACAAGCATTGTGCATAGGAACATGAAAGGTCACGAGCTGAAACACCGGAGGTGTGGAGGCTCAAATTCCAAAACCCACTGCCACCCACCCAAGCTGCTAGTTGCACAGTGCAGCGCAGTGGTGCGGCCGGTGGAAGGGCAGCACACACAGAGCTGCACAGACATGTGCGACCAACAGGCGGCACGACGTCCAAAAAGGTGCGATGCAATGCCTTCTGCATGAAACGGTGTGAGAGGGTAGGACCGAAATGTTCACACACATATATATACACTTATGTATATAATATATATATAATTGTGGTCATATTATTTTTAGTAATTTATATATGATTTTATATGTATATTATTCTACTAGATTTATATATTGTTCACTACGTATATCATAGTATATATAAACATGTATATTACTCCACTACACTGTACATATTATGGTCATAATATGCACTGGCTGTCACATACTTAAGAAGCATACATACTGCATAATTCTGTATCAGATTCGCATCAGTCTTGCATCCGAGCCAACGATCAAAGGCGGCGTTTGTGGCTGTGGCAGTGACCTGCAGTTGTCGAGCGCTGCAACGGCGTAGCTGCGTCAGGGTCAGGCAAAGGACCCAGGCAAGGGGAAAGGGTGGCTGATGATTCACTGGTGATCTTGAGAGATGGAAAAACTGTAACATGGAAAAACAAAAAAAATCCACTCAGACTCATTCTCTAGCCTGGCCTATATCTGCAGGCAGTGTTCAGCCGCAGTCAGCTTCAGGTGAAGACTAATTCCCAGATTCCTTGGAGACACGTTTCTGTCTGCTAAAGGTTTCGACTCGGCAGTTTGCTTTGCATGTCACATTCTGGTTGCATGGAACATCATGGAACCAACGCGACCAAACTGTTCTAGCTATGCTCGTCTGTTTTGAAAAGCCACAAGGTAGTTTCCAGGAGATACTCTGGATATGATCATAGCATATTCAACTTGTAGGAGACAGAGGAGGAGCGAATGCAACTTGACCAGGAAGCACGTGAAGGCATGGAAAAATACATGAAGCTGATACAGGAGCCAGCCGACATAGTTGACATTGCACTTCACTTTCACAGAAAAGATCACTGTAGGTTCCGATGCGGTATTGTGACGTTCACAGTTACAGAGTCCTAAAGAGCAACAAATAGATGTGACAGGATTTGGCTGACAAGGGCAACATTCGTGCTCAAAAGACAGCTGCTGGGACTCGTTTGTGTTTTCAAACCTTTTGGCTCCTTGCACTCTTTACCCGTGCTTGTTCATATTTGTTCATGTTAATTTTCAATATATTTAGATAGTTTTCACATGTTTTCACGGTGAGGCTTGGAAATGGGATCTTCGGAAGAAAGTCTGGAATTTCTTGGAAGACAACGACTTGGCTGACTTTCCTCGGCCCGTTCACCATCGTATTCCTAATTTCAAAGAGTCTGCAAAGGCGGGTGAACGCCTTGCTGAATTGCCGGAGTTCATCAATGCCAAAGTGGTCAAGGTGAACCCTGACACCCCGCAGAAATCTGTAAGAGTGGCAGCCTTGCGTTCAGAAAAGAGCCTAGACTCATTCAACAGATACGGTATGTCAGTTTGATGAGTTTGCTTGATTCATTTTTGTGTTGTGCGTCATTTTGCATAAGATGATCAGCAGCAATAAGAAAAATACAATGCTTCAAATCGAATGCTGCTTTTTGCCAGTGGGGCAGGCTACAGTACTGTTCAAGTGCCCACGGGGAGGGTTACATGTAGTGCTGTCATGGTGCAATGCTATCTTACAGAATCAGTAGGGATTACTTAAGCAGTGCTATTTGGCGTCCATTAGTGGTTCCAAGGAAGCCTGAAGGATCACTAATGATTAATGATCAACTTTTCGGTTTGGAAAAGGATGAAGCATGACAATTTGTGCCCGATCCAAGAGGCTTTTTATGCAGTCATGAATGAGTAAAATGCCCATCAAATCTATCATACAGCAATATCAACAATTTCATTAAACAACAGATCAACATGTGGTGGAGAAGATGATTGAAGTCTACCAAAGTGGTTCTGGTACTGGCAAGCAAGCTAATCTGAGCTGCAAGTAAATACGTACCTTTTCACGTTTTGCCATGTTTTGCCAACATGCCCTTGAAACATCTTGAAACCAGTAAACCAGAATGTATTAGTTCCACCATGCCACACGTTCGGCTAAGGACACTCTACGTGCCGCAACCTCGCTTAAGGACGGGTTTCTTTTCCCGGATCCAGCCAGGCAAGGTGCCGCCAGAGAAGTACAATTTCGCTGCTACAGCTGGAGGTATGAAACAACTGGCAGAGCCGATGGATTTGGACGACCGCACAAAGATTGACGTCGTGGTGATTGGCTCGTCAGCTGTGAACCCCGAAACAGGGATGCGAGTAGGAAAAGGTGAAGGCTTTGCTGAACTTGAGTATGGTATGATGAGGCAGTTGGGGATGATCGACGAGAACACTCCTGTCATAACGACAGTTCACGACAGCCAGGTGATATCTGAAAACTTTCCACCAAAAGGCAAGAACCTAATGAAACATGATGTGCCAGTGGACATCATTGTCACTCCAACACAGACAATCCGTGTTAACAAGGCCAGGCAACCTGCAAAGCCAACAGGTATTTATTGGGATTTGCTGTCTCGAGAGAAATTGGCTACCATTCGAGTCTTGCAGGATTTGAAAGCTCGCATAGAGGGCAAGACGGGCATTCAGTTGGAGCTGGCTGAACAAGAGGAGGCTCTTCCTCCTTTGGCCAAGCGTGGGCGGCCACGCCTCAGAGAATCCAAGCGAGATGGTGTGAAAAGTAGGTTGCGTAGACCATCGTAGACCCCAATGAAAGTGGAACTCTGCGAAGAAAAAGGCTCTTGCATTTTGTGATGTGGCTCGCTGCAGTTTCACTGATGCTGCTGCGTGTGTTGAGCATTGAGCAGTGCTGTAGGATGCTGCAGGATGAGGAACAGCTGAAGATCCTTGCGCTTGCATTCTCTTGCGCTGAGGTCTTGTGAGTGGCCTGGGCGTGGTCGGAATGTGGCTGTGGGTTTTGGAGACCAAAGGATGCGACATTGAAGACAGCCCAATGACGCACCTCGACATACCTGGACATGCTTTGACTCCTTTGGCATGCTTTGACAATCCTTGGCAACGAAAGGGAATGGTTTTACAGGGATGTTTGACTTGTTTTGAAAAATTGCAAGCCTCAATGACTCAGTTACTTGAGTTTCAACATGTTTCAACATTCAGCTAGTAACCGAGTAACCCATAGGATCCAACCATTGGAGCACCGAGCTGAGGCCACGGTCAGAGCGGTCGACTTCAGTATTGCTTGGCCCAGGAAGCAATCAAGCAAGTGCATGGCTCGGATGTCATGTTTGCGACACATGAACCCTGAAGTATCCTGAAGTATTTGGCAGAGGATTGCCATACCCACAGACTTCAGTGTGGCGAGAAACTGTTCTGTTGAATGTGCAGACTCTTACTTTGTATTTGTATGAGTTGAAGCTTCTCTCAACTGTTTGTAATTTGGAACAGTGAGGCCCGACCAGCAACAGAGTGCCACTTGTCTACGTCTATTCCAAAGGTTACTCTTTCTTTCTGCTGTGAAAGGATCTCATTTTGAAACAAATCCTGGCACGTTCCGACTGGATTTTCAACTCCTGTGCCTGAGGGTGATCCGAAATACAGCCAATGCCGAAGACGGTCCACTTTATGTGCACGTGCCTTGCTCGTCTAGATTCTATATAGATTGTGCTGCTTGTTGCATGGCTTCAATTTCTGACATCTCAAAATTTCATGGGATCCAAGGGTAAATCTGCAGACAGTGGGTGTGCTCTTCAATTCCTTCGGGATAAGATGTCTTCCAAGCTGAGGTCGATTGATTGTGAGAATGAACAATCTTTGCATTTTTCCAAGACAGGCGGACCTTTGAATCTGCCTCGCTACTTGCAGCATGGGATAATGGGAATGCAATGCAATTCTGC